>JACDOX010000086.1:1673477-1970850 GCA_014549065.1 Cardinalis cardinalis | reverse complement strand
TTTTTGTCTTTTAAAGGAATAGAAAAAATGAACCCTTTCTATTTTCTGGGTTTTGGACACTCTCATCTAGGCATCTTTGGGAACAGGAGTGATCCTTTCAACAGAACAAATGAGACTTACTGCTACAGCACTGCCCAGGGCAGCACAGTGCTCCAAGGAGTAACCTTTGGTGGAATCCCAACTGTCCTGCTGCTTGATGTAACCTTCTTTTTTGTAAGCCCAGTTTTCTGTTTCTTTTATTGAAAGTACTTCTGACCTTCTCAAAAGGGAGATTGTTCTCTGAATTCCCTTATTTATTGGGTTGGAATTTGGTTTCTGAGAACGTTCAGAATAAAAAATGAGTTGAAGCCATCCTGGGAACATCAAAGTGCTTTTCAAGTGTTGGTAAATGTTTGCATTCAGATGGGATGGTGGTGCCGCTCTATRTTGGATGTGTAGATGTAGGGAGAGTGCAGTTTTACAGGATCTCTTTGTGGGGGCAGTGAATTTTGTGGTTGCAGCTCAATTTTTTGTTTTATCTTAACTGCAAGAACAGTTGGGTTTAAGTACTGGGTACATTTTCAGGAAGGGGACACCATTACTAACTCAGTTGTGAAATTTTTCCGCACTGGATTGCCTTTTGAAAAACCAGCTTTTTAAAATTAGATTTTCTGAAGCTGGAGATGAAGATGAAATAATGTACTGACCAGCTTAGTCCTGAGAAAAAGTGGAATATGATTAGTGGCTGTCTGGGGGCTSCAGGACAGGCCTGAAACTGCACTAAAACTCGTGGTTATTTTTGTAAGCTTGGTCTAGGTGGCCTTCAGCCACCAGAAAAAGGGCTGCAGACCTGCAAATTGGCCTGAGAAGAGGGTCTGTGGTAATAAAATAGACAAAACAGATAACAGTTTCTGAGTTCTAGAAATCTGCTGTAAAGAAACAYAAAGTAGCTGTACTCTGAGCTGGTCCTTCTGTAGGAATGTAGAGGATATTCCTCAAAGTTATTTAGTGGCATTCTTTGCTGTTGATTTGGTGTATGCTACCATAAATCCATTTTCTGAGGATGTACAGCATTTACAGCTCTGTGTCACCAGTGGCACAGCATTTGATAAGATTCACTTGAAGAGTTTGCCTTTTTTTAAAAGCTGTGGCTCAGTTTTAATACACTGAGTCTGCTTTTGAGTTCCTTGCTGTTGAACTCTGCACTCAGGCAGGGTTAGGTAGAGAGTTGGGTGCAGTGCAGAAGACTYCTCTTTTCTTCAAGTACCAAGTACTGAAAATTATCTATCAGCTCCTGTATTCTTATTTTCATGACATTTTTACTGCATGCCCCTTTAGTAACTGTCAGTTGATGGGTTTCTGCTATGTTATTTCTAGGTTGGTTTCCAAAGGAAGTGAGGTTTATATTTTTYATTGTCTTCCCATTTTTATCTGGCAGTCCTGCCTAATAACTGTAAAACACTACAGCCAATTTCAACCAGAGTTGTGAAGAATCTAGAGAACTTTCCTGCTTGCACCAATTTTAATAACCAGATGAAGGAGGAAGATCTAAATTAATCCTCCCTGTTAGGAGGAAGGCTCTCATAAGAAGGTTCTATTAATTGTGAAATGTGGAAATGGAGCTGTGTAATCTTGACACAGAGATAATCTGGACATGTATCCTGGCTGGCCAGTCAGTATTTGATCCCAGTAAATTATATCACTCATACCACTTTCCAGCCAAACAGGTTGTTGAGAATAAGAAATTCCATGGGATGGAGRAGGAACCAGAAAGTGAGGGTGTATGCTATGTATGCAAAGAAAACAGGCCCTGTCACTTCATTGCTTTTTGTAGAGAAACTTGTTAAAAAAAAAAAAAANAAAGAAAGAAATGAAGCTATGAAAAAAGAAAGAAATGAAGCTATGAAATACTCAGTGATGGAGTTTTTTTCTTGTTTTTTCTGTCTCTTTCAAAAAGTGAAAATACAGAGGGCAGATAAAAATACATTGCAGAGATCAGAGATAGGTAGTTTTGGTCCCAGACAGGTTRGTCTGTAGCATGGCCACCACTGAGTTGAYTGGCATATAATAATTGATTTAGGAGCTAGGACAGCATTTTTGGTCAGTTCTTACACGTCTAAGAATGATTATTTTGAAATGGGAAAAAGAAATATTTTAATATCTCCTTTTTTATTTTCTAGATTTTAATATTACTGTTTTCCATTATAAGAAAGAGATTCTGGGACTATGGTCGTGTTGCTCTGGTGTCAGAAGTTGAAAGGTAAAAAAGATATGTAATCAGACTGACTTGTTGAATCATTTGGGGAGGAAAGTACAGGAAGTGTGGCTTATATTAGGTGCATTTATGTAAATTAAATATGCTTGTAACCACCTGCACATGTTTGTTAAAAATGCCCTCACACTGCTTTGTGTGAATACATCCCCCTCAGAGTTACTGTCYGTGGTTTCAGCCATAAGTTCTGTTTCCATTGCCATGAATTTCATCCTACAGCAGTGAGTTAAGGAAGTGGAGAGAAGGAAAGAGGCTGYTTGTCTGCTGACATGCTGCACACTGATGTTTGCAGTGTGCCTCTGTACAGAGGGATATTAACCGTTCTGTTTATCTTGGATCAAGCCCAGTATATTCCCAGAGCTCCCTGCACAGCCAGTGCCACAAAATCTCCCAAGGGTTCAAAAAGAAAAACTGACTTTTGCAGGTTTCTGAAATTCTTCACTGATTTGCAGTAATATTTCAATTGAGCATTTGATTTTTTTTTTTTTAATGTACAATGATATGTTGGGATGTTTAAAATCCAAACTGTCTCTGTGTGTGAAGTGGGGAAACTTTAACAGCAAGCCTCTTCCTGGTGCAATCAAATTGTGGTGAATTCACAACTGAGCAACTGGAAAGAGCTCAAACCCTGCTTTTAGGTGTAATCTATGGACAGTTGTGAAAGATAGATGATGTAAAATAGATGATAGATGATGTAATAACTGAGAAGGTGTAATTCAGCTGGCCGAGGCAGCAGTCATGAAGGTGCTGTGGAGGCATGGGACCCACAGGCTGGAGCAGACACCCAGGAGCCTCTGTTTTTGTCCTGCTGGACTGTGAGCTGAGCCTGCTGGCCACAATCACAGAGACACCCAGGAACACACTCCGTTCTGACAGGTGTCCTCCTGTAATTACCATTGCAACATTTCTTTTTAGCAACAAACTGAAAACAGGCACTCTGCTGCTTTTGAGGGCTACAGAGTTTCTAAATGTTTCTAGCCTTGCTACAGGACTGTTTGTGTGAGGAGGTGGCTTTGCAGGGATTTAGTTGTGAAGAGAAATTGTGCGCTGTGGCTGTACCATRAAGGAAGAAAAATGGAGGGAAAAGAAGTCATGTCTTCTAGTGAGGAATATCCARACAGGAAGCCAGTTTGCAAATCTGATCCAGGCTAGGTTCCCAAACCTGTGTTGCATTCTGTTACATCACTGTGGCTTTAATATCCTGATAAAATGTTATTTTCTTTCAAGCTCAGTTGTGCTCTCATTGCGGGAGCTCGTGTGTCCTCTCTRTTCAACAGCAGACACACACGTTACTATAATCAGCCATGTGCTACAGGGTGAAAACCACAGCTTCCATAAGTGAAAAAGTGTGTTTGTACTACATCCCTTAGTCAGAATTGTTAAAGTTGAAATAATTCTGTAAAACTCCATCATCTGTTGTTAAAGATACTTAAATGCATMATTTCATGTGTTTTAGTGAATCAAGATATAACCGGTTGTCAACATCATCATCAGTACCTGAAGATCTTGAATATGATAAGGTAAATATCCTAGAGTTCTGATAAAACTTTCTGAATGGAATCTGCTGGAATTTGCCATTCCATCTAGTTCAATGAACCATCATTAAACTGGAAGTTCATCTCTATGCAAAAATTAATAATGCATTGTGAACTGTGTTTTTATAGAACCATGCATATAATCTCTGTTTCCTGACCAACTATTGCCATATCATAAAACCAGTATCTTGTGTCATTGTTTCTAAGTCTGATTTGTYGTKTTGTTGTTTTTTTGGTTTTTTWWTTTYYTTTTTTATTTAKAGAGGGACTGTATGTTAGTGTTTCAAAGGGGGAGGGGAGAGTAAAAAAAAAGGCTAGTAGATAATTTGTACTGGGATGACAGTTCAAAAAGTTACATTGAGTTCACATTGCAAATAATACCTAATTGTTCGTTACAGTACATTGTTTTCCTCACAGTGTTGAGAAAACTGGATGCAAGTGTGAGGCTAATAATAATGTTATGCACTCTCAATAATCAAAATGGTTTGAAGTGGAGRGTAATATTTTGGCCAATAACTGGCTCCCTCCATGGTCCTTCTGAAGYTGTTGGATTGGTACACCCCTATAATTTTGTTCTGCAACTTCAGAATGAGCCATGCAAGAGTTGTCCTGTGGTGGCATCCTAAGTTTTCAACATTTTATATATACATGCATCAACTTGRTATCTAGCCTTGCAATTAATTATTTGTGTGAGCATCAAAAGCATACTAGTGCTTGATCAGGATTGCTCTGCTATTTGTGTACTTTACTCCATCTTTTTAAAACCATAAAGCAACTTTAGCTGTGGAGTAATGTGTCTATTTAGTTGGATAATGTTCACTTGAAAGAGGAGCCCTTTTGAGAGAGAAGGGTTTTTTTTTTTGAACCATTGTGGGATGCTCAGTGAGATGTGAATTCTGCTATCCAGTTTCACTGGGGGATTTGTAAACCTATATAAGAAACCTTTCTTTTAGTGTAATCACAGCAGTGTTTTTAACAAGCATTTCACTGATTTACTTGTATTAGTCCTTGTATTTCAGAGCAACAAGCTACCAGCTTTTTGGCTAAGATATTGTCTTAATAGAAAGATTTMTCTTAATTGGATGGATTAGACTCTATTTTTTGTATGTCAGCTTCTAAAAACTTCTTTTTTTCAATTTTATTTTATTTATAGGGCTTTTGTTCTTGGATTACAGCTGCTTTTCGGATGCAGTGAGTATATGAAACAGAAATAGTGAGCTGTGGTTTGCTTTGATCTTTTTTTAATTTAGAAGGGTGGTTTTCATTCCAAAATTTTGGGGGTTATTTTCCCATTTGAGTAGATAGAATTTTAATACAAGCACTGACTCAGATGCCTCTGGTTGGTTGAAAAAAGGAAGTGAAAACAAGGTCAATTTATGGGAATATTTTTCAGGATACAATTGTCCTGCTAGAAGCCCAGGGACTTSTCAATCTTGGGACAGTGTGTGAAACTGAGAGAATCCATAGCATTTATTTGGATTCAGAGCTAATAATTACACTCTAGGATTTTAGTCTTCAAAGAGTGCCTCGTGGGTGTTCCCCTGTTTGAAGCCAGCAGGGCCCCAGGCAGGCAGTGGGATTTCCCTGCAAGGGTTTCTGTGGAGAACCGGTGGTTTGGTTGGGGCTGGAATTGACTAACTAGGGAAAGTCCATCCCAGTGCTTCCCAGAAACTGAATGTTAGACATGTGATGTGTGTTCTTTGTCTCTTGGGGCTTAGTAGATCATGACTTTAAAAATCAATTTCTAGTTTGGATACTTTGAAATATGAAAGGGATGGGAGTTAAACCCGTCCTTCTCCATTTTTGCTAGCTCAGTTCCTTCCTTTTCTAAGTTCTCCTATTCTGATGATCTAATCTGCTGACAGTGGAGAGATGGTCAGAGTTCATTCCAAAGCGTCTTCTATCTCCTGTTGGCTGAGTATCATAAGAGTGAGGTGGTTCTGTTGTAATTTGCCTCCTAGGGGGCCTTTATGGAGRTGAGTGGATACTGTCACTGATCTTAAATTTGGAGAGCTAGACCTGAGACTGGCATAAAGCAGGAGGTCACAGCAAAAGACTTTGTCCTCTTCTACTCCAAAAGAATTTGGATTCATATTTGCTTTTCAGATTACTGTTTCAATTTTAAATTCCCTAGTGTTAAGTTTTGTGTAGTGGCATTGCACAAGAAAAACACACTTTTGGAACCTGAATTTACATGTGAAAGAACACAGCCATTTTGAAAGCCAGTAGGGATTGATGGGAATGGGGATGTCACTGAGTAGACTGAGGATCTAATGTGTGTTCATAAACCACTCCCAAGAAGATTAAGTAATCTGACCATGTGTTTTTCTGGCTGCTGCAGTGATGATGAGATTCACGAGAGGTGTGGGGAAGATGCCATCCATTACCTCGCCTTCCAGCGCCACATCATCTGCCTGCTGATTGCTATCAGCATTTTGTCTGTGTGTGTGATATTGCCTGTCAATCTCTCAGGTGATCTGCTTGGTAAGAATKTATTCTTTTGTGTTCTTAGAACAGTTCTTTATATAATAACAAGAACTCTTTAGGATTTTTTTTTTTATTTTGGTTAAGTTTATAAGGTGGTGTTTTAACCACTCTAATGGGTTGACTCTGGCTGGATGCCATCTTCACAAACTGCTGCACCATAAGTCACTCTTCTGCAGGGTGCAGTCCTTCATGCACAGTGTGAGTCCCCCTCAGGGTCACAAGTCCCACCAGGAAAGCTGCTCCAGCATGGGCTCCTCTCTTCATGGGTCCACAGGTCTATGTTAGGACCCTCCTCCAGCACAGGCCTCCCMCAGGATTGCAGCCTCCTCTCAGGCATCCACCTTCTCCAGTGTGRGTCTTCTCCATGGGCTGCAGGTGGATCTCTGTATCCCCATGGTTCTCCATCAGGGAAACCTCAGCTCTGGTGCCTGAAGCACCTCCTGCCCTTYCTTCTGCTCTGACCTTGGTTTCTGTAGAGTTGTTCCTCTCACATATTCTCACTCTGCTCTTCTCTGCCTGCGGTTAGATCTACACAGGAGCATTTTTCATGTTATCATGGAGGTGTTACTATCATCCCTAATTGACTTAGCCTCAGTCAGCAGTGGGTCTGTCCTGGAGCTGGCTGGAATTGGCTCTTTTGGACATGGGGAAGCTTCTGGCAGCTTCTCACAGAATCCACCCCTGTTGCCTCCCTGTTCCCTAAACCTGGCCACACAAACCCAGCACACCCCCTCAGTCTGMTGTGAAATTTGTGTAATTGTAGGGGGCTCTTTAAACAGTTGTCAGAAACAAGATTGCAGACAAGACTTAGATGACAAGACTTAAAAAGGGTCAAGGCAGGATAAACTTTACCCACGGCCTCTTAACTGGGGTTGATTGTTATGGTTTTTATTGGTGGTGATTGTCAATRGAATACATCTTCACAGCTGAGAAATCTTTTTTTTGTATCCAGTCTGAACCTCTTTTGCTTCAATTAATTTAAAATCAATTTTTTATCTGTCACTGGAGATAATAGATTATTCTTTTCCTCTTTACAAAATCCTTGTAGCAGCTTGAGAATTATAAACATTTTTTTATCTGCTTTTTCCTCTTTCTCATAAACAAACCAGTTAATTTGGTCTTTAATGAGAAATGTTTTCCATTTGGCTGATCATAAAATCATCARCCATGCCTTGAATTTTTGTTTTAATCTAGCTGCACTGTCTGCCATTGTTCCTTTATGCCTTGGTTTGTGTCACAAAATTGGACAAATCTTGCAGAGACTTTTTCAATGCTGACTAGATGAAGTTCATTTCATGTTTCTTGCAGTCTAGTCCTCATTATGTCTTCCAGTGTGGCACTTCCAATGTCCTCTAGTCTGCCATTCAGTTTGCTGGTGGGAAACCTGGATTCTTTGAGTGAGATATCTGTTAAACCCTGTTTATACATTCTTCTATTTTTGATTATGAGCCCTTAGAATCCCATTTCATACCTGGCTTTGTATCAGTCTCCTCAAGATCATGTTTAAAGTGTTGTTCATGGTTTTTAAGAGCCTTGTGACATAGCTCTTGTCTGTAATAGGATACATTGTACCTTTTCTTTTTTGTATTGTTTACCTTTGGCACTTCCGTCTCTGACCTCCCTTTTATGAGCTCTTTCTTGGCAATTCTTTTGTTATATTAAAATGAGCTTTTTATTAAAGCAGGACAATATAGCTTCTGTTTTTCTGTTTAACTTTTGTGAGTCTAGGAAATACAGCAGAAACCAAACTTTAGTATCTCTCCCCTTCTTCCCCTCTTCCACTGAAAGCTGATTTTGTGCATTTGCAGTTCTTTCAGTTGTGATGACTTGTAATGTGGTTTAACAGTCTGGGCTGGAAGGATTGTTTGGCTTTCTAGATAGAGTAAACTCCTTTTTCTATGTGATCATTTGCTCAATTTTCCCKCACTTGCATTGTAATTTTTTTAAATACTTGACAGTCTATTGAAATAATGTAATGTAAAGTCATTTTTGACCTTACTAARGTTGTCAGCACTGTTTTGTCAACACTGAATTAATGCAGCTTAAAAGCCKGAGATAAGAAATGAGTTAAGATGAAAGAAAAACGTGAAGGAAATATGTTCAATCCCTAAGCAATATTGTTAATGGACATGAAGGGAGATTGGAGGGAGAARGAGAACTGCTTCAAAGATCTAATGTATAGGTTTTCAAAACACTCTACTTTTTTTCTTGATGACTTGAATGTGGTATAATCTAGGGGTGTCTTTTCCAACTTTAAAACACAGGCAGAGTAAACCAGCATTGATTATGATTCTAAGTACTTTTATCAACAAACTTGCTCAGCATTAAAAAGAAATATATCAACTTCTTTAAAAATTAGAATAAAATATTACTTTCTGACAGTAAGTGTTGCAACAGTTAATTTTCCTACTTGTTCTTGTTCTTCTTAGATAAAGATCCCTATAGTTTTGGAAGAACAACTATAGTAAATTTACAAACCAGGTGAGTCTTGCAGAGTCTCTCTATGCTGATGTCTGTTTCCTTCATGGTCTCTAAACACAAGAATTGATATTGCAGCATGGCTCATAGGGTTGGAATAACTTAATCCCTGTCTGTCAACTGAACCTGGGATATGTTCTGCTTCAGGCTGTGCCCTTGCAGTGCTGATAAAAAATCCTGAGAGTGGGCTTCTGGTCTCTCAGCTCTCACTTCTTACACCATGTGTTTCTCTTGGCTAATGACTGCACATCCAGTGATATTCTTTTCAGAAATTTCCCCATTAAAGGAAACCATGCTTCAGAAGGAATGTAAAGCGGATAGCTTTACTGGAATCTGCAGCTGAGATGATTTAAATTCCCTTACATTAGATTTATGTGTGTGCATATCTTTCCTATCTGAGATTACAATTAAAATTACTTCAATGTGTTTTAAAAAGTCCATAAAATAGTTGAAGTAAAAAGCTGCACAAATCTTCTGATTTATTCTTGATCAATCCACATCCATCCCTGGCACTATGTCCAGCAGAATTTCTGTTTTGTTTAACCATATTATGAAACCAAGTAACTAATGGGGATTTTTTGACTTTGTTGGATTTTTTTAATCTGTAAAATAGGTTCCTGTATTTTAGTTTAATTGCAATTATTAATGCTCTTCACAAAACTGAAGAACTGTTCACAGAACAGAACTTCTGTAAGCTTTGAAGAAGGAGCTATCAGAAGAGCAGAATTTACTCCCTATATATGGCTGTTTTCAATTTGAGTAAGGATTGTGTTCAAAGAGAGATTAATTATGCACTCAGCACAGTAAATAATAAAGTAAATAACAAACATTTTGGCAAATAGCATCATATGTCATCTGAATGAGAAAGTAAAAGCCAAACACTGCCTAAATATGTCCATGTCATAGAGCATGTGTTTTCTTTTTAGCTCCATGACRCATAAAATTTTATGAGAAGCAAATAATCCTGTTGGCTGTCCAAGGCATCTGCATAGGTGTGACTGACTACCAGTAGCTGCCTTTTTTCCTTGTTTTGTGTTCAGTGAGAGGTTTTGGTCTGATTAKCATTCTGATGGCTGCTTGTATCAGCTGGACAATTGGTTCTTCCTCTTTCTTATATTTCTGTTTTGTCTGACAGCAATAATCTTCTTTGGCTGCACACAGTTTTTGCTGTTGTTTACCTGATTCTGACTGTTGTCTTCATGAGACATCACATGAAGTATGTCACGTATAAAGAAGAAAACATAGTAAGTGTCTGTATTGGAGAGAAAAAAATTGCATTTGCCAATGGATAATGCTAAAAAAGCAAATTGCTAAGRTGCCTCCTGCATGCTAGAATGTGACATAAAAGTGAAGGAATTGATTGAAAGCAATGTTCTACTGAGTGAATGATGAAAATGGATGGAGAGAAGGGGGTTGGGGAGGGACTTGTGAAATTTTACTGTAACCTATTACCAGTGTAGAAGGTGCTGTCTTAAATAGATGAGCTCCCACCAAAATTAGAATTACCTACCTTTTTCCCTGCTCTACTACACAGCTAATTGTGCTGTGTCTTGGYCTTCTTTATATTCTTGTTTTCTCTTTTGCAATGTATTTTATCAAAATGTAATTTTGATTGTATGTAAAAATGTAATTACATTTTCTCTCCCAGGTTAAGTGCACATTGTTCATAACTGGTCTCCCAAAAAATGCGAGTGAAGAGATCGTGCAAAACCATTTCACGTAAGTTCCACRCTTCAGTGATGACATTGGAGTCATGGAATGGTTTGGCTTGGGAGGGACCTTAAAAATCATCAAGTTCCAATTCCCTGCCATGGGTAGGGACACCTTCCACTAGACCAGATTGCTCAGAGCCCTATCCAACATGACCCTGAAGGCTTCCAGGTATGGGGCATCCACAACTTCTCTGAGCAACCTGTTYCAGGGCCTCACTGCCCTCACAGTGAAGAAGTTCCTCCTAATATCTAATCTAAACCTATTTTCTTTTTGTTTTAAGTAATTCTCCCTTATGCTGTCACTACATGGCCTTGTAAAAAGTTTCTTTCCATCTTTGTTTAGGAATGAGAGATGTAGAATTGGCCTGGTAGTTTTCCATGCCCAAGCATATAAGTTTTTTGAATTTTGCACTGTTTAAAATTCAGAAAAGATTATATGTCAATCAGGTTAGTTAACTGATCTTAAAATCAGAATTTAAGCAAGTGTCTGTGTATCCACACTTTCCTGTCATGCCCCCWCACAACTTTTACTTGGAATAAAGCTGTGCATCTCATATTGAGTAACTTCCAATGGCTGTCTGTGGAATCTCTGCTCTCTGATACCTCATTCAGAAATTAAATGAGTGATGAGATGTCCTTTAGATACCAGTGCTGCTCTTTGAAACAGTTTCTTCACTRTACACTCTGTTCTTATTGTTCTCATGTGCTGCTTCCTTTCAGGGATGCCTACCCAACCTGCACTGTGCTGGAGGTCCAGCTGTGTTATGATGTAGCCAGGCTTATTAACCTTTTCAAAAAAAGGTACCTGTTTTTGTAACCTACACAAATTTAGCATAATTCTTTGAATGTTTTGCTAGTCCTTAATCAACATGTACCAGCAGTACTAACCTGGTGTATCCTAAGTATGGATTCTGTTCTTCAAGTTCTGGTCTGGACTTCAGTTAGATTCAGCTTAGTTTTGAAGGGGTTTATGGGGCTCAGCCTATCTCTTGTTGGTGTGTTATGTTGTGTGTTGCCTAAATTAAGTTTTGACTTGCTGATTATTTATGTATGTATGTACTTAGTTATTTATAGACAGGCAAAGTGAAAAGCTGAACTATTGAATTAATAACTGTTAACCCTGCTTCTTTGGCCAGAGTTGCTGATCATAGGAGAGACAAGTGTTATCTTCTGGGCTCTCAAGAATAAAATTTGGTTGGTTTTTTTTTTCCTGGAACCTCACTACAAGTGTAGGCTGTATAATGATATTACAGACTTGCAAATAAATTATATAAATAACCAAAATAAACTGCATGCAAATATCTTTGGTGACTGATAAATTTGCTATCAGTCCTTGGCATAATTTTTTCCTCTCAGGGATTATAATCTTTTTAAGCTTGATGTTGATACTGTTTTCTTGCTAAATGTTATGGATGTACTTTTTTTGTGCAGAAAACAGGCAGAAAAAAGCCTGATTTACTATGAACACCTGCATCAGAAGTATGGCAAGAGAGTCCAAATCAACCCTAAGCCRTGTGGTCAATTCTGCTGCTGTGAAATGAGAGGATGTGAAAGAGTAAGAGATTCTGTTCTTTTCTAGCTATAGCTAAATAGGTTATTAGAGGAGTAGAAATAGTGTTTGTGTCATGTTTCATTGACCTTCAGAAAATTATTTATTCACTCATAGCTTATTTGCCATGTCCTTGTACTGCATAGAAAAGGAATTCCCTGAAACTTTTGAAATGCAATCTTTGTGCACAAACTGAAGTAGAAGAAAATCTTCCTGTTTGCCTCGTGACATGATTTGTAATTTGTGGGAGTGCCCTGAGGAAGGGTGACCATGGTTTGTGTAAGCTGTGTGTTAATGAGGATATTGGCCATCTGGTACATTGSATCTAACAGCCATCAATTTCCCCACAGGAGGATGCTGTAGATTATTATACCAAAGTTAGAAATGAACTTGAGGAAGAATATTCAAAAGAGGAACAAGCTGTTCATAATAACCCACTGGGAATGGCCTTTGTAACATTTCAAGAGAAATCCATGGCAACATAGTAAGTTTTGTCCATTGTCTTGTTTGCTCTCTTTTTGCTAAAATAGTACAACTGATCTCTTGTTTATGTCCCTTGTTTGATTATGTTGGTTCTTCCTTTCTTCTTTTTCACTATTCTGTGGATTTGCTCTGCTTTGCTTTCTGGTAAGTTTTTCCATAAATGTGTTTTAGCCTCTATGCTTTGAATGAAGAAATTACCTAAAGGACTAAAAGGCTTGTGACATTTAATAGGATAAAGAGCCTTTCTCTTTTGTGTGGATCCAGTCCATCAGGGTAGGTTTTTAGGAGGCCAGACTAATTGGTTCTTGAATATGAGTTACTGACAACTCCATTTCCTACTGTGCRAATGGTCCAATTACCAAACTATCAGAGTGGGTACAAATTACACTGCCAGTTAAGTCATCTCAGCAGGTAGGCTCAGTGAGGGGACCTGGCCACAGGTGACAGATACMCATATTCTGTATATCTCTTACCTGTTGTTATAGATATATGTTTAGACCTAATAGCAGAAGTTGTTTTGTGCTTTTATTCGGTTATTAGCAGAGAAAAATGTGTGTGGCCTCTCATGCTCTGTTGGCACCTTGTAAACRTCTTTTGCTAACACAAAGTGGGTAAAGGGAAGCAGAATAAGATTTGTATTGCAGCATGACACATCATGCTTTTTTTCTGTTTTTAGCCTCTGTAGTTTAAATTGTCTGCATTTTTTGGCCTTCAAGTCATGTTAGAGAGACAGTTTTTGAGGCTATTTTTCAAGGAAGTCCAGGATGTAGAATTTCTTGCAAGGATTTGGTATATCAGAGAAAGTTCTGCTTGCTACTCTTTCATGGAGTAGTGATTGTGTGATGAAATCTTCCTCCTCTCTTCATTTTGTAATGAAATAACATTTGGAGATGTGAAAATGAAAGAAGAAATAAGCACTCAAGTTCCTTCTCTAGCTACTGATGTGTTATGAACAATTTTGATGGGCTAGTCCCTCCTTGAGCAAGTGTTCTGAGTTGCACTGCAGGCATCTCTGAGTCCAGTCATCAAGACCTGAAAATATTTGRGTTTGTTTAGCTTGGAATTAATGTGATGGACTCCATTCCCTGGGAAACTAGATTAAATTATGTGTGAAGCTGAGGCTCCCATCAAATGAGAAAGTTACTCGGTGCCCTTAGGATGCTTTGCTCTGCAGAGTACTGAAATAGGATGAGAGAAACAGGACACCAGAAGTGAGGTTCTGGGGGCTCAGGTGSTTGTAGAAGCTTTTTAATGATGGCTGAAACTTGCTCTGTATGTATTTTTAAAAATAACCTGTCAAAGAATAATCAACTGTCTTAAATACTTGCTGCTGCAAGATGCTGGCAATCTGACATCMCTGCTTGAATTCTGGTAAGGAAAAGGTCTGGGGGGTTGAGGGTTGTGTTTGTTAGTTGGGTGGTTTTGTGTGTGATTCTCTGTCTTCTTTATGTTAAGACCACAACTGAGAAAAAAGCATGTTCACAGATTTTGGAATCACCCCATCTAAATATAATATATATTGTTTCTATGCTACTGTAATAAAATAGTTTCTGAATGTGTTCCTCGCCCTTCTACTGCTGTCCTTTGAGAGATCTTTGATAGCATTTATTCTGGGCATGTTTAAATTTTTTCTTTAAATTTTGAGTGTCAATCAACTCATAATATTGGAAGATAGAATTAAGCACTGTGATTATTTTAGAAGGGTGAAAGAGGCTAATATTTTAAATTGTGAGGATACTAGCATGCTAAAAATTCTTCTGAGAATTGATACTCAAGGCAAAATTGGCTGGTTTTGATACTAGTTTAAAAGATTAGTCTGCAGTCTCATTTCATTAGTCTACTTTGATTTGAAGACAGCTGTATTATGTAAAGATGTGTTTAGGAAACTGTCTGTCTTTTATTTTTCTCCAATGCTCTCAGGCTTTGATTATTTTTTTTTAATATGACTCATTGCTGTTGTTCATGTTGGTAGAAGCAGTAAACAGTTTAAACCAAGACAGCTTTTTATTTCTAACAAAACAGATCTCAGGCCTGTGGTAGCAACTGTTTAAATAATGGTCATTAATGCATAATATATTACAGTGTTGTTTAAGCTCTATCTTGATCACAGGTTATTAAAATAAATAAAAAMCCCAAAATCCTTGATCACTATTCCCAGACTTTCTCATTACATATTTAACATTTTCAGGTGTAAAAAAATGGAAAAATCTTCCTCTTCCTCCTTACAGCATCCTCAAGGACTTCAATGCCTGCAAATGTCAGAGTATTAAGTGTAAAGGAGAACCCCAGCCATCACCCTACAGCAGGGAGCTGTGTGTATCCAGCTGGGAGGTTACATATGCTCCTTATCCTGAGAATATTTGTTGGTAAGATTTCTCTCTTACATCCATTTGTTGGTGAGAATGTAGAATTTGAATGGGCACAGGACAAACAGGGATGGGTGTGGGTTTTTTAACCCTAAACTAAAACTTTGTAGTGTGGAATGTGGCTGATCTGCCTCTTTATTTTCATTACTAGTGTTCTTCATTGACCTTGGGRTCTGTGGATATTTTTCCACCCCAAAATTTAAAAAAAAACCCCAATCCTGTTTATATCTGTCCCTCAGTATTTCCTTTTTTTGAGGCTAGTGCMCATCTACTGTTAAGATCTGAGTGAAGCAACTTGGTTTTAGTGCTGAGTATCCTCAAAATATGTGTATATTTTTGCGTTGCCATGTGATGGGCATAACTTGGTCCACTCTGTAAACTCTGRTCTGTCTTCTTCCTGTTATTTTCCTTTTCTTCCCCTTAACTTGAAGAAGAGGGACCCAGGGATATGCCAAGTTCACAAGCAGACTTGTCATAATCAGGGATGTTACTGAACCTCTGTATCTCTGTTTTGTTTGCTCTGAATATTTGGCTTTGCCTGGTGCTCAAATCATTCCAGTCCTTTTAGCAACCCTCTCAAATAACATTTAACAACTTTACTTGTTTAAAATCTACAGTTGCTGTTTTAGTATGGCAGGAAGAGGTGCAGTGTTTGCAAATTTGAAATTTTATTTCAAATCACAGTTTTTTGGTAGATTCTGCCTCTGATAGGTATTCTTGAAGAAATTCTCTGTGTTCTCTGTCTCTTCTTGTTCCATTTCTTTTTAGTACTTCTGTATTATTGAACAATGGAAGTGTTTCATCTCAAACCTTAACTAGATTAGATGTTGTGTTTTGGTGATGGAAGATTGGATATGTTCTTCTGCAAGCACAATTTGTGGTATAATTCAAGAGAATTTGCACAGTTCTCTTTATTTTTAATAGCAACGGAATTTTTGTGGTGCTTTGTTATATAACTTTGAAGGCTCAGTTTAGAAAAAGCAGTGCCACCTGTTACTTGATAGTGTATGGATCTTTTTTTAACAGCAAATGCTTGCTGCTTGTTTCAATGCTTTTTTTTATTTTTACTTCTTTCTCCAGGAARAATCTCTCAGTGCGTGGATTGAAGTGGTGGTTTAGATGGGCTTGCATTAATTTGCTACTTTTTATTGTGCTGTTTTTTCTTACTACTCCTTCCATAATCATCTCAACCATGGACAAGTTCAATGTCACTAAACCTATTCACTACCTTAATGTGAGTATTGCCATATGTTTGGATATAGCTGTGGATCAGACCAAAATTTTGGTAAATTGATAGGGTTTCATTGTTTTACCTTCAGTTGAAATTCCTACCTTACAGCTTCAGTTGAAATTCTCAGGACTGTTTTATATAGCTGCTGATTAAAACCATAAATCTTTAGCCCTCTTTTGTTCCTGGATAATAGTCTGAAGTTTTTTTATCTGAGGTTTTATATTATTATAACATGTTYATGTATTTGTGGTAAAAATTTGCAGTCCAAACTTAAATAATTTTAAATGTTGTAATCAAAAATCTTTGGAAAAAAAAGGAATTTCAAATCCAACTTGTATTTTGATTTTTGTGACAAGGGGGAAATTCAGATTTTTAACTCTGTGGTAAATTTTTTTTTTTGTTTATAGGATTCAAAGCAAGATGACAKATATATCTGATCCTAGTTTGACTGCAGCTAAAGCAACTTGCAATCTGCTCTTTTGAAATATTTCCCCAAGCTAGTGTAAACTACATAAAAACTACTTGTGAGACTGCACTCTCATGGAATTTAATTCCAAATCTCACTTTGGTTTTTTGTCTTGCATGCCAGTGCTAAGCACTCACTACTCAATTTAAGACTATCTGAATATAATTTTTTCACTTCATCCTGTTTTAATTTACAAAAAGCAAAATATTAGCATCTCTGTTCTACCATGACTACATTAAAGTGTTTTTAATACTAAATCTTATTTCCTCCTCCTCTAGAATCCTGTCATCAGTCAGTTTTTCCCAACACTCTTGCTCTGGTCCTTCTCAGCTTTGTTACCAACAATTGTCTATTACTCAACTTTGCTGGAGTCTCACTGGACAAAGTAAGCAACTTTTTCCTCTCTTTTTACTTTATCAGCTGAACTACTGAGATAAATGAAGTGCTGATCTTTCACAGAGCTCTCAAATCTGCAGACCTCTCCTAGCAAGACCTTTCCTGTTCTTGTCTCTTTCTAGTGTTATAACCACACTTCAGGGTTTGMATAATTTGTAACCCACACAGCAAATCTAATATGACCACATGATTTGCTTATGCTTTCCCCTGCTCCCCACCTTGCTCCTCTTTGTGTTTAACCAAAAAAAATTTGTAAGAGCAGGCTCAGGAGGTGTAGCTTCAACAGGAGCATGGGAAGTGCCTCTAATCCTGTAATTGACTTGCTCTCTGGGAAGATTGGCCATGTGRTTTGGATCCCCTCCAGGCTGACAACTTATAAAAAGGACATGCATCTTTTTGTTTGGCATGACAAAATGGTCTGRATGTAAGTCCTGGTTGACAGCTCAGATCTATTGGACATCAGTGGTGATCTGAGAAGATTTATAGGGCCAAAGGCCCAGCAGATGTGTTGATGCAGGGTTTTCACTCTGAGCTGCTGTACCCCAGAGATGTCAAGCCCACTAATGAGCTGCTGACTTGGAGAACTCAGCACAGTTTGGTTTGATTTGATGCCAGATTTGATGCCCTGTTTACCTACACACAGATAAAAGCATGGCACTTCAATCTCAACTTCACTCAGTCTTTATCCATAAAGCTTGTAGTCATTGTTTTTATAGTCTAAGGTAAATTTGGTGCTTTTGCTTTTAAATTTTTRTACAATGCTTTTCTAAGACACCATGTCTAGAGTTTATTGTTTATTTGTCACAGTTGTATGCTTTTCATCATCTTTGTTTTGGTAGCTGTGCTGCACACATGAACTTTGTGCCCTTCTCTATCAGTTAAAATAATTTTCTGAAGTCACTAGAGATCATAGAGATCACAGATCTGATTTCAAGCCTCAGTGTAGTTACACTGATGGGTCTCACAGTGCCCAAGTGTTCCTATAATAAAACCCCTGTGGTTTTAAAGCCCTATCAGATACCACCTCTAGGAGTCTGAAGTGTTCACAGTGCTACACTTTTCTGGCAACAGGGTGTCACTGGATCCATGTTCCTGCTGCTGTAGTGGGGGTATAGCATTTGTAGTGTCGTGTTGTTCCCCAAGACTTGACACCTGACATGGCGCTTGTCTAAGTGTCTGGTTTCTTGGCAGTGATGCCCTTTTCTGAACTGCTTAATCCCTGCTGGCATGGCACTTGAAGAGCTGTTTATTTCCAAGCTGCTGCAAGATTGGGTGTCTTTGGGTGAAATTTGAGCTGTGCTTGTCATACATTGTAGTCATTTTTTGTTTTTATACAAAGAAAAAAAACACTTGCAACAGTTTTTTATACAAAAAATTTCTTGCTGGATTAACATTCCGCAATGTTTTTGTTGCCCAAGAAGGTACTGAAATTCTGTTTGGCCCATATTGGTGAATATCTCGGAGATATTTGTTTTTTATCTGGTAGCAATGTGGTATGGTAGGGGAAGCTGGGAGTCTGACAAGTCCTGGTATTGTCCAGGAAAGATCCTTCATATGTGGCAGCTTTTTGWATGAGTTTCTCACTCAGTGCCTTTTTATGTTGATAGATCTGCAGAGAACAGAATAATGATGCATAAAGTCTACATTTTTTTGATCTTCATGGTATTGATTCTGCCTTCCCTTGGTCTGACCAGGTAAAGAATCAAGTTTAATGAGATAATGGCTGAGTACTTTTATAATGAGACACCTTACTTGTGTTTWCTAGTTGTGAGGTATAGCCAATGTACCCCCACTCCCTTCAGTGTGTGTGGTTATGTTACCATTACACATTAGGTTTCAATATTCATCTTATATCCGGGATCCTCAGAGCCCTTAAAAGTTTCCAAAGCCTGGCTTTTCTTTTAACAAAGAGATT
This sequence comes from Cardinalis cardinalis, assembly GCA_014549065.1. NCBI lineage: Eukaryota > Metazoa > Chordata > Aves > Passeriformes > Cardinalidae > Cardinalis > Cardinalis cardinalis. Next base: position 1,951,981 of record JACDOX010000086.1, on the reverse strand, counting down.
TAAGACCTTGTAAGATCAATGCCTAATTAAAAGTTTCCCACACTCACCATTATAGCTGAGAACGAAGTTTCCTGACTGTGTCTTATACTTCAGTTGGAGTTGTCCTTTTTTTCCCACCTTTACAGTTTTTGACTGTTTCCCTTAATGACATGTATTTGTCTTATCTGTATAATAACTGCTAAAAATTAATAACAAAACTTTAATATGAGGCAGATATTTTTGTTCTGTTTAATTTTGTACTTTTTTCTTATTTCTAGCTATCATTAACTGTGATAAAGCTGAAGTAGTGTTTAGATTACTTGATTAAGTTCTTTCTATACACTGTCTTGACTTAAGCTGCTCAAAAAGAGAAGCAGTTTTAAACAGTACTAAGGTGTGGGAGACTGAATTACATTCACCATCTTTCTTTCAGTCTGGATTTTTTTTTCCGTTGGCTGTTTGACAGAGAATCATCTGATTCTGCAGTAAGGCTGGAGTAAGTATCAGTTAAATAATATATTCTCTCTTTGCTATTCCTTTGTAAAGAAATACTTAGGACTTAAGATTTTTTTTTTTTTTTCTGTTTAATGTCCTTGGTTCGTGTTTATTAAAATTTGCTCAGGGTTGCTACTTTGGGATGATGATGAGCTTCTGAATAAGGGGAGGAGGCAATAAGATTGGACATTAGGAAGAATTTCTTCACAGAAAGGATGATAAGATATTGGAATTGGATGAGGATTGTTGCATATCATTGACAGGGGATCATCTCAAGGATTACAGTGAGACCAAAGAGCTGCAGCAGTTCTCTTTCTGAAAAATATATGTTTTTACACACATTACGTTGCAAATTTGCAGATATTGGTTATTTTAAGTTTCTGTGCCTGGAGGGAAAGAATAGAATGCAATTATTAGGATTTCCAAATGCAGYTTCAAAATTGGTAACAGGAAGACAATTAGGAGTTACTAAATTAGGAGACATGATTATTCTATTGCAGTCTTATCTCATCTTGTGTCACGTTGCTGTTGCAGACATCAGGTGATGCTCTTGTCTGCTCTCAGCCACCCATCAGGTTGCTGCATCTCTTTGTGAGCAGTTTATTCCTCATCTGAACTGCACCTCAGCCAGGCTCTTTACATCCTACCCTGGCTGCATTTGTAGCTGTGCAGTGTTCTTTTACAGCAAGGCTATCAGAAGTTCTGCTGGCCACAACCTAACCTACATAGTGCTTATTCTTACCAGAAGAGATTTCCAAAGGCAATAGGGATACCTTGTACACCTCCAGTGTTTGCTTGCCTTCCTCCCAGTCAGTGTCTGGTGTCTTTCCTGGCAGATGTGTTTTCCTGCCTGACCAGGGAGCCTTTTTTGTGAACTATGTGATTGCCTCAGCCTTCGTGGGCAATGGGATGGAGCTGCTGCGCCTGCCGGGGCTCATCCTCTACACCATACGCATGATCATGGCCAAGTCCACAGCAGAGAGGAAAAACATCAAACAGGTACTGGAGCCCTCCTGAGCAGGAGGCATTTCAATGGCTGATCTTTGTCAGAAACAGTGGCAGCACCCATCCTTCATACCATTAACTATCATCTCTTAACATTTTTTTTTTTTAGCCTTTGTTTCGCTTGTCCAAGCCAGGTTCATATTCCCTTCATTCACAGCACAGATAGCAGGGAGGGATTTATTCCAGTCAGAGATGGTCAAAAATCAAAACCCAAGCTCTGAGTTTCAGGTATCAATCTCTTCATAGCTCTAAGTCAGAGTTTTATGATTTGGATTTTATAGAATTGTTCTGATTTTATCCTGTAGTCTGAACTTCAGTTTTTGTTTAAAACTGCCTAGAGTTAGTTTCTTCTGTCAGCCATCAGGTGTGTACAACTTGCTTTAAACTGAACATACACCTAGCAAAACATATCTTTTTGCCTATATTCCATTTTAAAAGGTGGACTTTCACTTCCAGGTGAAGTGTCATCCTTTGGCTTGAAATTCCAGGCATTACAATGGGAACTTAAGCCTGTATGTAGCTACTACAGTAAGGTGAAGGTTCTAAGTCTGGCACAATTATTTTCTGCCTTGTGATTTTAAGGAGCTGCTTCTTGTAGATGCAGATGCCCTGAGAAATTACTTTAAGGCTAAGAAAGAAACAGCATCTTTTCTGTATGTCCAGGTAATAGAAACATAAAATACTTCCTCTAATTATATCATTTCTGCCTCTTAGGGAAGTAGCTGATCTCTCAGAATGAATGAGATAAGGTGAATTGTTGCTTTAGGGAATCTATTCTTAACTCCTGACACATTGATGGATGACTTGAGAGTTTTGGGTGTTTTGTTTTTTTTCCTAGCAACAGGCATTTGAATATGAATTTGGAGCAATGTATGCCTGGATGCTGTGTGTGTTCACTGTCATCATGGCCTACAGCATCACATGTCCCATCATTGTCCCTTTTGGTGAGTTTTCCAGTGGGCACTGTGGGAGTGAGATGGGGCATGTGGGAAGTTTGGAAGGCTCAGCTCTGCATTCTTATTCCCATTCAAATGCTGATAATCCTTAGGACTTGGATCCAAGTTTCCTTTCTTTCTTGTGGAAGAAAGGTCAAAAAGATGATGAATTACTTAGCTCTTGTACTGCCTTTAGAAGTTGAAAATACATTTAATATCTACTAGAAGTTTATTTTATTTCTCAAATTTGAGTGTACTGGCTTTGGTACTTAGGGGTTTAGATCAGACGTAAGTAGTACTAAATAATTTTATATAGTTGGTATTTTCATTTTCTAATCTGAAACTTTACAGAGCTAGATACAAGATAATTATCTAAATTAGATATTGTTCAGAACTGGTTTAATCAACAACCTTATTATTGGGAGAATGTGGCCAATTTTTCTGTAACAATGTAATTGATATTTACTTACATTCTGTTTTGTATGCAGTTGTAAAAGTCTGAATGTGCCACTGCATCCCAGAGCTGTTGCAATTCTTAGCTGCCACAGCAGTTGCTGGCKGTTTGTTTGGATAAGGAATAGCTGACTTGAAATCCAGTCATCAATCTGGTGAAGGCTGAGAGGGAGATGTTAAGCCACTGTCATGCCTTCCTTACCAGCAACAGTGCAGGGGGAGCTGGGAAGTCTTTGCTACTGGCTTGGCCTCATGTGCCAGCACCTGGAAGGAGCTCTGGGCTCTCCCTGGGAGCACAAGAGGCACCACAGAGACAGAGAAGTGTGTGGAGAGGGGAGGGATGGAGATGCAACAAGCTCAGCTCCTAAGCTTTAGGAGCAGGTGCTGTCTTGCAGCTGTACCCCTGTCGTGTCTGGGCTGCATCACTCACTAAGTTAGTGCAGATCCCTTCACAGAGTTGCTGCTTTTTACCAAACCTCCAACAGCCTCTGCTTGGCTCTGCTGTTTCCCCTGCCAGGTTTGATCTACATCCTCCTGAAGCACATGGTGGACCGTCACAACCTCTACTATGCCTATCTCCCTGCCAAGCTGGAGAAGAAGATGCACTTTGCAGCTGTCAATCAGGCCCTGGCAGCTCCCATCCTCTGCCTTTTCTGGCTCTATTTTTACTCATTTGTGAGGCTGGGTAAGTGTGGTGGTGTTTGAGGGTCCCCAGGATGAGGGAAGAAATAAGAATCTTGACTTTGTGTTTCAGAAGGCTGATTTATTATTTTATTATATCTATTATATTTTTAAAAATGATATACTAAAACTATACTGAAGAAAGAGAAAGGAGACATCAGAAGGCTAGAAAAGAAAGGAATGAATAATAAAATCTTGTGACTGCTCACAGCCTCAACACAGCTGGCTGTCATTGGTCATCAAGTAAAAGCAATTCACATGGTGGGTAAACAATTCTCCAAATCACATTCCAAAGCAGCAAAACATGGAGAAGCTGAAGCTTCCCAGCTTCTCAGGAGAAAAGATCCTAGTGAAAGGATTTTTCAGAAAATTTTTCTGTGACAGGTGAGTATGACCTGTTTCCACCTGGAAGCTGCTCCCAGCTCTCTTGCCAGCATCCCTGAATTAGATGTGAGCTCTCATAAAGCTTTCACAAGCTTTRTGGACTTTTCTATTTCCTTCCCTAAAGAGGGAGTCATGGTGGTTTGCACAAGAGCCTTTGATGGAGATGGCTGATATATTAAACTGTTAGCATGAGGCTCTGTGTTCCTTCATTTCACAAGAGATCTTGTATTCSTTAAATCAGTACACCTGGAATTGGCCAGCTGGGCTGTGAAGTGACAGTAAAAATCATTACATAGAACAAAAATCTGCTCAGAATTAGCACTTTATAGTGAGATGCTCACTGGCTTCACTACCTACATTTGTGCAGCCTGGGCATAAGTTTAATTTGCCTGACTGAATTGGCTTCTGCCTTGGTTGTACAGCCATCTCTTAGGAAAAAATGTGAAAATATTGGCTAATGCTAGTCCTTGTGTGTTCTACATCATCCATCAAATTTTACATGGAAGACTGCAGTGAGATGGTAATTATCTTCCCCAGACTGGAGTYTAAAACCTCATGTTTTGTAGTAATTTATGTTTAAAATATGAACATTCTGTGTTTTGCAAGTACTTGGCATTGATTGTATGGGCTGTGCTGTACCAACAGCTTTGATGTCAGAAAAAGGTGGGCAACATCTTATGGGTTTTTATCCATGATACAGGAGAAAGCATTTGGCATGGAATAGGGATGTCAGTGATGCTGGAAGGGTTGGCTTCCCCTTCTTTAGAAGGAAGCTCCTGGTAGCTAACTGCACTGTGCCCTCATGAGAAGTTATTACATCTGCATTGTGGTTTTTAGCATTTCTGACCAGCAGTCAGAAAGGTGTTGTTGGCAGGCTGTCATCCAGCTTTAGGGAGATGTAAACTTACAGGAAAGCTCCCTGTGGATGCAAGAGGCACTTGGAACTATTGCTTCAGGCTGTCCTTGGATTTGAATAGTTGTTCCTGAATTACTTGTATGTTTGAGAGCTTGTTTTTTCCCTTGTTTTGAGAGCTGCTTTTGCAACCAGGAAGACCAATAAATCTGGTCCTCTAAATTACCAGGAGAATTTCTAGAGCATGCTTTAGAAAAATCAACTCCAAGCACTCAGCATCTGATGCACCTCTTTAATTGTTAGGAAGGAAATCCTGATGAAGTAAAAATTAAATTTTTATTATAATGTTTTCTAGTTCTGCATGGTAAAACCATCATTTGTCAGGGACCTTAATAATGGAAAACACAGGCTGGATTACTGTGTTTGGCTTGGTCAGTGTAGAGGATCCTGTTTACAGGATGTTGTTCAATGGTTTGTCAGTGCACAGGGCAGTCTGAGAGGTAGAAATTTGATACTTTGATTTCATTGCCATTGATTTCATTGCTGCTTCTTGTGCCAAAAAAGAAGGAAGGAAGGATAAGAGAGCTCTGCTTCCTTATCTGCAAAATAGATCAGTTTATGGTGTAAAGCTTGTTTGCTTGGTCATTGGCTTGTGTGGTTGGCTTGATATGGTTGTTTCAGCCTGGTTGCAGAGTCCAGTGACAATACTCTGGTTTCTCACTCCTCATATATTAATGTAAGGCTGGAAAAACCTCTCCCCCAATTCTCAGTCAGGATCAAAAACCATCTGACTGCACACAGAAGGTRAGAGGCTGTACTCAGTTTTTCCTTCTCAGTGCCTGTATTCTTTCTCAGCTTTTATTTCATCCATCCATCCACCCATCCTACACCACTGTGCCTCTCACCACAGAGGAGGTGAGGTCCTCTCTGCAGTTCAAGCCCCATCTCCTGGCACAGTCACTTGAATCCCATGTTCTTCAGAGCTGTTGGCAGGCAGTTCTGAGGACACAGTGCAAGGAAAACTGGTGTGGGAGACTTTTCCTTCCCTAATCTCTGCTGTTTGCCTTGTGGTTTGCACCATACATTGGCTTTGGTGTAGACACACCTCACCACCTGATAAATACTCATGTAACCTGTGCTTATAAAAACAACCTCCTCTGAAGGACGTTCCAGAATACCCCTAGAGAGGTTTTTTCACTTCCTTTTTTTGGTTTGAAAAATGATGTGTTTGTAGGGCTTTTTTGGTTCTGTTTTTTGCATATGTGTGATGGTTTTCCCTTGTGAACAGCCCTGTGCAGGGCTTCTATTATCTGCTAAAGAGTAAAACTTGTCTGTTTTGTGCCACTGCATATGCTGGGGTTACCACAAAAATGTCTGAGAGTTGGTGTTGCCTCYTTTGTCTGAAGAAACTTAGAAAGAGTTAGGGCTTGCAGTGATGTTTACTCCTTCYTAATATTCCATTCAAGTCATCTTTACTGCAAAATGAGATTAATTTCTTTAGAATATTTCCCTAGTGGATCGGAAAATAAGAAGTCACGCTAATCTTTAATACTTTTTCCATGCTAGGCAATCATGTCCTTTCCTATAGTTTATTGCACTTTCCCTGAATTCAAACTTACCTATCAGCCTAGTTCATATTTACTGTTCCTTCGCTTGATCTTTTTCTTTGGATTCTTCCCAGTTCTGCCCATATTTTATTGTAGACAAGGTTATCCAGCACTAAATTCTTTTGTACAGGTGCCACTTGTCTTTTTTTTTTTCATTTTCCTCTCTTCCCATGTTTGATACTATCCCACTATTGACTGCTTTCCAGCAGTTGTATGCTGCAGTGCTACTGTTATCCCTCATATCTACATTTATTTTTCCTTCCAAATTGTACTTATTTCCTGTATTCTACATACAGTTTTATCTTACTGTTGTTTTTCTTCTGTTTGTTTTGATCCTTTAAAGCAAGTGGGATGGTTTTAKGTACCAAGACCATTTTGATTCTCCTCTTGCCCCACCTCCATCCCTTTGAGCTGATGGCAAACCATCCAATTTGGTGCCATCATCATAATTAATCTATGCAATTAATATTCTATTTCACAGATCATTAATGAAAATACTTAAGAAGTGGGTCCAGAATGGATGAATGAGGGAGGAAAGGAATTACTCTGAGTCTTGTCTATCATTTAGGTATTACAGCAACATTTCTTGACCCCTAGGAAAAGTGGGAGAACTTAGTGTATAATGACATTCTCCTGTTTGTGGCTGGAAGTGGGCTGCCCATTCCTCTAAGAAAAAAATCCATGAAGCTTCTGAAAATGAGGAGGATAAATAAAGGCTTTTGGTTTTGTTGGATTTTTCTCCTATGTGTTTTCTTATTGTATTCTTTGGATATTTTTCTAGGTTTTAAAGCACCTACAACAATGTTTACCTTGCTGGTTGTCAACATCACCATTGTTATTTGCTTGGCTTACACTTGTTTTGGCTGTTTCAAGTACCTGAGCCCACTGAATTATAGGGTGAGTGATGGATACCTGTCCTTTCAGCACCTACCTGTGTGCTTGATGGAGCACCAGCTATTCCTGGTGGGTTGTCCCTTCATTCCTGCTGAGAGCCTGAAGTACAGATGGGCTGCTTGGCAGAGTGGAAAATCTSTGTGTCTGCAGGAACTGAATTTTAGAGAAAAGAGCAGTATGGAAAAAGTATCCTGGGCTGCATCCCCAGCARTGTGGCCAGCAGGTTGAGGGAGGGGATTCTGCCCCTCTTCAGAGCTGCATCCAGCTCTGGGGTTCCAGCACAAGGAAGGACAGGGACGTCTTGGAGCAAATCCAGAGAAYACAACCAAGATGATCAGAGGGATGGAGCACCTCTGCTATGAGGCCAGGCTGAGAGAAYTGRGGGTGTTCATCCTGGGCTGACSTAATTGCAACCTTCCAAAAAAAGGMTTYCCTTCCAGGCAGCCTACAAAAAAAGGTGGAGAGAGACTTTTTACAAGAGCATGTAGTGAGAGGACAAGGGGGAATGGCTTKAAACTGACAGTAGGTTTAGATTAGGTAATWGTAAGAAATTCTTTGCTGTGRGGTTGATGAGGCACTAGCACAGATTGYTCAGTGATAKTGTGGRTGCCCATCCCTGAAAGTTTTCAAGGCCAGGGTGGATGGAACTTGGAGCAACATGGAAGGTGGAAGGTGTCCCTGCCATGGCAGGGGCTTGGAGCTCAATGATCTCTAAGGTCCCTTCTAAGCCAAACCTTTCTATGATTCTGTGTAGAAGGACTGGTGGAGAGAGTGCCAGAACTGCACTGAGATCTGTCTGCAGGTTTTGGGTGCTCATGATCTGTGTGTATTGTTTTCACTCACCAGTTTGATGTTGTCTCTCTCTCTTTCCCCACCTATTGCTGGTTACAGATTGAAGACACACAAGGTGAAAGAGGAAAAGACACAGATGTACCAACAGTCCCAACATCTTCTGTAAGAAGCTAAGAGTTACTAATATTCCCTTACTTTTCCTAGAAAAACCTAATTTCTCACCCTGCTTACCAAAGAGCTTGTGTAGCACRTATTATTCTGCATGAATTGTGGCATTTCCCACGTGCATGTGGGACCAGAGAGTTCTACAGCTGAGCTCCTCGATGCTCCCAGATGGTGTTCCAGAAGTACCTTTGGTTTTAGGAGCAGCTGAGACACTCTGATTCCAGCAGCTCTGTGTGYTGTGTTCTGTGCCCTGCTCCAGACAGAGCCTCACATCTGGACAGCTGCCAAATGCAGTCAGTTGCCACTGCTGTGATTTTGAAGGTTGTGACATGTAGCAGGTCTTGCTTGCCATGTCGCTGAGAAGGACATAGGACTGCAGTAGGAGGAAAGGCCTTGGTGCCACAGTTAAGAGATGCAGGGGAGTGTTGCACCAGGAAGCCTCCAGCAGGGTGCAAAAGGCCTGAGGTGTTGAGRTGAAGAATGGGAAAAGGATGAAGAGAAGAGTGACAAGGGGAAAATTCTCCTGGGTAGGAGAAGCTTTGGCCCTCTGTTTCCTTGCTTGTTGTTAAACTGTTATTTCCTGACTTTGACCTTTTCTAGTGTGTCTGTAAAGCAGCAACACCTTGAGGTTGAAGGGGATTTTGTGCAATAAATGTGTGCAGATGCTCAGTGTCTTGCAGGACTGCCTCCTCCAGTTATCCCATCTCAAAGCACTGTGCTTTGGGAGACCACTAAAATCCTTCACTTGTGATTTCAGATGTACGTCCCCCAGGTTCTGCGTCCCCAGCCCACCGAAAGGACCGTGCTGGCCCCCACGGAGCAGCAGTCCTACGGCACCATGGACAACACCTCTTCCCAGGCAGAGGGAATCAGAAACTACACCACAGGACCTGCAGGGGTGGAGCAGGCGCCGGGAGCTTCGCTCTGAGCTGTGTTGTGAGCACGAACGCAAGGTGGAGCACTTGGCCCAGGTTTAGCAGAACTAATTCCCTGCCTCCTCCTCCTCCTAAGTATTCGGCSTTATTTATGTATTCCTGCCTGCAGAAAAGGTACAGAAATAATTCATTGTGTGGTCTGCAGCTGTGCTGGGAGATTAAAAGCAGATGCCTTGGGACTGATTGTTTTCCAGGCTGTCTACRCACGTTGTGAAACAAATAAGTTGAACGTGGAGATGCTGATCCTCAGGGACTTCACTTCTGCTAGCTCACCACTTGCCTTATGAAGATAACTTATGCTGCATATAGATAACTGGTCACCAAAGCCAATGCAGCTATTAGAGCTGTCRTTTATTTATTCAAATAATTCTTCCCTTTTTAAAAACCCCCAAAAATTTATTATTTATAAACCTCTTGGGATGTGTTAAATCCTGAGACAATGCCACTTTTGATGAAAATGCTGTTTGTGTGGGTGCTGAGAATGGTGTGTGGGAGTCTCTCCTCTTTTCACCCAAAGTAGTCAGCATAGTTTTGATCATGTTACTTTTTTTTTCTTGRAAGAGATGAGGGAATAACTGTGCACTTGGGTACTAAAAGTACCAAAGCAAAAAGACTGGTGTAAAGAAGGGAGTGATTTATCTGATACTGTTTTTATATATTTTTGGAGGGCATTTAGGTTCTTTGTTTCTGTTCACTATTTTTAAGGGCCTTCCACAATGAAAGCTCACCTGCCAACAGTAAAGGATGTAAACATTTTATCTCTTTTAGTCTTGGGTTAAAATGACAGATCTCTGGGTTTTCTCTGTAGTGCCAATTATATGAGTTGTAAGATACTAAGTTTTTAAATTATGTAGTAGGTGCTAATCTATTCTGAAGTGCAATGTGTCAAAGTGTAACTAATAATCACGGAGCAATAAAACACTGAGTTTAGAAAAATTTCAGGCTGTCTTGATTTATTTATTCTTTTCTCTGTGTGTTGAAACAGTCCTTTTGCTGGCTGCCTCCCAGCATAGTCATGAACTCTTCATAAGAGCACTGCCACAAGCCTTAGGATGACAGAATGTCCCATGAGGAATTTGAATACTTTTGGATTTCTCTAGGGGATGAATCTTGGTGACCTATGGGTAGGAGAAGCTTTTGGCCCTGTTTCCTGTCTTGTTGTTAAACTGTTRTTTCCTGACTTTGACCTTTTCTAGCATGTCTGTAAAGCAGCAACATCTTGAGATTGAAGGAGACTTTGTGGCATAAATGTGTGCAGATGTTCAGTGTCTTGCAGGACTGCCTCCAGCTTCCCAAGAACAGCACTCAGACAAGTGCTGAGCATGAGATCTGCCTGCTGCAAGAAGGATCCTGTGGGCTCTGAGCCCTCTGATTACAAACCCATCCTGTTAGCTGAAGATGCACCTCCTGGTTTTTAAAAGGCAGGTGAGGAGCCTTGGCTAGTGAGGGGGGCATGAATTTGTCAGACTATTTAATACTCTCACTTCAGTGGTGTAGTTTAGTCAGGGGTTTGTGCATGTGTGTGTGTGCRTTTTGATTTTTAGCAATCATGGCATTATGAGGTGGTGTGTACCTCATGCACACTCTGCCATTCCAGGTTGGTGTTCAAATCAAGAAGGAAAAAAACCTAACAGACTCCAATTTTTTACTCTTTTGTGAGTGTCTCACACAGATGTGAGGCCACAGGGAGGAGGCAGCTTGTTGTGTTAATTAGATCAGAAGCCTGTGATTGTTCTGACTGGTTTCTAGGTTCACTACCCCATCTCATCCAGGTGTCTGCAGCAGCAGTGGGTGCTTATGTGTGGGCTCAYTGAAGAATCAAATAAATCACTCAGCTGCCAGACTTGACCTGTTTACTGTGCTGGTGCTATGGGAGTTTTATGCTCTGTGATATAACTCACTTTTTTCAACAGATGACTTTTGATACTCACTGTGAGGTTYTATGTRTCATATTGAGGATAAAAACTCTTTTAATGATTTGGTTTCCTTTTTGTGCCTGGGAGGTTGCTGAACCTTGGTKGTGACACTCCTTGTGACTGGCACAAGTTCAGCACAGGCAGAGCCATCTCTCCTGTGAACTTGAAYAAACCCACCTCCAGCCATGCTAAGGTGCTTCAGATATAGAATATGGAAAACCTCTGAGGYAATGGAAAGTTACATCTTGCTAAAAAGRCGTTGTTGGCATTTGAGGAACCATGTGTCAAGGGTTCTATCTTGTTATCACAGTGGTAAAACAGTGTTCCTCCTGAGATAAATCTATACCTGGAGCCCCACTTTACTGTATTCCAAAGAGATGTAAAAGACAAGGGCCCCAAACACTACAAAAACCTGTCCATGTAGAGGAGGTGTTGGTCAGAGGTTTGTGCCTAGCTGAAGTACTTAGTTTTTSTGGGTACTCCTTCCCTTCTCTGCTGTCTGTCACTGACAGAACAGGGAAAAAGTGGTGCCTAAGAGATTCCTAGCTTCTTCTACAGGTTTTACAACACAGCATTTTTCATAGTGAAAACTGCAGTAGTATTTTCTGATAGGGAAATCACCTGCATATTTCCCTTACTGTGTAGCAGCCATTCCTGTYTGCCACTGTGCTCTGTTGCAGTTAAACTTATAGAAATTTCTATGGTATAAGGACAGGCACCAGCTGGAGAAAAGGCTGGGGTCACCTATTAGTAAATTATCACAAGAGCTGTGTACAGCAAGACACAAATTATAGGCTGGTTTAGCATCTTTGCTATGCTGTGCTTGCTTCACTATTATCTTTTGGATCCCTCTCTGAGAGCTGGAAGTAGTTAGGAAACTGCCCTGGCTCTGCTTCATTCCTTCATGCTGGTGGATATCTGCAAGGGAATAAAATTAGATCAGCAGGAGAAACTCCTTGCATTCCTGACTGAGCCTTAGAGAAAAGCTGAGGGATGGAAGCCTCAACAAATGTGGATATTGGCTGCACTGTATTTGAAATTCGTATTTAAAGCCATGGCACATTCTTTACTGTTCTTTTTATAAACCTTTTGGCAGGCAGCCTAAGCAAATGGCCCAGCTGGAGTTGCTGAGTGTGGCTCCCAGAAGCTCCCATATTTGTTGGGATCCAGCTCCTGCTGCTCGCCTTGCATTGCTCAGTTGGAGCAGCGCCTCCCCCAYGCTGAGGCTGAGTCCTTCCCGACATTCCAGCAGCGCTCCCGGGGGCAGGAATCCCGGGCAAGCTGACACTCCCCCCCTACAGGAGGAATCCTGGACAAGCTGACACTCTCCCTGCACAGGAAGAAGCCCCRGAGCTCGGTCTGTGATGGGATTCTCCGTGACACAGCTGACAGGGCAGCCTGTGACACTTTGAAGGATGGAGCTCATTTGATACTATACCACAGGGTACACTTCTGCAAAGACTTCAGGGCAGCTGAATTTCTTCCAGAGTGAGGAAAAAGCTCCATGGTTTGCTGAGGCTCAGAAGCCTTGGCTTGCTTGGATACACAGAGCTCTGTGCCAGGATTCTGTGTGCCAGGCCCATCTGGCTCACCTCCAGCCCTCTTACAACACATCCTCAACACCCAAATAATTGCAATTTCTCATTTGCATGAGGTGCACACGTTTGTGCTTTGTTTTCCTCTGGGCTTTTCCCATATCCTGAGCCAAAAGCAGATCTTTGTGCTGGCTAAGTTTCCAAGTGCTCCAGTGTAGCAGTAGGCCATGTTCTTTCTGTCTTTTTACAGAGGTCCAGTTCCCAGCTCTGCTTGCCCACACATGCTGGCAGCAMAACTGAAGCTTTCTTGTGTCTGTTTTACAGATAATCTGGTTATGAGTGTTTTGGAAGCCTTTTGCTTTTGGAAACCTTCTCTTCAAGAAGAGAAGGCTTCAAATCTGCTGCTTCTTCATCCCAGAAGCAGCAGACCACAGAGTTTTCACCTGGCTTTTAGCAAAAGTGAGGTGAGAGGCAGGAGATTTGGGGAGAAGGGAGCTTTATCCCAAATTTATTGACTACTAAGAAAAGACACCCTTTACTGTCTCAAAACTGCAACAATATAAGGAAATGCACACTTTTAATTCCAAATGATGGCCAGGGTCACATGTCTTATCTGAAAGTGCTCTCACAAATTCCTTCTCTGTCACATCTAGGCAAGACTTCTTGAAGGATTCTGCTTGTCACCTGTCTGTAACAGCTGCAAGTGCCTGTTCCAGATATTTCAGAAGTACAGAAGTTGTTTTTTTTTTTTTCTTTCTGAGGACAGCTGTCTGAAGGATAAAAACAGAAAGGAAACAACTAAAAGTGGAGAGACTGAAGATTGGGCCATTATAATGRAACATTCTTCCCTATAATTTTTTGGTTCTTGGGTGAAGTCCTGGCATTTGCTCTGTGTCCCACATCCTGTTGGTTAGAATGGAGCATCTCAGCTGCAGCCAATATGACTTCAAGTGGAAATAGGTGGGGCTGTAAATAGCCAGGAAGGAGAGAGGGAAATTTTTGTATCTGCTCCCAGACTCAGTGGTTAACTAAGTGCTGGTTAATAATTAATGAAAGCACTCTTCTCAAAAGTGATGTTTAAAATAGAATTCTAGAAGTCCAATGTATGGTATGTCATAAGATGCTCCTAAATAAAGCAGGAGCCAGATTTTGTTGCTGTCTCATCATTGCTGTGAACCTCCCAAAAGGGTGAAAGTTTTTGATAGAACTTAGGTACCTTTCAGAACCAGCCCCTATCTGTTGTGCTTCTTAGATGTTCATTGAAATTAAAAGTAAAAAAAAAAAGTTGCAGTACAGGAGGAAGACTGAGAGCTGAGGAAATGTAAGAGATATGTATTTTTGTACACAGCTGGCCTTCCTTCTGTATGGAAAATCTTTCATGCATTTGGTGCTGGTTTATGCTTGGATTTTCAGACTGATTGGCTTTTTTATAGCCTGCTCTCCTGAAATGTAAAGCACTAAGTTGCTTCTTTCAAGTGAAGATGTTCCATGTCAAAACTTATTTGGAATTCTAAATAGGTTTTTTTCCCTAAGGCAAATTATCAGTATTTTTCCCCTCCATCTACAGAGACAGAGAAATAAAACCAGCAGCTCTCCCCACAGATGAAACTGGAAAAAACWAGTGATTTAAAGAATTGCTAAGTACCATAATTTGGTTGCAGGCATTGAAATTCTTTATGATAGGATTCTAGATTTAGAGAATGAAGTAGGGTTTTCTTGTTCTTCTATATTTTAAATCTGTAACTTCAAAAATGTTCCTGAAATAGGAAAAATTAATTCCCTTTTGAGATGGGTAATCAGAACCTGCTGGGAAGAAAAGGGCAAAAATTGAGAAATAAATCAATTGAGCACCTTTAAGAGAAATMATTTAAGTTATTTATCTTTAGAAAGAAAAAAGAGTGGAGAAATTGGGAGAATGACATCATCTGTGTTCTGCACTGGGTTCTTCTGCTCAGTTTGTGTGAGATATTGCTCAAACCCTCTTTGCCTCTGGTTTCTCTGAAATATTAATAATTCCCTTCTGATCAGTKCAAAAAGCTTTATGAGCCACAAAAGACTTGGGGTGATAAAAAATTTCCACTGAGACAAAAATGCAGGGCTGGACCTTAGCTCCCTGAAGCCWGTACAAGAATTCCTAGAACTCATGGGGCACAAATGTGTTTGTACACAAAACCACCCAACAATGCAGGCTTGGCTGAAAAAGAGCTAAAAAGCTCTTGGTTCTTTGGGTGCTTGGGAGTTTATGCCTTGGTGTTTCTGCTCGCCTCTTCCCTGTGCTGCACTCCCTCTGATCAGTTTGTGGTTTGAACTRCTGCTGCAAAGGATTGTCTTTCATTTAAAAGGTGATGAAACTCATCATTTCCATCTCTTTTATTGCTCATCAGATCCTCAAAACTGCAGACATTCAGTTATTAAACACAGRGAGGGCACCATCATCCTGAGCATCTTTCAACCCACTCAGGAAGGGATTTGGAAGCCTGAGCTTTGGAGCACACCTGGCCAGGGGAAGGAGCTGTCACCACTCAGCACAGACCTGTTTATAAATATCTGCTCTCCAGAAGACAGCTGACAATTGTAATGGGGCTAATTCTTCCAGCAGCACTGGCATAACACCATCAGGGCTGTCTGGCACTGCACAGGGTATTTCTTCCATGAAAGAAAACTAATCCTGAGCAAGACAGTTTTAGTKTGACTTATGTTCCTTGAAGTGCTATTACAGCGAGTAAAACAAGCAGCATCATTTCTCAGTGGTTTAAAATAAGCTACACTGAAATCAATATGGATTTATTCCTTGTCTCTTTCCACAGCACCAGGAGGAGCTTTCCACTGCTCTTGCAGACAAAAATGTATCTTCATTTAGTGCATATTATGTATTGCACTTGCTGTAAAACAGAATTGTGCATTTGATTGACTGCCTTGAACCTCAGTCCTGCCCCTGAGCAATTGCAGCTGACTCAGTGGTGATGAGTACCCTTCAATGGATCTAGAGCTAACTCTGATGCTAGGCTTAACACATCCTATTTTCCATCAAATGATGGTTTCACTTCCTTTTTCTTATGAAAGTGTGATTTCTATTCTTTTTTTTTCCATTCACGATCTGAGTAATGCCTGACACTTTTGTTTAATGTATATGAAGTCCTGTCTTGTTGTGTAAGATGTCCAAAGGCTGCATATGGTGACTTGGATTTTTCAGGACATTATGGTTTGCAGTTTAAAAATCAGAAGTCAAATTTGGTTGTAGTGGGAGTTTGTTTATCTGGAGCTGTATGAGAAGATTATGACCTTACTTGTATTTTTCCATACCAGAAGCAGAAATTTTTCAAAGCACTTCAGCTGGGGAGGAAGAGTACAAGTTGTTTATTTTCAGTGGCATCTCCATGGTTCCAAACCCCTTATCAAGACTCTTAATGAGCTATGACTGGATAATTAAAAAGTAGGGTTTAGGTCAGATGCTTCTGGTTTCAGCGTGGGATAAATGCATGTTTTGGAGCAATTTAACATGGCAGGGCTTTTAGGACAGCGGTTTCTTTGAACAGAGACTTTGGGGCAACTTTGGAYCAGAAATTGGAGCTTCATTTAGTGGTCCTGGAGCAAAACAAAATGTTTTGAGCATCACAGTGTCACCATTTTCTGTGTTATACTGAAGGCTGTAGCTACTCTTTCAGAGCCTTATCCCCAAGAAACAGCTCAGCCAGMCCAAGAGCATCACACTTGGCCATTTTAGAGAAAATTCCCTGCCTGAATGGCAAGTCCTCAGCTGGCTGACATAAACAAGAACAATTGTAACAGAGCAGGGACTCATTTTGTACTGCTTATTATTATTATTGCAATAGTCTGATATGCAGCCACTTGCTAACAGAAATGTTTAAACTATTAAATGTTAAAGCTGTTAAACTATTTTTGGTGATCTGTACCAAATAATTGCCTGTAGCCAGTACCAGAGAGTATCAGAAGTGAATCTGGATTCATTCAAGGTGCTTGTCAAACCCAGATTTCAGGCTTCTGGGGGAGTTGCTCTCTACAGGATGAGATGCAGATGCTACCACTGGCTCACAGACAGTTCTTYAGTGTTAAACCTTGTACTAGAGGTGGTGGGATTGGCTGTGTTTTTCTAAAACCAGAGGGTTATTTTGAAAAGGGAAGAGGAACTGAGGGCARCTTTTACAGCTACTGTATAGCTAATTTCATACTTTTTCACTTTGTCATAGCATTTCACTGCATTTTTATCTAACTGTAGGTAAGCAGGTGATGAGTAACAGCTGCTGATGGCTGTGGGCTTAAGGTTTGAGAAGTGTGACATCAAAATTCAGAACAAACTCTGCTGTATATCAGGTATTTAATTATCATTTTTAAACTCCTAAAATCTAGACCTTTTAAGTCCAGATTTGTCTCTCTTTCAGACAGTGGCTTATCAAACCCTGAAGAAAACTACCTGGTGTGCAGAGCAGGTCAGGACAGACTTGTGCAGGAGGGTGTGCAGTGGTGCCTTGCAGAGGCTGTTCTTGTCAGAGGTGAGCCAGTTCCTCCTGAATAAGGATCTCTCTTTCACCATACTGCTCCTGAAACAAGTTTGGGGAGGGTCTTCTCCACAGATAGTCTGTTTCTATGTTTTCTTCCAGAGTGCTCAAAACAGACTGGCCTGCATTACACACCATTTTGCAAATGTGAAGACAAATTTTGACTGAATGAAAGCATTTCCAATTAAGCAGGGAATTAGTGCTCACTACTGTTCTGGAAACAAGTAGGTGTCTTAACTGATGAACAGCTTGAGGATCAAATCTAGCAGGGAGAGCTGAGAGCTCCTCTGCCTTACTCAGAGGTGCAGCAGGCAGAGCAGGCAGAGGAAAGGGAGCAAGAGGTCTCACCTCTGCTCAGAAAACTGATCCAGGCTGGTCCCCAGCCCATCTGCCCTCAGGATTTTCTGTCAGGTTTGGTGGTGGTGGCTCTCAGCACTAGGATTTGAATGTGCCCAGCAGGAGAGTCCATTGCCTCCTGTGAAACAAACAGTGTGGTATGCTTGAGTCTAAAGCCTTTTGGGATGGAGCCTGGATCTGCTGAGCTTCTGATCTTAGCTTCCATTTCAATTAATGTTGTGAAATAATACTAATCCATGCAAGTGTTATTGATAGATTGTATTTCCCTGTGCTTTCAGAAGTAGAGAAGGACATCAGAAGTGRCTGGAGAACAAAACCACATTGAAATCAGTCATCTGAAGATGGTTTAAGACCTGTTTGAAGCTCAGCTGCACACACTAGGGACAGGAGCTGGTAAAGCCATACAGCCCTTCAATTTTCTTTGAGCAGTTTGTCTTCAATCTGACCTCTGTGACAGATGGAGTACAGAATTGATAGGTTCTGAGCTGATGATTCTCCTAGCTGGTACCAAGCAAAATCTCAGTTGTTAAAAGAATTAAAAGAATCATACAGGAGTTATTAAAAATTTAATTCACTTTTCTTTAATTTTGAATTAATAATATTTTTATTCTTTAGYAAGAGGTATTTATTACACCCTGCCATATAGTGCAAAGCCACAGTGTGTTGGGCCTACCTAGGGYGATGATTTAAGAGTACAAATTCAGTGCAGAAGTAGCTGGGGCTGCAATTACTCCTACCCAGCCCCACCTCCTGGGCTGAGCTACAGGCCCCTGTGTCTTTCAGCTGCTCCTCACATATCCCAGGAGCCTGGCACAGGGCAGTCCAGCTTCTTCACAGCCCAGGCTGGAAGAGAAAGGCAGCCAGCAGACGGCAGTTTAAAGATACTGTAAGCTCATCAATTGCTGATTGATTGATTGATGTACTCATGCAAGTTAGGTCCAGCCAGGCTGCTCCCTACTCTTTATGTGAGGAACTTCATACTCACAGCAACTCAAATTTTACTGCTGCCATGAAAAAAAAAGCCTTTCATAACAATTTTACTGTTACTAGTTACATTGGTAGTTGTTAGTTCTATTTTTCAGTCTCAAAGCAAGAGTCAAAAATACTACAGAATATGTTCCAGAAGATACTCAAGCACTCTACATGCTACTTTCTTAGCCTAGCTGAACAACAACAACAACAACAACAACAAATTTAAAATAAAACAAAAACAAAAAACCAGCCCAAAATCTGTTGGACCCCATGGCATTATACACTGTATTTTTCTTTCTGTCCTTGCTCACATCTGGTCAACAATAAAATCTAATTACATTACATGGATTACAGCAGACTTAGTAAGCCCTGTACATGTGCTAAGCTTAATGTAATTACCCTGCTGTTTCTTAGGGAAGTTATTCCCCTTTCTTTTTCCAGAGTTGCTCTTTCTCTACTTTGTCAACAAACTGCAGAATATCTTTAGCAAGAAGTTCAGGTTCCTCCAAAGCTGCGAAGTGGCCACCCCGAGGCATGAAGTGGAAGGAGAAAATGTTGGTGTATTTCTTCTTGGCCCAAGCCTGGGGTATGTGCAGGATTTCATTAGGGAAGGCAGCAATGCCAGTGGGTACCTGTACTGTGAGCCTGAGAGAGGAGAGAGAATCACTGTCATCTTCCAAACACTTAAATCTGCAACAAATCAAAAGTCCCAAGGAAATGTTCCGGAACAGTTGGGCACACTCTTGTTAGGCATTAAAAATTGGACTTCCAGATCCYAAAACTGAAGACAACACTATAATTCCTGAGGGAAAAACCTCTCTTTTATTTTTGCATACAGTGAYATTAAGGCAATTTTGCAGGGGATCCAGGGCATGAGGCTCAGAAGCAYGGAAAGGGAGAGGAGAGCCCTAGGAGGTGGTGGGCAGCAGATTTCCTCTTGCTGCACACAGGGCTCAAATTGATGGGCAAGCACACAATTTGATAAGAGCTGGAGAGAGATTTACAGAGAAGATAACCACTCAAATATACTAAGGCTGGCAGGACAACTGGAGGGTAGGCAGGAGAATAATTACTTAATGGGGGTGAGAAGAGAGGAATACTGATAATCTAGACTAGTTCAGAAGCAACATTACTGTATGTGGGACTCTACCTTGTAAAGTAGCTCATGCTTTTAACTGGCACAAATGCACACTACAAAATGTTCTTCACATTAGGAAGTGTAAGGAAGCTGCTGCATTTGAGAGTGTGAGTGATCTGTGCTTGTTCTAAGAGCCACATTTTCTAGGTTTGRATATCCCATAGACATAAGCTGCATGGTCAGAAGTGACAGATTTTAAAATGTAGATACAAAAAGTGTTGGGCATGTAGCCACTGGAAGGCTGAGRTCAGAACTTGACACAAGACTCTGAGGCTCTGTCCTCTAGGTACTTAGAAGCTCRCACAGCTCATCCAGTGCAGGCAGAACCAGAGCAAGACACTGCCCACAGCATAGCCACAACAGCTTCAGGAATTGAGTCAGCTTCCTGGGAGCATCATTTCACAGCTAAATAAATAGCATGGCACCAAGCTGTGGGTGCCAATACCTCAGGGCAGGTTTAAGCCTTCACTCATACTCAGGCTGACACGAGTGCATGCAACCAAGCTGCTGCCTGAAGAGTCTGAGCAGTAGCAGGCACATCAGTCTCACTGACTTCTCAAGGATGCAGTTTGTCAGCAGGCTGAAGGACTTAGGCCTTTTGCAGAAACAGGAAAATTGTGTTCAGAAAAGTACTAAAACTACAACCAACTAAACTAAACTAAACTAAACTAAACTGACTGTGTGACTCAGTCACAGACTGATTTAGTAACTGAAATAAAATCAGGAAGTAGATGGCTACACCATGAATGGGAGGCCCTCAAGCAGTGCCTCCAGTCAGATCTCCTCACTGAGGGCTCAGGATTCCTGCCTAAGCACCGTGTTTTGCAAGCACAGCACATCAACTGCCTGGCATGCCTTGCAGAGAAACTCTGTGAGAGAGCAGTGTTTTTCCTCAACATTCAAGAATCTATAAAGCATACAACTATGAAATTAAAATCAAGGCAAAATATTTAAAGAGAAGAAAGCACACTTACTTGTCATGTTTCTGTGTGCCTATCCCCKTCTGCAGGTTTTCCTTGTAGAAACGCATGGAGGAGACAATGCAGCCTGAGACCCAGTAGATCATGATATTGGTGAGCAGGTCATCCAGGCTGAACTTCCTGAAAAGGCAAGCCCAAGAGATTGCTTAATTAGAACTGAAAACTGATTTGCAGGGACTTGACTTTTGTTTGGTTGTAAGGGGAAAAAAATTATAGGAAATAAATAGCGGTTAAGAGTGGAGAAGTGAAGTTATTACTCCCCCTCTGTCTGCCAGTGACCAATTAAGGATGCTAAAGGCTTTAAGACACGAACTGGGAAGTCACATTTTAACTCCTACATGGAAGGCAGATTCTGTGGCAGTCATATTTTCTGGAAAAATCCCTTTGCCCAGGATTCTTCTCCCGGGAAGCTGAGAAGCCTCAGAAAAAAAGGAAAACAATTCTTATCTCATTTGCTTCTCCTGTGTTTTGCTGCTTTGGAATGTGTTTGGAGATTGTTTATCCAACAGGTGGTTGTTTCATTGGTTTCATGTGAATTGTTTTGACTTAATGACCAATCAGGGTCAAGCTGTGTCAAGGCTCTGGAAAGAGTCACAAGTTTTTCTTTAGTATCTTTCTAGCCTTCTGTTTGTGCCCTTTGAGTATTCTCTAGTATAATTTAGTTTAGTATTCTTTAATATATTCTAGTATCATAAAATAATAAATTAGCCTTCTAAGAACRGAGTCAAATTCATAATTTCCTCCCTTCGTCTGGGAACCCCAGATACAAGAGATGTAAAACAAATACAAGATATAAAGCAAATACAAGAGKTTCCAACAAGCAACTTATGCTCCAGCATGGCTGTCTCTCCTGTCCACAGACTGGGAGGGTGGGAGCAGAACAGCACATGCAGCAGCTTGTGGCATTTATTAATGATAATCTGAAATGCTACTGTGAGCCCTCAACAGAGCCCTGACACACCAACATGTGCTGTAAAAACTGCATGTTTCATATAAAGTTATTAGCTGTATGCAGGGCAAACATTCCATACAAATCTGCTTTCCATAGCATGCCCCCTCTCTCCATTCCTGCCAGGTAGTTCTCAAAGGGGATTTCAGCTCTGGTTTCTGCTGCACACTAAACATCATCCTTTATTAGCAAATGGTAGGTAGATGAAGCTGTAACAATCAATCCAAAGCAAATCTACAGGGATGAATCATGAGCTGCCAGCATCTTAATGTGGGTTAAACTTTTGGATTTTGTGTCCTAATGAGATTCTTCCCCATAAGTCAGTTTTTAATATCCAGGAGTTGCAGGGTGTATTTCTTTCCTAGGAGATGGAAGTGGGAAGGAAATCCACCAGCCTCCATGGCCTGTTTGCCTCTCAGTGTGCAGCACCAGCTGTGGTCACTCCAGGCTCCCTGAGGTGTGAGGTGACCACTTCAGACAAACCTCCCCAGCTGTGACTCTGGGCTTAGCCACCTCATGCAAAATGGCAGGGGAGAAAGGGCTCACCTCTCTAGTCCTCCATCCTCTAGATTCTGGAATTCCATATCAGTCCACGAAGAAAACTTCTCCAAGATGTATGCAGCCAGTCCCACAGGAGAGTCATTCAAACCACAGCCTGTAAAGGAGGAGGGAAATTTACCTACAGCTGATCACCAACTACAGAACTCAGAGTGTTAAAGAAGCTGCCCGTTGTAATACAGGGGGTGTAACTTTACAAAGCTCTTCCATCAGCTGCTCTCTTAAATAAATAAAATAATACAATGAGTTGGAGCCATTTAATGCCAAATAATAAACTGGAAGTGTCTGCAAATGAGCAGGCTCCACATTAGCTCACACTGAACGTTTTTTGAACTGATGTAACAGTATTGGATTTCTGCTGGCTTTTCTTTTTTTTCTAGTAAGCTAATAAGATTAAGCTCTATGTGCCAAGGAGAGTTTGCTTCCATTAATCTGGAAGTTGTCATGTATTAAACAGCATTACAGAGCCAAACCCCACATGCCTACACATGACCAGGAGGATTTGCAGCATTATCTAACAGCAAAAACATTTTAAGGATTATTAGAAAGTCATTAAGGAACAGCAAGGCTCTGCTAAATGGTCCATCTTCTGAATTAGCAACAGCAAACTGCCTTCATGTAGAACAAGCCTTCCTATAGATTTTATAGTTTGCTTTTCTTGGGCAGAAAGAACAYACCTGCACTTGGAACTTTGATCACACACCCTAGTGCTGTGAAATACAGGGACTGTAAACTGTCCCAGCTTCTCAGTAAAACATGAGGAAAAGCTGTTCCCAAGGAACAGCAAGCTCCTTGGGAACAGCTTTGAGGTTGAGTTTGGGAATTTGGTGGAATTTGAAGTTCCACCCTTGCAACCCAGCCTTCCAGGAAGATGCCTAACACTGCAGCTGGCACAATTTCACCAGTAATTGCTATTGAAACATGACAGTGGGATTTCAATTATTAAGCAACTACTGTTGATARGTGAAATAGCAAGTGTTTGAAAAAGTTCTGCTGAGCATTTTCCAAATGCGCTGGACATGACAAGCCTGTTCTCAGCTACTCACTGTGAGTAGAGTGCATCTGTTTACATAGAGAAAAACTGACATTGATCCACAGAGCACTTGGAATGKAGGCATTTCTGCCAGAAATTTCTTCAGTGTGTTTTTCCACTTTTAGGAACCTGCCACTGCCCTGATCCTCTCTTCTTTGTCCTTAGGAGAACTGCAGAAATGCTCCAGCTCCCAAAGCATGAACTGGCTGCTGGTTCCCAGTCTGCTCTGACAGACCACACCTGACTGGTAAGGACAAGAATCAGCCAAAATTCTGATTGAGAAGGAGCATGGCTTAAGCATCTTTCAGATATCAGCTTCCCTCTCTTTCCTAAAGCACAAAAGACTGGCAATTTTTAGGAACCAAAATTCAACAGAAGCAAAATTTTTTTAAACTATACAATTATCCTTTTGCCTACACATTTTAAGAACATACCTGCCTCTGTAGGTAAGCTTATGGAAAACCATTAAGAAATATTTCCCTTAGCTATATTTTAAATAAAATCCATCAGTGAATTGCTGCTGCACCAAACTAAAAGGTAGTCAGTACTCTTGACTCAGTTGTCCAATTTAGTCACAAAAGATGTTTTTAAAATAGAAACACTTAATACTCAGATACTTAAAGCAGTTAAAMCATCTGAGTGACTAGCTCATGTAGAAAGAACATTCACAGCTACAATTTTTTTCCTTGAAAGTCTGCAAGTGATTCAGAACAGTGAGTGAAAATGAAATTTGATTTTACTTCTCAGGTATTGCTCATCACTATAATAAATAAGCTACATTGTGTGCTGAGACAGCTTAAAGCTTCTTGTAGTTTACATTACTTGAATGTGAGCYATTCTCTGAGAAGAAATTATCTTTTGCTCTCAGCAGAGCTGCATTTGAAATGGAATTACAGTCCCCAGTGATAGCAGAAGTGGAAAAATGTGAAACAATCTATTTTATTTATGAAAATTGGAAAATGAGGTCAGTGGCACTTGGAGCATGCTCGGTTTGSATGTGCAGATACACTGCAAAACCCCCCTATTTTCTGCATATTTTAAGCAGTACATTCTGTCTCTATGAAAGTACAACTAAAGTGAAGAGATTTAGGCATCCYAAGCTCAAAAAAGATTGTGAGGTTATTTTTGTTTGTTTTACCAACAGTATCTGGTTTTGTAGCCTGTATGTGAGCATAGCCAAACTCAGACAAGATCTTGTAGAGCCATTTCTTCAAGAAGGGGAACATCCTCCTGACATCTTCATCCTGGAATCCAAAGAGCCCTGGGAAGTACCGGCCCAGCAGGATGGAGAGCAGGTGAGAGAGCCCCAGCTTCGAAACCAAGACCATGTTTAAATGGAGACCTTTCACATGGCTAAAGAAAAAAAATCACAAAAATTAACAAAAAGTTAACAAACACTCAAAGTTGCTGTATTTAGAATCATAGAATATCCTGAGTTGGAAAGGACCCACAAGGATCATCAAAGTCCAGCTCCTGGCCCTTCACAGGGCAGCCCCAAAAATCACACCATGTGCCTGAGAGTGTTGCCCAAACRCTTCTTGAACTCTGCCAGGCTTGGCGCTGTGACCTGTAACATTTAAAATGTTATTAACAGGAATGGACTTGAATTCCAGCCTGTTAATTACATCATGACCTCAGCTGCCCTTTGTAGTGTGGCTTTTCACACAAAAATGACAACTCAAAGGGACAACTGTCAGTAATCAGCACACACTCCAGGGCACTAAGCCACAAATCCTCCTTTTTTTTTTTCTTTACAAGTACTTGTCCTACTCCAGACCTCAGTGAGGCCACTGCAAAACTGCTGCACAGCTGTTTGAAAGAAAAAACATTGAATATAAACTAAAGTTATGTAATTTTGGATCTTTGCTTAACACTGAGCACCAAAGGGAGAACCTGCATATTGTATTTGCGGGGTGCCCTGACAAAGGCAGGAATGATGCATCTGACTCCATGTTCTCAGAAGGTTAATTTATTATTTTATGATAATATATTATATTAAAGAATTCTATACTAAACTATACTAAAGGATACAGAAAGGACACTTACAGAAAGCTAAAAAGATAATAATGAAAACTCGTGACTCTTTCCAAAGTGTTGACACAGCTTGGCATTAATTGGCCAATGAGTGAAAACAACTCACAGCAGAAACTAATGAAACAATCACCTGTGGGTAAACAATCTCCAAACACATTCCACGTGTGAGCACAACACAGGAGAAGCAAATGAGATAACAATTTGCTTTCCTTTTTCTCTGAGGCTTCTCAGCTTCCCAGGAGAAAAATCCTGGGTGAAGGGATTTTTCAGAAAATATGAATGSCACACCTACACAGCAAGGACTTGGGCAGGAGCTCCCAAGTGCACAGGAAATAACTATTCACAGAGTAATAGAGCTGCACCRAGGGGGTACTCACCTGGGAGCTATCTGGGCCAGGTTGGTGCAGATGACACAGCCAGCATCACCACCCTGGGTGTAGAACTCATTGAACCCCAGTCTGAGCATCAATTCATAAAATACAGAAGCAGCACTCACGGAATTGAAGTCTGCATTTAAAGAAAAGAAAACTTTTGTTGCATTAATTCCACCCACACTTCTGACCCTGCAGCACTGATTCTCCACATCAAGGCAATGCTCCAGCTCCTCAAAAGCTACAAGTCCCTTTCTCCTTGCCTGACTGTATGCAAGCCCTTGCTCAGCATCCAAGCACAGAGAGCAAGCAGAATCCATGAGGAGAGCAAACTCCARCCTTTGTTGCAGACCTCTCCACTGCTCTGAATGCTGACCACCAAAATTGTGGGGTTTTTTAACAAAATCCATCAGTGAATTSCTGCTGCATCAAACTAAAATGTAGTCAGACTCAGTTGTCCAATTCAGTCATAAAAGATGTTTTTAAAATAGAAACACTTAATACTCAGATACTTAAAGCAGTTAAAAGATATTTAGATACTTAAAGCAGATATTTAAAGCCAGRGAAGCAGAGAAAAGCAAACCCTACTGCCACTGCCATATTTTCTGAAAAATCCCTTTGCCAGAATTTCTTCTCCTGGGAAGCTGAGAAGCCTCAGAATAAAATGAAAACAATAATTATATCTGATTGCTTCTCCTGTGTTTTACTGCTTTGRAATGGGGTTGGAGATTCTTTATCCAACATGAGAATTGTTTTTACTTAATGACCAATCATGGTCCAAGCTGYGTCAGGACTCTGGAAGCAGTCACGAGTTTTTAATGAGTATCTTGTTAAGTTTCTGTCTGTATCCTTYCTCTATTCTTTAGTATAGTTTTAGTATASTATTCTTTAMTATAATATCATAAAATAATAAATTAKCCTTCTAAGAACATTGAGTCAGATTCTCAATTCCTYCTTY
Organism: Cardinalis cardinalis; assembly: GCA_014549065.1. Taxonomy (NCBI): domain Eukaryota; kingdom Metazoa; phylum Chordata; class Aves; order Passeriformes; family Cardinalidae; genus Cardinalis; species Cardinalis cardinalis. Next base: position 1,925,485 of record JACDOX010000086.1, on the reverse strand, counting down.
GTCCTGGYGACCCAGCRAATACCACACCCAACCTYCTCCACATCTGCACATGCAATTAAATACTGAACTCAGTGTCACTTTAAACACTACCTCCTCAGTTTGCTGCAGTTTGTGTTTGTATAACTCAGAGCACAAGCTGAGCAAGCAGGTATTTGGCTGCAAYCTTCCATGTGGACAAATGAACTGCTTTGTTTCAACTCTTCCTTCTCACCTATCTGTACCATRCTCTCGAATATGGATACAAAACACCAAAAAGAAGCAGTAATAAATTAAATTTACCCTGCCTGCTCACTCACAGACAATTCATGGATGCAATTACAACTYTTGAGTTGTAACTTCATTGCTCCAGGAACTAGCCAGTGATGTCACCTGAAGTCACCCCCTTATGTCCCTCACCCCACCGGACACACAGCATCTCTGTTTCCTCACTGGGAAAAAAAAGAAGTGTGGAACAGGAGTTGCCGTTCTGCTAACAGAAGAGTTACAGCCTCTCTGTGAGGCTGGGCTTGTGGRGGTTCAGTTTCTTCTCCTGTGTCATACCTTGCTTGTGGGGTGCTTCTGAGAAGCCATAACCAGGGATAGATGGGCAAATGACTTCAAAGATGTGCTCATCCCCGAGGCCGTGGCTTGCAGGATCCGTCAGCAGAGGGATGATTTTGTAAAACTCGTAGAAWGAGCCAGGCCAACCATGAACCATTAACAGTGGCTTTGCAGCCTGGCCTTCAGGCAARCGAGGAGGCTTTACATGAACAAAATGGATATCAATGCCTGTAAAAACAAAATCATTAATTAGCAGGCCCAAATTTACCRTGACACTGAAACTAATCACAGAACCGATTAGGAATAAAGCTTTTTTCCTGTCCTTCTTTTGGGTGAGCATGTAAACACACTGCACCTCTCTGGATACATTTATCCAAGGACCTTAAAGTACTTCATAATGGGCAATTAAGCATCACAGCARCCAAATGGGGTTGGCTATTTCTGTTTTAAAATAAATTGGCAAATTAAGACATAGGAGTGAAGCAATCTACCAACGGTAACACAGTGACTCACACAGCTTACAGGCAGAGGAGACAATTACATCATTTAGTCCAAGTGCCCTTAAATTTTRCCCAAATGTCCCTACRTGGCACAGGATAGGCTTCAGTCAGMCAGAGATTTTTCTTCCTGAAAGGCCTGCAATTGCAGCTGGAAGGCACCAAGAGATAGGGAATCCATCACAAGGTGCAGCTGTTTGTCTGAGGGCATGAATCACTTTCCTCATTTTGTGCATGCCTTACTTTCCATTTGAATATGTCTGGCTTCTGTCCCCAGCCACTGACTCTAAATGCTGCACAAAAGGAATTTTAAAAGCCTTCACTAAATATTCTCTGTCTGTGGATGCCCCCTGTGATCAGGTCACACATCTTAACTGCTGATAAACCAATCACGCCAAATTGAGGATTTTATGCCTCGCTAAAAGAGAGTTAARGTGTTCATTTCTGTAGTTCTTTCCTACCCTTTGTCCAAAGCTTTCAGTATCTCTTTAAGTGAATAAACCAAACCAGGAACCTCTGTTCTAGTACCAGTCTCCAGTTTGATCAGTAAAAAGTAAAATCAGCAGTGTGGTTTCCATTTTGACTCTTTCCAGCAGGAAAGCTTCACACAGCATTGCAGTACCTGCTTCAGGTGAGCTGCTCTTCCTCAAACTAACTCAGGGCTTTTTTTTCCAGGAAACAGGAATTTGTTCCCTGAATTCCTCGTTTCTTAGTGTATTTAAGCTTGTTTTACTCACATCAACTCCAGTTCACCAGCAATCCCACCGTCTTTCACTGACTTGAGATTTCCCCATCCTTGACACCTCTGTGAATCTCTGCACTCTCTGAAAAGCTTTCAAGTGATGACAGAAGGTAGGAATCTGATACACAGCATGTTTGACCTTGTCTTTTCATATCTGCTCTCTGTAATCTTTCCCAAGCCTGAAATTTCCCTTCCCATTGCTGTACATAGTGAATTGTTCTTAGCTGCTTCTCCCTTTCTTGTCTCAGATGGGGCTTTTTTCTTCTTTTTCAAGGGAAGACTTTCTGGTTTTATCTTTTTCAGCACTAACCATCATTTAAATAAGTGCTTTAAGCTCTAACCATTATGCAGCACCATTTATTGTCCCAAATCCATTTAAAATACCATGGCAAACTGCACCTTTTGAAATAACACACAATTATGGGTGCAAGTAAAAACAGAACAAAATACCCCGTTAAGGTTAAATTTTGCCATCATGGGAGACAATTGCCTGCTGAGCTCTAGATCTACAACTTGACCCAAGCACCACCCCAAATCAGGCATTTTAAAAAGCCAGCCTGACCAAGCTCCAGCACCAGCAGACCTTGGCTGAATGAACTCTTTGGAAAGAATGAATGAAGAAAAACCATTCCCTCACAGCTGGCAGCACATCAACCCCAGGGGAGAGGCATTGTGCTCTTCTGGGCCTGGGAATGCTTGAAGAGGTGCAGCAGAGCACATCTGCCCTGCCAGGCTGAGGAGGGCTGCCAGGCTGATGGTGTGTGATGCTGATGCTGTGACAGCAGCAGCTGGGCAGCTCCATGGAGCACGAGGAGACATCTGTGRCCATTTTTGCATGGCTGCATGCAAGGCAGGGAACATGTGTACAGCTTAAGATCCTCTTCTGCTTCCAAACACTCGTGTTTGGCTCCTGCTAACACCAGCTGACAGGCTGCTCATGCACAGGAAATTCCATTTGGCGTTCCTTGTCCTGAAGGCTTCAGTTACAACCAAGGAGCTCCCTGCTCCTTCAGCAGTGATGCCAAGGAGCCAGACTATAGCAGCCAGGGAGGGAAGGCCCTGTGACACAACCAGAGCCTTCTTCCCACCCTTGCAGACAAATTTATCTATTGCAGACAACTATTTATTTGTCTATTGCAAATTTCCCTTGCAGAMAAATTTATCTATTGCTGGTGATATTTTAAGGGGAAAAGCAGCACACCTTGAATCTTTGTTTTGAATTGTGGGTACTTGTTGAGGACTTCAACTTGTTTCTTCCAATTGAACTGGTTTTTCCAGTAGGACACCACCTTCCTGAGGTGCACTGAGTTGGTTCCATAATGGAAGCAGCTGTTCTCCAGTGGCTCAGTGAATCGAGCCTGGTCCAGTCTCCTAAACAAATCCTACAGGGAAAGAGAGAGAAGAGACATTAATAGCCCTTGTGTCTGCTGTCTTGGGCTGTGTGTGTTTCTAGTTGTCCCCACGTGAAATGAGAACTATGGAAATAACATCTCTAATTAGACACCTGTGCCCTTTGCTGATCCTCCATCAGCTGTCCCAGTATTTTTCCTCCTGCAGGTGGCCTCCTTCCCCTTCCATTCCCAGCTGTTCCCAGCCTTTGTTCTGCAGAGCTGCCTAACCTGAGAACCACAAAATCTGCCAGATTGAGACCCTCAGAGGGCAAGCTGCTCTGCTGGCACCGCTGTGGCTGCAAGGGGCAACCCTTGCTGCCTTTCCTGGCTGCTTTCCTCACAGTCAATGCATGGATCTGGCCCAAACCTTTTTGCTTTCCTTCCCAAAGCCAGGGCTRGGAAGTCTTTCACCAGGAAACACTCAGAAGGATTTTGCATAGACAGAAAGTTGGTGAAACCAGACTGAAATTGAAGTTTGCCAATCAGTCACCTTCCCACTGCACTACAGGAGATGTTGGTGACACTGCAAGATCACTCCAAAATCACTCAGCAGGGAAGGACAGCCAAGAGCCCCTCCCTGCTGCAACCAGAACCACAGAGTAGCTGAAAGGCAGGTCTGGAAATCTAATCCTGCTCAATAATTTTAAAGTAAGAAATGATCCATCTTAGTGTCTGCAGTGTAAGGGGAAAGCAGAATGGAGAGCAATGTCTTTTGACATAACTGAGAAGGGTAAGCAAAGTGTTAAAAAACCTGAGCCTTGCTGAGAAATTAGGAATCTATTATAAATTAATAATGTGAGCAATCCCAGGAGTATTGTTTGAACCATGACTCCACAAAGATCTATGAAATTGTTCAATCCCTGCCTTAAACACACACAATCAAAATCTTTCTATGCAACAAATTCTGCAACGTATGTGTTTACTGTAATTACCACAGTAATTTAGAGTTGACCAAAGTAGACTATTAATTACAGAAGAATCAGCATCCAACACAGCTGCAAACATAAAGCAGTCAAGAAAAGGAGGTATTTGTAATTGCTTTGGAAAGAAAGGGGAAAAAAACAAGACATTGTTCTTATTCTGGTCTACGCAAACTGAGGAAAATGCACAAACAGAAAAACAGAGTTGAGTAATCTGTAATATGATTTTTATGTTTATTAGGCTTTGCAGAGTAGGTTTATTTACCAGCAATCATGCAAGAGCCAGCTGAAAACCAAATTATACACTGAGATCTGCCTATTCATACCTATCTTCTGCAGTACTGAAAAATCCCTTCCCCCAAGACCTGGCCATCACTGGCACCCTGTTGGTTCAATTTAAAAATTACTTCCAAACATGTTCTACATCATTTGACCATTTCTCCCTTCCCTTCCCCCAGCACAGAGATTTGCTTACACTCAGCTCTTCCTCTGCAGTCTCCACCTTAAATGGCCTAATACTGGAGTCTTCTTTGGTCACAGGCTTTTGTCCCCTGCCCCACCATCCATCTTTGAAGGGCAGTGTCTCTTCATTCTTCTTGGAAAAGAAGAAGTAGATGAGAAGTGTTSCCAGGACCAGGAACACCTCGAGCAGCATAGTGCCTGCAAGAGAAGAGCAGAACTCTGGTGAGCCCAGTCAGCTCAGAGAGACACWCACATTTTTTGAGGAGACTTTTCCCTTTTCAGACAGGATTCCAGCTGCAGGATGTTCTGGCACTCACAGGATATCAATACTTCTGTGAAATTTCTAAAATAGAATGTTTCAACCTACCCAAATGAGGAAGAATTGTTTTAAATAAAAGGCACATAATGAAAACAGAGCTCAAAGTCAGTTAAAGAGATAATGTGGCAATTAAATAGTCATTATAATGTAAATATGACATAAATATAACTTAATAATTACAATTACACAATTCACATTTAATGCYCTCTCTTCCTCYGAAGTTCTRGATTCCCCACAAATCCCAGGGCASAGCATCTCTCCAGCAAGGCTCACAWGTCCACTGCTGTAGATTCAGAGGGAAAGAAAAGCAAGGCAGGTTATACATACAGARTAAAAAGCCAACAGTGTGAGGGCAGGCACCTTGCAGCTCCCAGGCAGCCAGGAAGTGGAGCAGGGATATATTTGCACAACCCTTGAACAGCAGAGTAAAGGGCAGTCAGACCCTCTCTTTCCTTCTCCCTGTGAACTGTTTTAAAGAGGAAACAAAAGCCCATGCTCTAAAATGTGATCACCTTGCCAAAAAAAGTGACAAAACTCTGTCAAGGTGCYGAGCAACCTGATTTCACAGCACATCTGCATAACCCAGCTGCAGGGCTGCTGTGCTTCAGTCAGAACACTCCAAAAAAAAAGAAAAAAGAAAATAATCTTGAATATATTTGGRCTGTTTTGTGCTGCAAGTAGAAAAACCACTTAGACTTGTCTTTAATAATTAATGTTTTCAAGAATGCCTTTAAGTGTAAGAAACCTTAGTAAGGTGGTTTGGGGAACAGTACTGTCATCATTTTAATGCATTATTTTAAAGAATGTCATACTTCAAACGCTCATTTGCTGGGGAATTACTAAGACATCAAGTATTTCAAAACTTCTSTAGGGCAAGGATTGTTTATGACCCAGAACATCTTCATTCTCTCTAGAGCCAGAAGGTTTTGTTGGTTTTGCTGCTGCAGAGTAATTTGATGCTCTGGAATGGCTCAGAGAGTCCTCAGAATGCACCAAATTTACTCCTGGATCAAACCAGGAATTTTAGCACAAGTTAACAGGAATTCACAGGATTAGAGCAGGAATGAAACTGAATGGAATAGTTTAAGTGCCTTTATGTGACAGGACATGTTTTAGTCAACTTCTTGAGTTTAATTTTCTAATGGCTGACAATAAATAAATAAATAAATAAATAAATAAATAAATAATTACACAAGTCAAGATAAGCACCCATGAAACACCTGTGCAGATTGAACATTTGTCCAGGCACTGTGCAGATTGAACAAGCTAAAAAAAAAAAAGAAGAAAAAAAAGAAAAATATTCTATTTTTTACACATGCAAATGCTACAGCCTTGAAAGTGCCTGAATCCTCAGAGGATGGAGCTATTGGATGTAGCACTGAAAAAAAAACTTGATTTGTTTGTTTGTTTCACTGGCGGTTCCATAACTTCTGCTACTTGTTTTTCTTCACAATGTCATCTGGAGCACAAGACAACACTCCTTTCCCACCTTTACAGCACCCAGGCCAWAACTCTCCCCAGAATGAAAAAGTTTATCCCATTTCAGCTTGCCTCAGCACACAAACCAATGCAGTTTAGGAGCATCCTGAGCACAATTAAATTTTACTGCGAAGCACAACTGGARGGGCTTCTAGAAACCTCAGAGCACTTTACATAGAAATGATACCTACCACAGCATTTTATAACATTTCTACTCCTAAGCCTTCGTGGAGACAAACAGCAGCTTCCTAAAAATCACAACACAGCTGGRGCCATGTCTGGACTAGAAAGGTTCACCACCATAACTGTGTGAGCACCACACAGAAAATCCCAGCTCTTGGCCAGCCTGATCTGTTTACAGAGCCCCCCAGCAAACAGAAGAGCTGCTGTCAGTGCCAGCCCTGTTGTTCAGGCTGGGCTACCTCCAAAACCAGAGCTCTCTTTGCCCTGGCTCCTGCTGCACCAGCACCACGGCCCTGCCCGTGGCTTTCATGTTCTCTGARAAATCCCTTCTCCCAGGATTTTTCCCCTGGGAAGCTGAGAAGCTTCAGAGAAAAAAAGAAAACAAGTTCTTATCTCATTTACTTCTCCTGTGTTGTGCTCACATGTTGAATGTGTTTGGAGATTGTTTACCCACAGGTGATTGCTTCATTGGATTCTGGTGTGAGCTCTTTTCACTCAATGGCCAATTGGGGCTAAGCTGTGTCAAGGCTCTGGAAAGAGTCACGAGTTTTCATTATTATCTTTTTAGCCTTCTGTAAGTATCCTTTCTGTATCTTGTATAGTATAGTATAGTATAGTGTTAATATAATATATTATCATAAAATAATAAATAACCCTTCTGGAACATGGAGTCAGATGCATCATTCCTTCCTGCCATTCCTCCCCATTTGCAGGGGATCCCTGCAAATCCAATACCTGCCAGCACAGMGACGGAGCTGCTCTGCCTAGGAACTGAACCTCCATGAGCCAGAAACACTCATGTCCACGCCCTGAGCTACAGAACCATTTCTGCTCCCCACCATCTCCTTTCAAGGACACTTGAGAAGCAGAATTTTTGCAGCAGAAGACCTGGGGAGGGATTGTGTGCAAATGTGTGTGTTCTGCACTCAYCCTGGACCATAGGTGGAAAGAACTGGCTGTGTGAACAGACACCCATTTTTTGCAGTGAATTCAGACTGGAGGATGAGCTTGTTTACCATCCAGTAGTAAGTACCAAAACCAGCTTCAGGTCTCACAAGGATCCTGACTTCCACTGCAGATAGCTGGGGYTGGTGACAAATTGATTTGCACAAGATGTCATCCTGACTTGGAAGAAGCCTCCTCTGATATTGGTTGGGTTTTTTTTTTTTTTTGCTAACAGAGAGACTCTCTGTATTCAATCTCTCCCAGTTGCCTTGAAAGTGCCTGTAAAATTCCCGATGATAATGAACGCAGGCCCCAGAGCTCCAAGAGTGTCACATTTTTCTGTGAGTGCCTGGGAAGGGAAGGACCAAGTGCGTCAGCAGCATCTGAGCTTCAGCAGCTCACCCAAGGGGATTGTTTTGGGAGGGATGAGCTGCGGGATGCAGCATGTTCCTGCCAGCAGCTCCAGCCTGGGCCCAGAGGAGGCYACTCGGAGCAGTGATTTCCCAAGTTCTCCATTCAAGCTGCTTCTCTGGAGCTCTCGTGTGTTGTTAGAGCAGCACAAAGCAGCCTCAGTTGAGAGGCACCTGCTCCAGAATTTCCTCCACTGATCACTGCTGGGCTCTGTGGTGAAGTGGAAGTTATCAGCTCCTCAACACTTGTTCCACGATGCAGCAATACAGCACCATGAATGTGGAAGGACAAACAGGCACAATAACGCTTTTCTACCCTCATTTTTCAGGGATGTCAACAACAAAGTGCCAATGGTTTTATTGTCTGAAGTCTCTTGATGCAACCACACTGGCACAATGCCTTTATAAACAAGTGCTTCAAAGGGAGTTCGTGTTTTGGTTTGGCTTTTTCCTCTTTTTATGTGACCAAAGGCAAGACCTTAGAAGGAAATATTTCCATTTATTCCATGGTCCTTAGGCTCTGAGACTTTGCTGTACCCCAGGGTGGATATTGGTTACAAACAACACTTAAATACCTTAGACAGTACTTCTATCCTAAAGAGTTCAAGGAGGAATGCTTTTGGTTTGCTGCTTTAAAAACATGTTTTCAAAGAAAAATGTTGAAATGCAACGGGCCCAGTAAATAGCCCTGAACCAAGCTCCTCTTGAAGAAGGCCAAGAACATCTCAGGAAATACTTCTGCAAGAAAACCCCAGAGCTTCCTTACAGTAACTTACAGCTCCCTATTGGAAACACTCCTGGTTTKCAGCACCTTTCTGCATTTTGATTTGTCCCCTATCTGTGCATTAACATCAGAGCTAAGGGGTCCACCGGAACAGATCAATTATTATTTACATCAAAGCTGTGTCCTGTCTCTTGCTTTGTCTTCATCAATACACAGAAGAGATGCCTCAGAGAACAGAGCTCTTCATTTTCAGGGAGATCATCTATGAAACAGCTGAATGGTAAAATCCCCRTCTCCTTCTATGAGTAACCATCCATCTCAGCCTTGCAGCATTAGAATCCATCTGAAACATGTTTTTGGAGAAATAAGCAACTGTGCAGACCTTCAGCTTAATGCAGGAAATGCCTTCTGGCCCTAAACCCACCCATCTGCAACAAATGAGCACAACACCCTCAGCTTTGGGGTGCTACCAAACCCTGCCAGGGCAGAACTGCTGCTGCATGGCTGAGGCAGGAGTGGTGAGACTCTGCTGCTTTCAGAGCTAATCATGCTTTAGGGTTAATAGCATTTTCTCTGCAGGACTGGTTTACCAGCACACTGCAAGGCAGCTCAGAGCACTTGGCACACTCTGAGAGACACAAGGTTTATTGATTAATAATTACCCTGCAGGAGAAATAACAGCTCCATTTGGAAGTGATTTTTCTGTGTATTTTTGTTCCCTTACATAAAATCCCACACCAGGCTTTCCCAGAAAGGCACCTCTGCTGCAGCACCTCTGTTTACACCCTGCTTTGCCCAAAGAGCAGAAACTGCAGGTCACTCTTCCCAAGAGACCTGAAGGAAAAACAACCTCTTCCCAAGAGACCTGAAGGAAAAACAACCCCACTGAAGGGCTTCAAAAACTCATGGCAGCTGGAACAGAGTCCCTGAGCACTGCCACAGCCTAAAAGGAACTAAGACATGGCACAGTCCCCACAGCTTCACCCTCAGGCATCACATTTTTGCCATCAGAAACAGACAGAAAACCATCAAGCCACTCATAGAAGAAAATCTTCCAATTTCTGTCGTTTATGGAGCATCATGACAAGCTGGAAAATAGCTTAGCAAGGCAGAAGTTGCTTTGCCTAYAAGTGATAACATCTCCCAGGTGAGCATGGAATGCTGCATTAACATTGGAGGGGAGGAGGAGAGGCAGGCACGGCATGAAATAAAGCAAAGCAAATCAAAGACAGGAAACACAAATCCAACAGAGTTTCTGCCTTGTCTCGATAAGAAATTTAGCATTTACATTTTTTATTGCCACAGGGAGGTGGCACACAATGCTATCTCCAAAACAGCAGGAAGAGATGATATCATCCTATTTTACTTTTTTTTTTTCCCTACACTGTTCACAATCAGAAATTGAGCAGYACAGAAGGAACTGAACTAGAAGGCTGTGAGCAAGGAGTGAGGTGACGTCCCCAGAGCAGTGGAGCCACACTGYCCCAGGCCTCCCCCAGGAGAGGGGCATGCTGCTCCCAGCCAGGATTGGGGTTCCCTGCTGAGGAGCAGCCCACAGCTCTGGCACTGAGGCCCTGCCCCCGTGCAGCCCCTCACCTGCCTTGTGCCCTGGCCAGCAGGAGCAGCCAGCGGGGCCGCTGTAGGCTCCAGGGGTGCCCCACTGTGTCACAGCGATATTTTATGAAAAATCCCTTTGCCAGGTTTTCTTCTCCTGGGAAGCTTCAGCTTCTCCATGTTTTGCTGCTCTGGAATGTGATTTGGAGAATTGTTTACCCAGCGTGTGAATTGTTTTTACTTAATGGCCAATCCCAGCCCAGCTGTGTCGGGCTCTCTGGTCGGTCATGGGTTTCTATTATCATTCCTTTCTAGCTTTCTGATGTATCCTTCCTCTTTCTTTAGTATAGTTTCAATATGTAATTTCTTCTAATAAAATATAATTCATAATACAATATATAGAATATTATATCATATAAAATAGAACAAATATATTTTTATACATTTTTATATAATATATATTATATTTATGTAATATATATTATATATTTAATATATATTTTATTTTTTTATATAATATATAGAATATTATATAATATAAAGTAGAATATAAAATATAATATATAAAAATATATTATGTAAGATATATTAAGTATATTATATATAATGTAATGTAAATATAATATAGTGAATATAATATAATATAGTATAGTGTAACATAGTATAATATAGTATAGTGTAATATAGTGTAATATAGTATAATATAGTATAGTATAATATAATACCATATAATATAATACCATATAATACCATATAATACAATATAATATAATATAATATATAATATATAATATATAATATATAATATATAATATATAATATATAATATATAATATATAATATATAATATATAATATATAATATAATAATATAAATCAGCCTTCTGAGAACTTGGAGTCAATTCTCATCTCTCACCTTGTCCTGGGGACCCTCACAAACACCTCTGCATCACCCAGAGCTGGCACTTACAGCACTCGTCCTTCCAGGGACGTTATTCCAGAGGGGTGCTGGAGCACCTTACACAACACATTCCCACCTAGTTTTTCCTACAATTACAAGCTGTTGTGAACTCTCCAGTACCACACTGAAAGTCCACAGGCACTGAGGCCCAAGTCTAACTAAGCATAAAAGATAAGTAGCACGGGACCAAGTTCACTGTTATGTACTTTGCCTCAGCCAGGGGCAGAATGTCTGTAACCACTGGCCAGCCAAAGCTCACACCTCAATCATTATTTAAAATACTGCTTTCTTAAGAGGAAGAAACTCAATTTACTAGAACACATATCTGAGCAACATTACTTGTTCTTTTAAAGCCACGCCCTACACATTATTCCATGCTGCTTAAAACCATGATTTGTTTATCTCARTTTTCCTTATTTTGCTTCTATTATGTTTGAACAAACCCACTCTCTTTCAAGAGTCTAAAAAAAGCCTTTGGGCTACACAAACACAAACTGACAGAATCCAGCTTGGGATCTGTGTGATGCCCATTAATGTGATCTAATGACTGTGTGCATGATTCAGGGGAAAGGAGATGCACTCTCCATCTGCAATAATTTCTGTTTCAGACTCTGCAGACAGAAAAGCCACGAAAGAACTCTTAAATCAGCACTGTTCATGATAATTAAGAGCAAAAGAGCTGTTCAAACTACCATAATAATGCATCAAGGTGAGATCATGCAAAGATTTTATCCTATTTATCCTATCCAGCCTTTACTCCATTTAATGACCCTCAAACCCCAGCAAGAACAGGTTTTTTGCACAGGTGTAGAGAAGTGACAACAGCCTGGCATACCATGGGGGGTGAAGACAGCTGAAAGCTCTCTCAAATCCCATCTTCCAGTTAAAAGAGGAAAGGATACCATGCCAGCAACAAGTTTTTTAAACAATTCTTAGCCRCAACATCTTGAGCTTTACTTCAACATTTCATTCCTAGTGCCTGAAAAGAAATTATGAGCAGCACGTGGTTCTGTTTTGCCTTCCACTAGAGCTTCCAGCAGTAATGAGGTTCACCTCCTCATCCTGTGCATTTTACAGAGGAGGTGGAAATGAACCAAAAGAGTGAGATATTACAGATAAGGAAATGAGATCGGGGTAATTGTTCCTCAGGCCTTAAGGCAAATTTGGGTCTAATTTTAGCTTCACCAAATCCTCCAGCAGTGAAGAGTGAAAGGTTGCCCTCCTTCCCTGCCATGGTGTTGTTGCCAATGTTTTGCCTGCCCTGATCTCCAGATAAGACTTGTTTTCATCCCAAATTGCTTGGTGGTACAGCACAGCATGTCCCCTCCTGTTTACTGCAGGATCTTCCATCAGTCTGAGTCTCAAGATTGCTCCGTGGAAGCAGGGAGGGAAAGATCTTTTCAGCTGGCAGATTTACARGCTTTTTGTATTAGCACTGTTAGAAAACTGTGCTACTGAAACCTTTAATTATTAAAACATGCAGAATTGATGTATATGTGGTGCTTTAGAGGAGAAAAAAAAAGAGTGCAAGCAGTTTGAGGTACGTAAGAACAAAGCACATGACAACCCTTCAGTTAAAAGAAGGTGTGGAGATAAAAACGATGAAYATAAAGACTGCCAGAGGAATTTTCTGGCAAACTGCAAGACAGATAARGTGCACATTGTGAATTTAAATGAGGACCATGTGTCCAAGAAGCAAGGGTAGCATGAATGAGAATGTGCTCCTTGCCCCATGACGTGACACTCCCTCAAACCTCTCTGATGCAAGAYGACCTCCACCTTCTGTGATGCCAAACTTCCTCTTACCTCTGTCACACCAGTCTCCCTCTTACCTTTAGGATGAGACTCCATCCTCCAGTAGTGAAGATTTCCAGCTTTCTTCTGTGACATCACATTTCTTTCCYCCGTGATGTCAGATTCTCTCTTATCTCTGATGATTTCTTCCTTTCTCAGTGATGCCAGACCCCCTCCTTCCTTCAGGACACCACATTCTCTGTTACCTCTATAATGCCCAGCCTTGTGATGTCAGACCCCTCTCTTCCCTTCTCTCTTCTTCCTTCCTGGTGCCAGACTTGCTCTTACCTCTGTGCAACACTTTCTCCTTCCTCTACGATGGCAGATTCCCTCTCACCTCTGTGATTCCTTCCTGGAACCCCGGAATCCCTCCTCCCCTTTTCCATGTCTGATGCCACACTCCCTCTTACSTCTGAGATGTCCAAATCCATTGTACCTCTGTGATGCCAGACTCCTTCCTTCCTCATTGGTGCCAGACTCTCTTCTTCCTTCATGGTGCCAGACTCTCTCTTCCCCATGCGTGCAACTTTCTCCTTCCTCAGTGTGTGATGACCTCAATCCTCCAACTTTTCCACATTTCCTCCTTTTTCTATGATACCACAATTCCTCCTTCCTCATTGATGCCAGACTCCCTCTTACCTCCACGAGAGACTTCTAACTTCATCTATTATTTCAGTTTTCCTTCTTTTTCTGGGACACCAGACTCCCTGGCCACAAAAACCTGCATACTCCGAGTGTAATGCAAGAAATGTGCAAAATAATATATAAGAYAATCAACTCATTTTGCCTAGAGCTATAAATGCAAAAAGAATAAAGAATATTAAATGTGACTATGGAAACAGGAAGAGATCAAAACTTGTTGCCTCTCTACAAAGACTTCATTCCCAATGAGGAAAGGAACTCTGCATGATGCCAGAGGAGGGGAACAGATGGTAGCCATCATTTTCTGTCAAATAACTGCAACACCAAAAGGATGTGCCAGAGTAAATATGTAACAAGAACAATTCCTGCTACTTTATCTCTCCCTTAATAACAATATTTAAGTTCTGTTTAGATTTCTAAAAAAATGCACTACCTGTACCCACCAGATGAGAGCAATTAACACTCTTGATGAAGCACCCAAGAGGGCTTGGTCCTCCAACAGAGCTTGGGTTTTGATTCATCAAACAGGGGGATTTTACCTGAGAGGAAGATTTGTTTTCTATCAGGCAGCAAAGCCCACCCAGGCTGCAAAYAGAGAACAAACAGTGAGAGCAAGAGTTGTGTGTCCTAACTGCAGAATTCACAAGATGAGCAAGATTTGACTGCTGGGTGCAATAAATGTGAGGAGAATTGCTTGAGACAGAAACAAACAACAAAACCCAAAAGTTGGCTGAGCCCTTTCTTGTCCCACGGATTACGCCTAATAATCTCCTGCAGAAATGTTAAAAAAAAAAAAAAAAAGCTGGAGGAATGTCAGGTGCCAGCTCACTTTTCATAGAGGAAACCTGGCAAACAGCTCCTGTTCTTTGATCCAGCAGGATCCCTCCATAAACATGACCACAGGTCACTTCTTCACTCTGGCAATTGCACTGTCAGAGAGAACAACTAACAAAGCATGGCCACCACAATTCCCACAAAAATATTCCCAGCCCTGCCAATCAGAAAGTGTTTAATCAACAACAACAGGCTTAAATAGATATAAAAAACTCAGAGTGCTGCTTAAAAGAACCAGCCATAAACCCCAGGGTATATTCAAATCACTGCCAGCCATCCTGCCATGTCTAGCATGACCAAGATATCACAGCAAATGCCACTTTGGAAGATGATGTTTTGTGCTTTACCATTTATGTAAATGCCCATTTACACACACAGTGATGCTTTTAATTAAAAACAATGTGTGCCGAGGAAGAATCCAGGACTTTTTCAGCAGTGGTATTCAGAAGGGGAAAAAGTATTTTCAACATTAATTACAAGCAGACCAAAGCTCTTCAGAGAGAAGCAGGATGCTCTACTTTCCAAGTGACTTCTCTTCAGGGACTTGGACAGTAATTAGAGATCTACTTGCCACATTTGGAACTTGCACTTTGCAGAAGTCTGCCCTGGTCCTGGGGTTGTGCATGGCACGAAGAAAATGCTCCTGCAGGCTCAATGAAATAGTGYAMACYCTRCCACAAAGGCAAGGCTTCACCTCTSCTCATCTGSCCACAGAATTTGAATACTCCAACAAGAAATGTGCATAGGAACATGTAAAATAATCAATTTATTTTGCCTAGAGCTATAAGCTGTGCTTCACCTACCACCCCCAGCTCTGCTTTGCCACTTCTCCACYGACAAATTACTTGACAAACTATTACTGAAGCAACAAGAATTTCTGGGAGTATTACCATTCCAGAATTATTACCCCTAACACCTTCATTTACCTGTTGTAATTACTCAGAACAAATTGGTCCTTCCACTAAGGAGCCTGAGCTTATTTCACAGTGCTTACAAGATTAAAACATTGCCATTTGATGCCTAAAAATCCTGGGTGGGTCTGAAAGCTTGGTTGAAACCCTGGATAAACAAACAGGCTGAAAGGAATGGTGTTACCCTACAGAATGACCAAATGCTTAAAGTACAGTGAATCAACAGGGGGCAAAAAAGCCTTTTTAAATGCCCCATAATCCAAAACCTATTTTGGGCAATTCATACAGACAAAYTGCATGTGGATTTTGCCTGCACTGGTTATTACCCACCGTGCTCTATTTCAAATTATTTACTTCAATGCTATGATCACAYGAAATAAAACAACAAACTCTGGGAAAAATAACAAGCCAGCAGAGTTTAGCAAATCACACACAAGTTTGAATGACTTTTTTTTTTTTTTTTTGACTGGAAATGAATTCAGACAGGAAAAGATGTAGAACAAAGAGCCATGAACTTGACACTGTGCCAGGACCTTCCCCACAAAGACTTCAGCTCTGACAAAGATCTAATCCCTGCCCTTGGACAACTTCAACTGTGGATTGATTTTCAAAGCTGCTTAATTGCTTTTGGGGACTATCTTCCATCGATTTTCAGTAAGCATTAGCAATCTGTGCACTCAGGCCTCAGCTTTAGCTTACTTCAAACAGGAGCAATATCTGCTTCAGGGGAGAGGCACAGCATCCCCAAAGAGCAGTGCCAACCCACACATGAACCCTGCTTTTGTGGCTCTCTGAGTAACTCTGAGACACTGGCTTCTAGGGCTGATTCTATCTTGWAGGTTCACCTAAAATTACCAGGCAATTTCTCCTATTCAAGGTAAAGCTTAGGCTAGGAAAAGAAGGGAAGAGAACGCATCCTGCCTCAATAGGGTTAGAAAATTAAGCAATGCATCTGAAAATGGTATGTTTTAACTCCTGGGCAATYAAAATCCCAACTGAATTCTGACAAACCAAACCCAGCTTGAGCAGAGCACATAATTTGCTTAGTCTTTGCGGATTGCTCAGTTATGCAACAAAATATGGGCATTAAACTTACAGGGTTTTCTTCTCATGCCTAAAATGCTTGCTCAGCAAAGGGAATTATGCATAAAGTGCTCAATCAAATCATCYTCAGGTCTGGCAAAATTATCCGTAAATAAATAAAACCTCAATTTCACATCCCCATTTAGAAATAAGCAAATAAACCAAAGTGAAACCATTTACATACCAATAGTTACAGCCACTTACTTTAACTAAACAGGGAAACCTGGCCACACTCCCGAGGAACGCTAAATAAAATTGTTATTTCCATAACAATTTTATGGAAATAACAATTTTATGGAAACTTTAATAATAAAATAAAACAATTTTTATGTTTTATGGAAAACAAGAAGAATTATGCTATATATATGTTACATATATATGTGTTATATCTATAACGTAATTTTTAATGTTTTTATTYGCAAAAATTAAAACTTTTAAAAAATGTATTTATCCCATAAGCGCTGGTAAATTTTGTATGTTTTTTTATTTATAAAAAAATAAAACCTTTTTTAAAAAATGTTTTTATTCCGTAAAAAATAAAACTTTTTTCTTTTTTCCAATGTTTTTATTCCATTAGCAGCGACCTTACCTCTGGTTCCAGCTGTTGGAGATGCCACGCACGCTCCCCTACCAGGAATGCAGATTAGGACCTTCCTGTTCCCGAAATCAGCACAAAGCCCCCAGCGGTCCCAGCGAGCAATTCCCATTGTCAGGAATGCGCGGAGCAGCAGCAGCCGCGGAGCCCCGCGCGCTTTAACTCCCCGGCATTTGCGGACCTCCGGCGCAGCGCCCGCGGGTTTGGACACACGGAACGGCTTGGAAAATCGCTTTCCTTCAGTGCACGGGGAGCCAAAGCTCTTCCCCCCGCCGGGGCACCGCTCACATCCCGCCGGGAGCTTCCCAAACCCATCCCGGACCGCGCCCGCCGCCCGCTCTCACCGGCCGGGCCGTGCGGGGCACCGAGCCCCCCGAGCCCCCGGGCCGGGCACCGAGTCCCCCGAGCCGTGCCGGACACAGAGCCCCCCGAGCCCCCCGAGCCGGGCCCCCGCTCCGCAGCCCGCCGGGAGGCGCCGTTCCGTCCGCGGACAGAGGCTCCGGAGCGGCACATTGTCCCCGCAGCGTCCCCGCCTGCAGGGTCGGTGCACGGCCGGGAGCCGGGAGCTGCCCGTCGGAACTCAGGACATCCCTCTGGATGGCCAAGAGCCCTGCCAGGGGGCTCAGACACCCTGGCAGAGAGCCCAAGATGCCCCCTGTGGTTTTGATTATGACCCATGGAGCAAACTACCAACCTTATATGAAGATCTGCAAGCCACGACAGTTTAAGTAGAATGATAGTGAATTTATCACAGGGTGAAAAAATAGATTTTTGGTGTTTTTAGAATGGGGGTTCAGGGGGCAAGACGGAGGAATCTGGGTGTTTCCAGCCTTTCTCCTTCTTCTTCTTGGCCTCCATCTTCTGCTGTGATGTTGGCACTTCCAGATTGGTTTAGAGTAGAAGCTCAGTGTCTAACATAGGTGATAGGTATTGGGAAGTCATTGTAAACATTGTATACGACGTAGTTTTTAGTATAAAAAGATAACACCACCCCAGGGGCAGGCAGTGTGCCTCCGACTGTCTTGCTGAACAGACCTTGGCAGGACAGGAGAAAAAAAATTATAGATAAAATACAATAAACAACCTTGAGACCAAGAACTGAAGAGCTCAGGTGGCAGAACTCGAGAGAAAGACAGACTGTGCCTGACAGAGGGAAAACACTGAAAATGCATCTAACTTGGATTTTTGTGTGTTGTTGTTTTCTGAACCCGTGTTCTCCAAGGCCTGTCTTCAAACTTGGGCAGAGAGAGCTAAACAAGCCTCAGAAGGTCAAGCTGTAGCAGCTCATCCCACCAGGAAAAACAAAACAAGCAAACGTTAAACTCCTCATCATCTCTGAGGTTTTACCATTCAGTCTCAGTTTTCAGCTATTACTTCACTCCTAAGAGCCAATTCTCTTTTTCCATCACCTCCACGCCATCTCAGCTCCTGTTTGGATTGTTGGGCTCTTGACAGACAGACCTGTGATCACAGATAAAGATGCCCTTCATATCCTTCAACCTCCTCAGCCCAACCATCACAGTCTGCTCAAGCAGTCCTTTGCCCAGAGCCTTTGGTGTGGCTCTCACTCTCTTTTGTTATGAGCAGCAGTAGTACCTAAATTAAAAACTAGTCATCTTTAAAGCAACATGTCCCTAAACTGTTCTGTGAGTAAGTTTTGTCCTTTTTTGTAGTTTTCTTCTTCCACACCAAATGTGCTGGATGAGTTCTACCCCTTTTGGGGCATCTATCTTCGCAAACTGCTCTGTACTGTTTTTYTTCAACATTAGTAGCAGTCCATCTTTCTTCTGTAGGACTACATAGATTCCACTTACATAAAAATAAGACTGCRCTGAATTCCATAGTAAACATAACTTCCATGGGGTGAAAGTTAAAAATGCAACTGTGTTGTGTGCCGGGGTCACAACCCCTTATTACAGCTACCACCCAGATACTTGGCACTGTTTAACCCCAGCTGGCAGCCAAGCACCACAGCCACTCACTCACTCACTCCCCCAYCAGCAGGGTCAGGGTGAGAATCAGAGGAGTACAAGTCAGAAAACTCATGGATAGAAATAAAAACACTCTAAGAGGTAAAGCAAACGATGCACATGCAAGAAAAGCAAACCAAGGAAKKAATTCCCTGCTTCYCATGGGCAGGCAGGGGYTCAGGCATCTCCTGSARAGAGAGGCTCCATCCCACAGAGCAGCTCCTGGGGCAGTCAGTGGCTCCAAYATCCRCCCTTCCTCCTCCTCCCCAGCTTTACCTGCTGGCCAGGATGCCCTGGTGTGGGAYGTCCCTTGGGYCAGTGGGGCCAGCTGGGCTGCTCTGACCCCTCCCAGCCTCTCCCTGCTGGGTGGGTGAGGAGCAGGAAAGGCCCTGGTGATGTGTGCAGGCACTGCCAAACCACAGCAAAAACACCTCTCTGTTATCAGCACCGCTCTCAGCACAAACCCAAACCACAGCCCCACGCCAGCCACTGCACAGAAAATTACCCCAGCCAAAGCCAGCACAATGGCTATTTTTACTAATGGAAATTTGTAATTTTTTCTGTTTGGCTATTTTTTTAATTGCATTTTTTCTGTTTGGCTATTTTTTTAATTGCATTTTTTCTGTTTGGCTATTTTAACTTATGGAAATTTGCCTTTTTTTCTGTCCTCTATTTCTGATAAGAAATAATAAACACTTGAGTCCGAACATGAAWCTACCTTCTCAAGTGCCTTCAACAGAGAAACCAACAGCTCTCAGCTCACCTTTTGTGACCATCTCAGCACACTAACCAGCGCTGGAACACCACCCCAGCAGCTCTCCAGAACGTCAAGGGGTTTTCTGATGCTCTGGGGAATGGGAACAGCTCAGCTGAGGCTCAGACCCACTGGAACCGGTGCTAGAGGCAAGGGGGACCAGCAGCCAAGGCTGCTGCGGAATCCCAGCCTGCACATTCACGGCACCACCAACACCTGTGGTGGGTCAGGAGCTCTTGGCAGAGCAGCTGTTTGCTCTGCTCAAGCCAGGGCTGCTTTTTTGCAGGGTTTTACTCWCGGGTCACCCGGCTCTGCTGTGTGAGCAAGCACAGAAGGTTTGCCTCTGGGCACAAACCAACAAGCCCTGATGAAATCTGTTTATTCCTTTGGTTCCTGACCTCAGCTACAYGGGAGCACTGCCACAGAAAATTGGGTTTTTAAAAAACCCACCTGTAGTAATGTAGGGAGTCCCTGATGTAGGGAATGATTGGTATCTGACTCCATTGATTCAGAATGTTGAATAATTGCTTTATTAAACTTTTATTTATACTATTCATACTATACTATATTAAAGAGCTGCTATACTAAAAGAATACTAAAGAATACTACTAAAGAAAACTCGTGACTGTCTCCATACAGCCAGGACACAGCTTTTTCCAATTGGTTAAGGAAACAAAACAATCCTCAGCAGAAGCCAATTGACAAATCACTTCAGGTAAACAATCTTCCTAACACATTCCACATGWGCAAAAACAACAGGAGCAGCAAGTAGAGATGAGAATTGTTTTCTCTTTCTTCTCTCTGTGCTTCTTCAGGAAAAAAGAACTGACACCTAGATTATTTTCCCTTTTAATCCAATAACTGATCCCAAAGAGCCCACAAYGCAGMCTTTTCCGGGAGAGASAATTATGTCTCTCACTGTCTATCATTGAAAGGTCAGTTTGCCTCTTGCCTCCAGATCCAAAAATCTATCTTTTAAGGCAACTTAAAGCAAGACACCGAATTTCACAGGACGTGTGTGAGGCATTGGTTCACCCCCTGCCTTGCTGACTCCTTCCCGAGCAGATGCCTTTGCAGAGCAGCATTCGGAGCCGCGCTGGTTTGCCAGAGCTCATTTGTCAGCGCCCCGAGGCGAGCCTTTCATCTCCCGGGCACGCAAAGCTAGCAGGGCTGCAGCGGAGGTGGCTGCACTTACATGCATGAGCAGCCCAGTTAAAATGCATATTTCAGCTGCCTGAACTCTCCTTTGCTCACTACCAGCCAGCACAGCCATCCAGGAGGTGTCCAGGARGCTCCAGCCCCTCGCCAAGGAGCCAGTCTTTGGAATCTTGCTGTAAGCACAGCCTGTAGCTCAGGAAGGTTCTCAGCAAAGGCAGGACGATGCAGATCAGTCCTTTCATGAACAGAACATGGCTTCTTCTAGGCAGAAAAAGAACCCAACATGCTCACACAGCTTCCAAGGAAATTAAAAAAAAAACCCAAACCAATCTATCCCAGACCTCACGGTATGACTGATGTTTTAAGTTCTAAAAAAATTACCAAGAATTGCCACCAAAAAGGCAGCAAAAGAATGTGAGCGCAAAACCAAAACTTGCTAAACAAAGCAAAATATCTTCAGAGCTGGTCTTGATTTAAATGGAAAACACTTTCATAAATACCAGCATTACAGTTTAAGAGGAACTCTATACTCTTGGTTTTGTAATCCAAATGTTCACAACAGCCAGGAACTGTCTGTTTGAGGAGTCATAATGGGTCCAGCACACTGGCTCCTGCTGGAAAGCCAGGCACTTCCACACCAGAGCACTCAGAGATGGCACCCAGGGCTTAGGATGCTTTTAGAATAGCAGAGAGTAATTGCTTTCCCATCACAGGGCTCCAGGAACACACCCCTACAACCACCTTGGCACAGTGTAAGAGCATAAGGACTCACCTTCACCAGAAACAAAGATCATGTTCCACAGCGTGGGCTGGACTTGCAGGAAGGCAGTTATCATGCCATGACCATGTTTTTGTTTGCTCAGTTCCCACAGACCTCAGTGTTACATGGTCCAGCTCAAGCCCACTTTCTCCCAGGAGCATTTATTCTGCTGGAGCTGGTACTGGGCACCCTCACATTCTTGCATAACAAGCAGGGGTTAACAAACTACCACGCTTTGCATTCTGCTGAGTAACTAATCTGCTGCTAAAATACATTTAAGCATCATTCTCATCTCAAAAATAACATTTCTGCAGACTAAAAAGCCCACATCTGTCTCCGGCCTGCAGTGACTCAAACACTTCAGCCCAGCATCAGGGTGGGGAGGTTTATCTGAAAGCCAGCCTGAAGAGTCCACTTAGACTAAAGAKCTGCTTATGTGAAAGTAATGAGAGATGAAAGGCATGGTTTTATGTCATCCCCAGCAACAAAGACAATTCAACCCTTGCTTGTATTTAAATACCAGTCCTTGAACTCCCAAAGCTCTTTTTAACAGATAATATCTTTATAAACAAAAGTTGTGTTGAGTCACACAGCATCTACCCCTAAAGTAGTATTGGCATTTCAGAGGAGACACCCCCATGTCTTGGAAAGCAAACCACTATTAACACAAGCAAGGAATTAGATGTAGATCTCCATAGACTAGTTCCTCCTAAAAAAAAAAAAAAGTGAAGCTCCTTTAAGACAGTTATCTAACAAAAGGACTCCTTGGATTTATTTGATCCAAACAGCTTTGCTTCAGTCAATTGGAAGGTCCCTCAGCACACAGCACTGTACAAGGAATAGAGTTTCCAACTAAGCTCTACTCCCTAAGGACACCCACTAATGCTCACAGAATCTTCAAGGGTCTGGACTTGTGCATAATCTGCAGCTTAGGTAATAAATTTACAGAAAAAAAACCCCACTTATTCTCTCTATACTTCCACTTCAGATCCAAACTTCATGGAAGAGGTGTTACAGTGTAATTCCTGTGAGAGGCTTGTGCTGCCCCAGGCCAGCAGTGAGAAAGCACAGGTGGGTAAGGTAACTGTGGTTCTGTCCTTCCAGGTGATCAAAGTGAGGGGATTCATCCTCCCTAGTGCAGGATGGACACCTCAGAATGTCACTGTTGTATTTTCTGAAAAATCCCTTCGCCAGGATTTCTTCTCCTGGGACGCTGAGAAGCCTCAGAAGAAAAGGAAAAAAAAAATTATCCCATTTGCTTCTCCCTGTTTTGCTGCTTTGGAATGTAGTTTGGAGATTGTTTATCCRACATGTGAATTGTTTTTACTTAATAATCAATCAAGGTCCAGCTGTGTCAGGACTCTGGAAGCAGTCCCAAATTTTAATTAGTATCTTGTTAAACCTTCTGRAAGTATCCTTTCTCTATTTGTTAGTATAATTTTAATATAGCATTCTTTAATATAATATAATAAAATAATAAATTAGCCTTCTAAGAACATGGAGTCAGATTCTCAATTCCTCCTTCATCCTGGAGACCCAGCAAATACCACAYAAGAACATCTAAAATGACTTAATCCTTTAAGATCAGCCTACAGTAACAAGTGATCCTCCCAGTCCTACTGACAGAAAACAGTTCCCTCACATTTGTTCCAGCAAAATGCTGAGTGTTACCCACTTTTATACTGTGTGAAGAAACTTACTGAGATGAAACATAATTCTTTTGACAAGTTAAAACATTTTTAAAAGCACCTGCTTGGCTTTGGCTCCATTTCCCATTTTGACAGACTCCAGCACCAAAGCATCCCRTTTTCCAGAATAAACCTGTCACTCCCAGAAGTTAGGTCAGGACTTTAATRGGAAGGCCTTTTTCAAAAGGCTCTCTAAAACAAAGACCTGTGACCAAACTTCTCACTTCTCCAGATAATTTAAAAATCTTCCTGCACTCCAGAAYACACTTCCACAATGGATTACATATGGAGCAGCTCAGGGTTCAAACCCCTAATATTGGAAACAGAAGTGGTTGCATATAAGTAGTTGAATATAAGAGAGCTCAGATATGAAACACTTTGCACAAAGAATTGAAAAATCAAGACACTCAGGGAACCCAGCAGGTGAAAACCCCAAAGAAAGAGAATAAATACCATGGGTAAACTAACCCAAGTTCTTGGAGCAATAACGAGGCTCCTATCATTTTATTAAATTGCTCTCACCAAACAGAACAATTACTGAAGATAACTAACAGGCAGCAACAAAATTAGCTGTAACAGGGAAAAGCATCCTA
The DNA here is from genome assembly GCA_014549065.1 of Cardinalis cardinalis. NCBI lineage: Eukaryota > Metazoa > Chordata > Aves > Passeriformes > Cardinalidae > Cardinalis > Cardinalis cardinalis. The sequence continues at coordinate 1,901,577 of JACDOX010000086.1, read as the reverse complement.
TTTTTTTCAATCATTCCACTCCTGCAAAGGTCACCTGTCTGTCACTGCACAGGCTCCCATGAGCTCCTGCCTGACTGCAGYCTGTAATTGGCACCAGCTCCCTGCTGAGAGCAGCAGGCCCTGGCGAGCTGGGCTGCCCAGTGCAGAGATTCAGGTACTGTGAGCACCCCTTTGCTGCAGCAGCCACAATACACTCCTTTTTTAATCACAAACCAGAGGGCACACTCAAGTAGCTGGCAACGTGATGGACCAGCTCAGGGGGTGTTTATTAGGGAAGTGATCAGTGCACATAAGCACACAAACTCTCAGCAAGAGCATAGGCATGAAAGAGACAGAGCCTGGAATCCAGGGCTTCTCTACTGCCCCATGGACACAGTATGGAAATGGCTGAAGATTCCAGGACTAAGCTATGAAGCACCTCTATTTTTCTGAACAAGTTTCCRTACCATTTAACTTTCTTAAGCAGGAGCTTTGTAATATTTTCTTTTGCATTCTGGCTGCACAGAACCACTCTAGTTTTATCTGAGTATATGGAGAACAAGCTTAACAACACATCACTCTTACAAAAGTGGCAATAGTATTTCCCCAGGGTTTTAGGAATTTAGAAAAGTAGAAATGTATTCCCTTGCCTGTTTTGTCTGAAAACTGCTGCTCTAGTATACAGTGCTGTAATTGCTCCTCCTCTAAAACCTGCTGGGGTATAAAGCTGAAGCCTTTCAGCCACTTGGTACATCCAGTCTCTCTACTACCTTACTGCAAATACTAGGAAAGTTATCTGGAGCACCAAAGAAAAATTTCAGTATTACAGTATCTCATGAAAGTTTAACAATGAACCGAGTCCAGCCTTCTCTCTGGCTTTATTTATATTTCAAAAGCCAATACAAAAATGTTACACACATACCAGTCACTGTTGCAGACCAGAATTTTGAGCAGTCACCAGGAATTTAGTGCTGCAGTATTTTCCAACAACGTGCAACATTCTATGTTCAGCTGAAAGGGTACTCTAATGCAATAGTCAAGCCTGGTGGGTTTTTTCCAAGCTTTTGGCAAATGTGGAAAGTCCACTGCTTCCCAGTAGCTCCATTATTTTTATGTAAGTGACAGCAGGTAGCTACCTAAATAGACTGTTTAGTTATATAAAAATGCCACAAGTATGGTCCTGCTTTACTTTTGTGGCTTGGTTTAACCCCAAAAAAATCAGTTCTGAAAGCACCTAGTTATACCAATAGCCTAATTACATGAAAATGTTCCTCTGTTTTCAAGTATGCAAGACCTAGTCAAAGCAAGTATCAATTTTAGCTACTGGGTTTTCAAACAAAAAGCTTTTTTACAAGAGACAATTAAAGCTTCCATCAGCCTACCAGAGGTTACTGTGAGAAACACATCYAAGCTACAGGAGCATTGGTCTATTTCTGACAGTGGTATTTAAGTATTTATTAAGGTGTTTGCATCCATTTATCCATTTGGCTGACATCCACCTGCCACATGTAACATTTGAAATTGCAGTTAACAAGCTGCTAGAGTAAGGAATCTGGGTACTGTTCAGTTGGATATTTTCTATTAGCATAATAGGCAAGAGCTTCTAGAATTTGTCTTGCTGATATACTTCAACTCTGCCCGAAGCAAGGATGGGAAAACAAACCCCTGCTAGTACAAAACAGTTCAAGTATGTAAAAAAGCCACTGACTGTTTTTTAGTAACAGTATTTGCACAAGCAGAAAAAAAACCTCCCAGTTTCTCACAGATCTCTAGGAATATTCAAGTGAAGTTCTGTTCTAATTTTTAAGATACAGAAGTTTAATCACTTAGGCAGCATAAGAGTTCTGCAAACTGCATTATGGATAATGCTGCACATCTTATGACCGAGTGCTGCCAGTGACAGCAGTAATACAAATTGGCAATTTCCACATTTCAGTTCAGAAAACATCTGTTATTCTAAACCCAACAGATTTATATAATGTATGTAAATATTTATTGAACCCAGCCACCATSCTACAGTATTTGATTAATAAACCCTCTCATTTTGAGAATACACCAGCATAAGGTATGAACACAATGAAATCTATATGAGATTTTACAGTAACTTTCCAGAAGTATGCCTGTGGCCTATCAAATTTGCATTAACATACTGTAGATTTAAAATATTTGTCTTCTCAGTATACCTAACATGTAAGAATAGTTGCTTAATACCCAAAAATAAATATAAGCTTTCAATTGAAAGCACTTATTTTCCTAGATTTCCAAAGTGGAGTCTGAGGGGTGAAAATGCTTCAGACTTGTCATCAGTCCACTTCAGTACATAAAAGCATCTCCTGCCCCAGTTTTTTTTTTTTGTTGTTGCAATCCCAAAGATTTGTTTCCAGTGAAATATGAGCAGAGCAGTGATTTTCTTGGCAGCCCTTCAGTCTGTTTCCATGGCAGCACTGCGGGACTCCTTGGCCACCATGAGTCGCATGAGCTGACTGTGGAATTTCTCAATCTTCTTCACGTCCTGTGCCTGGTCTGTTCTGTACAGCAAACACTGCAAGACAAAGTTCCTGATATCAGATCTCACTTCTACTGCTTTTTATCTTGTTTGTAGCTGCTATGTATGCATTTGTGCTTGGAGCACACAAAACAAGGAGAGCATTGAAATGTTCAGTAGTTACCAGGAGGCAGCACCAACACATCCACCCTGTTCCAGAGCACAAACATTATCTGTGTTTGCTTTTAAGCCTCTCCTTAATGCTCATGCCTCCCATATTGAAAACAGGGAAACTCAGAATTTATCGTAGYTTCATCTAGCTCCAAAAAGCTGTTGAAACTTGGGTTTTAAAGCTGCCCTTTTTTTTGTGTTGTCTAAACATAGAAACAGATTTTAAACCTGAAGTTACTTGGAAATTCTTTATATTCTGAAAGCAAGCTTATTTTGCCTTTCATAGTCCTTAATGTTACCCTGCCAGGGACACAAAATTCAGTGTTTCCCATTGAAGGGGATCCCCTACCCCAAGCAAAACCTGTTTTTCTAAGACAGCCCTAAATAGGGAACACAGAAACTGATTAAAATAAACAAACACCCAAACAAACAAAAACCCCAAACACTAAAACAACCCAACAAAATCCTGAAACCAGTCCCCATTTCCCCCCACCTGGTGTAACATCCTTCTCTGATTGAAAGCAGGTAAGGTAGCCTATACCCCAGAAGAGCTTATGTCTGTGAATCACCTGACTCCAACTTCCCCTACAGGARATTTCCACAAAATTACCCTTAAATTCCCCATTATCAGTGCCCCACACCCAACAGCTCACCCATGTCAAGCCCCATTGCCCTATCAAGAAGTGCCTTTACTGGAGTTYCACATCCATTCCAGGCACTTGAAATTCCAATGCCAGACTACTTTTCCTGGAAAGAAGAAATTTGACTCTTTTCCAAGTCTGAAGACAAGAGAAGGGCAGAATACTGTGTCTGGACTGCAGAACACCAGAATAGCCTGGACTGCAGAAAAACAACTCCTTAGCTGTAACATTGCTGTCACTCAGTCYCATAACCACAAAGAGGGAGTTTCACCTGTGGCTGGAAGTTTTCACCACTCTGAGCAGATAAAAAGGACCCACTCACACCAGTAAACACCAGTTTGAAAATGCTCCTGAACTGGTCAGTGTCAATGCAGACACAGAAACGAGGGAAGGCTGAGTACAAGTTTTTAGCAAACTGTCAGGCACTCTCAAGGCAGTGTCCAAGAGCTCCCAAGGTGACTAACAGCAAAACACAGGTCTSTGAGTGGCACAAGAAGCTCTGGAAGGGGAATGTGCTCGGTACTTACAGCCACATCATCTGTTACTTTGATACAGAGGTTCCCATCACAATGCCGGTATTTGAGGACAACACGCACCTGAAATGAAAAACRTTTTAGGAATTAGCACTGACAGATAACAATTGTCAGCATGTACTGAAGGGAATCTGCCCACATTCAGACTACCCTTAATGGTAATTATGTTCTGCTCCATGTTTTCAGCCCCTCTGTGGCACTCCTCAGCTCTAGTGCTGGGGGAGCTGCAATCCCCCAGCCAAGGTGGTGTGGAAGTTGACCCACCACATTTCCCTGCCTCACAATCCAGGCTGGCTTTCCAGCACCATCAGCAAGGTTAACACTGGGCACGTTCAAAACCCTGCAAATTCAGCAACAACAGCTGCAGGGTCTGCCTGTCTGCAAGGTCTCTGCAGAGACCTGGAGACAGGCAGGACAAGCCATGAGAGTCATGTCGGGAGGAGACACCCCTGGCTGTGTGTCACACCCCAGAAAAACCAGCTGGAGGCCTGTGTTTGTAGGCTTGAAACACTTCAGAAAAGAGCAGCTCCACATGGAGACTGGAAAGGGATCAGCTGAGTGGGGCAGGCTCACAATCACCAATTTTTCTACTATGGTAATTATCACAGCTACTCCTGCAGTCACCTGCCCCAAGCTCTAACCCACCCAGCCCCTCTGGACCCTCAAAATCACCAAAGKTCTCACATCACACTGATAAAAATCCACATCCTCAGTGGCTCAGCATTAAATAGTTCCTCCTGAGCAGTTTGCAGCCTCAGCTACCATCAGAAACAAAGCAAGGTTGCCTTTGAGAACATTCTGAACTCACACTGCAAACAGTTTTTATTATACAATGATTTGTGCTAATGGTCAACAACCTCCTTTGCTACAAATACATTTTGGAATTCCTGTTCCAGAGTGGATCTCACCACAGACTGACCCTTTCTGTTTGACAAACTGCCACCTCCTGAGCAGTGTAAGAGCACAGCTCCCTGCTGAGCAGCCCCAAAAGCACAGGAGAGGCTGCCACGGGGAGCAGGAACACGCTCAGTGTATCAATAACCTGCTGGAACGTGCTCAATCTATCAATAACCTGCTCCTGCCAAGGCAAGGCCACTCAGTACCTGGCTGCAGAACACACACCCATCTCCCACAGCTCTTCCTTCAGCTTCCCAGTGAGCCCAATTACGAAATTGCTGGGGCTAATTCTCTGCCAAATTAACAGGAGGGAACCTGTGCTATGACAACAGGGCCTATATAAACCCCTCTGTACCCAGACAAATTTACTGCCACGGATGGGAAGWGATTTCCTTTAAGGAAAGGGGAAGAACAACTCCTGGCTGCAGTGGCATCCATTCTTTCATTTAACTGAATGTCCTAGAGCCTAGGAAGGCCAAACTGGGCAATTTTATTATCAGCAGCAATCACATATATGGTGTCTGTGTGCTAATTAAAAGGCAGAGCTAATCTGCTTTAAATAATTAGACTTAATTTAATCTTCTGAAGGTTTCTCTAGTTCCTCTATTTTTGGTGAAGAACACTAGGCCTTTTTTACTCAAGATTTCTCAGGTGTGAGTTTCACATCACATTTTTGTGCTGCTTTTTAGGTGAACTATAATGCTTTTTCTGAAGACTGAGGTTAATTTTAGTATTTGCATTAAAAAAGTGACTAGAAAGAAGAAACAGCCATAAACCAARAAGTTAAGTCCTTGAGGAATTATTCTTTAGGATGCAAACACCTTCCAGTCTGCAACGTCACTGCAGGCAACAATGCAACGTATTGAGCTAATGAAAGGACAAATTCAAATAATACAGGTTTTAAATACTATAAACTCATAARCTAATAATTGATACTTCAGCAGAACTCTTAACCTCGGTTTCCAACACACAGGTATGAGCTCAACGTCTTTGAAGTTCAGCCCTTGAGGCTCATCCCAGCCGCCAACAACACCGCCCGTARCACCGCTCCCTAGGGATGCTCTTGGGGCTGTAAATGAGAGCTTCCTCCYGTTCCACAGAAAAGGATGCCCAGCTGCAACACCAGCGAGTAATCCCCTTCCTCGCAGGTGCTTTTCCCTTATATTCGACGCTGCTGAGGCCACACTGCCAGTGCTGTGTCCAGTTCTGGGCTGTCACTTCGGGAAGCACACGGAGATGCCGGAGGGAGCCCAGAGCAGGGCACTGGGGCTGGGGCTGCTCAGGAATGACCTTATCGCTCCCTAAACTCCCTGACAGGAGRGTGCAACCTCCACACAGGCTTAAGGGGTGCTAGGAGGGGTTTAGGGCGGACATTAGAAGAAATATCTCCATAGAAAGTGTGACTTAACCCTGGAAAGGGCTGCTCAGAGAGGCGGGGGAGTCGCCRTTCCCGGAAGCGTTCAAAAAATAAGCAGACGTGGCACTTAGGGTTATCTATGGTCCACTGAATATGGCTCATTCGGTCATAGGATGGACTCGACGATCTCAGAGGTCTTTTTCAACCTAAATGATTGAGACTCTGCGATTCTTGCCTCCCCCGTGCAGCCACCAGCGAACCCCCTCAGCCCGACACCGCCCGCCGCCCCCGCCGGGCTGCGCACAGCTGGAGCCGCCTCCTCATCGCCGCTCCCGCGGCCGGGCCGCGCACCCTCCCCTCCTGGCCGGGTTATCCCACCTTCATGGGGTCGGCGAGGTAAAGTTTCTCGGCGGCGCGGGTGAACTCCTCCCAGGCYTGGAAGTGCGGCATGGCCGGGCCCGCTCGGCTCCCCGCGGCCGCGGCAAGATGGCACCGGAGGAGGGCGGGCGGGAGCGCGGATGAGACGGCGCCTGCCATTGGCCCGCGGCTCAGCGCCGCCCAATCGCGGCGCGCGTAACTCCGCGCTCCAGCCACAGCGGCCCCTGCAGGCGCGGCGGGGGGACGGCAGGCGCGCCCCGCCCGCCGCGCAGGGAGAGGCGCCCGGTGGCGGCCTGGGCTCAGGGTRGCGGGTTCGAGCCCCGCTGCCGACGGAGCACCCACCCGCCCGGGGCTGGCACCTGCGGGGCTCTGCCAKGTCAGGTACGGGCTTTCTCCGTGATAACTTCACGCTCTGAGGGCACGGGGRACGCTGGGGAGGCGGGTGGACCAGCAGTGAACTGGAGGTCCGGCGGGAGGTGAGGGCCGGGCACMTGAGGTGTTCTGTGCGCTCGGCCGGCCCTCACGGCTGGAGCGATGYCCGGGTTTTGCCGGGCTGGAAAAGCTGCGTGAAGGTGGAGTTTGGCTTCGTGTGGAACAAAAAGGGTGTGTGGGAGCCCCTCACTGCCTCCCCTGGTCTGCCTTGCTGAGGGGTGCTGAAGCATCGCTAAATTAAAGCTGAATGGCATAGGATAAAATGATGGAATGTTGGGGAAGTCTGTTTTCCAGGCCTGTGTGTGTAAAGCYTTTACGTAAAGCTGACTTAAAAATCCCCATTAAAAAGGAAATGAGGGAGGGGAAAAAACATCTGAGATTTCTCCTGTTATGTTTMAAAATCCCATTGCCTGCAATGATTTTTGTGCCTTTATGGAACAAAGCCTGTGCCAGAGATGGAGCTGAGCTGTGCTCGTGTCACACGGATTGTGCTGCTGCTGTGACAATAAACACGGAAAACTTGCATTCTCTATTTCACAGGGATTCACTGAAAACCCAAAAGCTCCTGATAATTCAGGTAATTCAGATAATTCCTGATAATTCACTGAAAACCCCAAAGCTCCAAGTTTTACTGAACARCTCGAAACTCACCGGTGTGGCCAAACAAATAAACCAAAAGGTTTAGGGCAGATCTGCATTTGAGGGGACAAATTATGCAGGCTGTTGCAGTCTCCACTAGCAACATGGGGAAATACTATAGCTKCAGGCTTTTTTTTTTGCCACCAAAGGCACAATACGTGCAAGAGAGAATGAAGGAGGTAAGGGGAGAAAAACTAGAATGAAATTCCCTGAGTCAGTAAAGCAGAAAATAATTATTACTGTGGGGATCTACTCTGAAAAAGTCTACAGTGATTAGGCTGACAAACTTCATAAATTGTGACTTGTGGGTGTTATGTGGTCTAAACAATTCTGCTAAAGGGCTTTGCACCAATGAGTGRGGACTATGGAGGGTGGAAAAATTTAAGGATTTTTTTCTTTCTTTCTTTYCAGAGCTGYTCRCAGGGTTTAGGCACTGATGTGTCACTGAACCCAGCTTMAGATCTACAAGATTTATCTTTCAGAGATGCTGAGAATCAACAGATTATCAGGTGATAGATATGTGGGCAGAGCCTAAAGCAATCATCCCAAACACAGAACCTAACCTGGACAGAATGGGTCTCTACTCTCCTTAAGCTTGGGTAGCTATTTATAACAGCAGAGTAGGAATTGCATTTGGTAGTGTTGTACAGACATGTAGGGAATGTAAACATGTGGAAAGGAAGGGTGTGGGGAGCACAAACCCTGTAACACACATTTTACAGAGCCATCATTCACCAAATTTGGGTCCAGGTCTTCAAGTGGGACACGGGTGCACCTTCTGAAAGAGCCTCAGTTGTGGGCTGTCCAGTCATAAGCACTTTAGAGAGGATTTTAGTTTTGACTCAGATGTTCAGGATTTTGTGTGTTCTTTGACACACAAAAGTGGTGTGTCAAAAAGTGGTTCAGGAGCTTGCCAATGCCCAGTCATTAGCCCTGCAGTTGAGCTAATGCAACAGAGCAAGATCAAAAAAAAACTCCCATGGTAGTATWTTTTTTCCCCATAACCTAGATGATTTCCAGGATCCATTTTAGGATGCAGCTTCTAAAACTGTTCTATAGGCACAATTTTGGAGGTGACAAACTGCAGCAGCCAGGGCAAAGAGCAGAGAGGGATTTCATAACTGGCCTTGCCTCTGAGGGAGATGGGATGTGTCACAATGACAGTTCTACACAGCCTGCTCCACAGCTCTGCATAACCTGTTCCTGGCTGCAGATCTTCAGGATTTTGTCATCCCTGCCACTGCCACCACCACCTATGGCCCCACGTTGTGCTGCCACAGCTGTTTGTGACTCTGCACTGGGGATGGAAACAATGCTGGCATCAAAAGCAGCACCATTTTTAGCAACACTTTTTTTTTTTACTGAGATGAGTTTGGTTTTYTGGTTTAATCTGTGCCCTTATGTACTGTTGTGCTGCCACAGCTGTTGAAAATGTACCTTTTTTGGTGGCAAGACAATATGGGAATTCCTGCTGGTTTTCTGGATTGCCACCAAAAATGAGGGGCTGGATGTGAAACCACCACTGCTCCCAGTTGCCCTGAAAGCAGGGCCAGTGGCTGAACTCTCCACAATTAAGAGGAGAAGCTATTTCTGAGCCCCAGGGAATGTCTGATACCTGTAGTTAGTGCACTGCTGTGCTCTGTTGTTCTCCTTTTGCCTGGAGAACAGAACATTTTCTTGACATGTTTGGAAAGTAAGTCAGACCACTGCAGCTATTCAGCTGTAAGTTGTATTTGATGTATGTCCAAAACTGTATTTTTCAAGTGAGTTCCAGTGAGTGCAGTAATAGTAGAAATCCTTMAATGGGCTTTTTGTTTAGTGAAATAAAATGAACAGTTGTTTATCACTGTGTGGAGTGTTTGGTATGCAGCCAATAATAATTTAGTAGTTAGTAAGAATTCTGCTAAAACATACATACTTATCTTGCTTTCTTTTCTTGAGTTTCTGCTTTCTGCCATGCAAGAAATCATTCCAACGGTCTTAACGGCCCATTCCATCACTTGCAAATGAAATGTGGAATGCTGTAAAACCTCATTTACCCTTTCCTCAGTCTGTCTCTGTATATCCCTGCTGTATTCCCTAGACCACCTTAGATAATGTCTTTTTTTTGCTTGGATTTCAGGCCATAAAAAGCTATGAAGCAATAATGTAAGTACTTGTGTGATGAAGACTTTTCATGTGGGTTTTCCTCAGGCCTTTTCCCCTCATCCAACCTGTATGTACATGATTAATTATCTCTCTTTGATCAAGCTCCTACAYGCATTGCCACTGCAAGTTCTGCTTCGTAAAGTTGTGTTCAGGCATCTGGGTTGTACTTGGTGATCTCTTCAGGTGTTTTATCTAGTGTCTTCCTTTGCATTAATGACAAACTGAAATAAAATAATGGAGAAAGTACTGCATTAGAGCTTAAAATATCATCCACAGAGATCTTACAACTCCTGCAAAGTTAATGGAAGCTGCAGCTGCTTAGCATCACTCAGGGTCAGACATTTGGTTTCCTGTTCTTCACATTAATGCTTTTATTCTATGTAAAGCAGGTGCCGTGTTCTTTTTTTTTTCTTTTTTTTTTCTTGTTTTTGGTAAAACTATTTTTCTCTCCTGGATAAGGAATTCAGATAAGAGTATTAAATTTATTGAAATAGTTATCTGTCACCATGACATACTACTGTTGGGTAAAACAAGCTGGTCTTCCCAGCTAAAAGAAGCTTTGTGTAGAACACTGTGCTTTATCATGCTAAATTGTGGRTTAGATGGGAAACAATGGGACAAACTGATCTCAGTTATGCTGCTCTAAATCCAAAGTTATTCAATTTTTTTCATTGGATTTTTTTTTTGTATCTGTAACAGTATAATTAAGAGCAGACTTTGGTGCCGGGATGATAATCCTGTTCTTGGACCGGGAGCAACAGAAAGTCAGCGCAGTAATTCAGGTCTGAGAGAGTGCTAATGAGGAGTTAGTTACAAGGCAATTATTACTGCCAAGAGTGCTTAATGCTTAAAGGAGATGCAGTTGCTTCTTTCAAAATAGCTGCAACCCAGCCCTTAGCAAAGTTAAGGAGAATCCCAGGCATTGTGATTATACATTCCATTCTTGTGTGTGTACGGTCTAAACCAGCCTGGGAGTTGTACTGATGCAGACTTTAATCACGCGGGGCTATTTTTTCCTTTGAAAGGGCATTTATGTGCATAGGGATGCAGAAAAATCTTGAATACACTGAGATTCGAGGTCTTGACTTCTCCCTGGCTCCCGAGTCTCCGTGCCCATGAGAACCGAGGCTGCAGTGGGAAGCAGTTTGTGCTCCTGGATGGGTTCTAACACGCCACTCTGAGCCACAGGTTTCACTCCTCAGCTCCCGAAGGAGCACAAAGCACGCGGCTCCTTTTTAGGRGTTTGATGTTTTGCGCGGCTTGGCTGAAGGTTTTGCCAGGTTGAGCCATACACAGGTAATTACACCAATGCCAGTTTATTCTTTTGGACASAAGCATCTTACAGAGCGATTCAGGCTCATATTGTCTCAGCAGGACAATGAAATATTGGTGACGCTTGGTGGTTAAARGAGAATTCATGGCAGTTAAGGCTGTATGTGGGCAGCAGGATTCCAGGGCTCTGTCCTGGTGCCTGTCAYAGCTTCAGGGCAGGGCAAAACCCCTGGATGCCTGTTGCTAAAAACGAGAGCAGGCTCCTGGTACTGAAGTGATTTCACCATTTGTTATAAAAAAGAAAGGCCTAAAGCAAGGGGGCCGAGCAGGAGCGCTCCCGTGGGGGATGCTGCAGCGCCGGCACTGAGGCTGCTTCAGCAGCGATGGCCCCGATGTCCCAGATGGAGCTGCACAGTTCAGTGGGTCAGAAGCCCCTTTTTATCCTGTTTTTGTCCCTTTGGATTGGTTTCTTTTTGGATCCTTCATTTGCATGAAGGTCTAAGGCGCTTGATTGACCCATTACAGTTCTGTCCAGGCTGGCTCGTTTCCCTTGGGGGGTGGTGCACTTTCCTGAGGTGTGTTATGGTACTTTGAGTACCCTATTTCTTATAACTATCCTTTTAACCCCTTTTACAATGTAATAACCAAACTAACAGAACATGCTTAACGRATYAGCAACTATTTTACAACAGTTTCTAACCTACTTTTAACACCTGTCACCATCCTCATTCCTTTTCCCCAGTGCCCCTGCTCCTGTGAAAAGAGCACACTCCAAACATGGCCCTGATCAGGGCACACCTTGATCTACACTTGCCAGACACTTGAGCAATGACYTTGCCCAAGGCAGCATTGTTCCCTAATTTGCTTGAACATCAGAAAAGACAATGTCATTTAATATGGACTATTCTCACTTTGTTGGGGAGTGTATGGATGTGGATGGCAACAGCCATTACTCTGGCCAGAGAGTCATCCCTTCGTATGGCCATGTTCTATCCTGGACAGAAACTGCCCTTTCATTTTTGGATGCTGTTCTGACAGTGTTCTTGTTAAGCTGCTCAGTTTTGAWAGCTGGAAAAATTCATCCCTTCCTGTTAAGTGGTCACTCCAGTTCCTTCAGCATAACAAGGTATTCAAATGGATGTGCTGTCATGCAGGAGACATATGTTAGAGAGCAGCCTCTCTGCTGTCACCACGCTGGCTGTTGAGATTTGAGAATGAAATAGCAGTCCTCGTGATGGCCTTCAGGGAAAAGAGGAGCACATCTGGTAGCCAGCTCATGAACCAGCGTTTGAAGCACTCTGGAAGCAGACAGACAGTCTCAGCATTAACTGCTCATGGATTTTGTATCACCATTACGTGAAGTTTCTGAGCCTGCTTAAGATGGGCTTAGATCATCTGCTGGCACAAGCTGCAAGCACATTGATTTCTTACATTAATCTTTAAGCAGCAAAGCTTTTTATTTGATAGGCATKACTTAAGGCTGGTTTACCTGTGCTGTTCATGCTGCCTGGCTGACGTAATTGAGTACAAAGCACCCGAAGAGGCAAGAGAGATTAGATGCTTASAGTGATACCTTCCCAAATCCTCTGGAGCTGTGTAACTGCAGCTGGGGTGGAAGGGCTTTCCGAATTTTTTAACTCGACTTCTAATTYTGAGCTACATGTCTGAGCCTGGATCAGATGGAAATTGCCTCCTCCTCAGTTCAGCCTGCAGAAAGGGAGRCAGAGCAGCTGTGATGCTCAGGCCTGAACTTTCCTGGCAGGTGAACCCTGCCAGCTTCTTGCTCAAGTGAGTGTAACAGGCTTCCCCTTCCYCCTGTGCTGCTGTCAGAGCAGCAACCTGCAGCTGGTGGGAAACATTAATTCACTGTTTGCAAAGAAAATCCATGCCTGTYCCTGAATCTGCAGAGCCTCATTTGAGTGGACTCTTGATTTAGCTGTGGCAACACAAGAGCTGGTAGTCCCTGCTACTTGTTCATTGCCTTTTCCTGGGAATGAATGCCCTCTCAGGATGTGTTTGCAGAAATGCATGTGTAAGTACCCCTCAACCCACTTCAATCAAACTGGGCTAGCAAAAACCTCCTACTTAATCCATTTAAGTCTGGCCCAGGGTGACCGAGGTAGCTGAGGGGGTGTCCACAGGAACCTACTCTGCAGGCAGATCTCAAGAGGTGGGAATTTCCACAAGAAGTAGGGCGGGCTGAGCARGGGGAGTGGATCTGAATCAGCAGCTTCTCCCATCCCCTGGGCTGCAGGCAGAGGAGGACTCCAGCACATGGGCCTGCCTGKCTGCCATAGCTTGGGAAGCTGCAGCAGAGGAGCAGTTTCCCCATTTACCCCTTCCCAGACTTACAGCAGCTGTGGCCAAGAATGCCCAGCAGAATAAAAACCCTGCAAGCTCCTCAAGCTCCYCTGTTCAAGTTTTTGTCCTTGGTCAAGAGCTGGTGAGGGTGGAGGTCCAAATTATGGTCAAATTAGCATCAAAATGGATGCTTGACATTTGTGTTGCCAGTTCCTGGAACAACTGCAAGCACACCCATTCCTTGGATGTCTGCAGTATGGCAGCTTCTTCTAAGAGGTGTTTGATCCAGAGCTTGTGTAGTACTGGGCTCACAGACCCACATAAAGCAACACAAGAGCTGGGATCAGTGCTGGAAGGGCTTCCTTACTTCCAACATACTGCTGCTGTTAAGACCCTTGTCATGGAGGTTGCAAGGATTTACCTGGCTCTTTAGTTGGCTTGGGTCTGCAGAGGAATTTTAACCTCAAAATCTCTAAGGTTAGTGTTTTCAAAAGGTTTGGATTAGATTGAAAACATGAAAGGAGACCTAGGTGGTGTTTAGGAGTGGGGGCAGGGAGAATATCTGCATGTATTCCATGCCGTGGCTGTAATTTCGTGTTGAAGGGCTAGCTCCTAACAAGATTTACAATGTGCCCTAACCATTGCATTCTTCGTGCTGAGGTGTTTTTCTCTCTCCATTAGCAACTTTTACTGATCTCATTTTTTTTAATGAGTAGTGAGTAAGTCAAAGGTTGAAGTGATCTTCYTCCCTCAGGAATTACTGACAAAGTTCCCCTTTCTTTTAGATGGGGCAGAAGTGTAGAGGTCGCACAGACAGCAGAAACACTTATGCAAGGGATGTGAATGAGGAGGAAATACTCACTGCTCTCACTCTTTTAGGGCCTGGAGAAAGATGATGAGCCTTCAGGCAATTCCCAGCCTGCTGCTGATCCTCCTGCTTTGTCTCCCTGCCTCTTACCCACTCCTGGCTGGGAGGGACAGGAACTGGGAATGGGAGCTGCATGCTTTCTGATGAATCTGTACAAAAGATTCAGCCAATCTGTGTCCCCTTTATGCAGCACAAAGAGATGAGGCAGGGCAATGCAGTTGCTCATGCATATTTCAAATATTTTCCTTTTTTTTTTTTTTCCTTAGGGTTGTTTTCACCTTTAGTTTAAAACAGGGTAAAACTGGCTGTCCTAAAGCAAGCTCCTCTTCCATATAGTTTATTCTTGTTGATTTAAAAACAAGAATCATGAGAAAGATTTGCCAGTGTAGCATTTGCTATGCAAYATTTACATGCAGCTGCTTTGAACTAAATTCCCAGCAGAAGTGAAAGGATTTGGAGGCTTCCAGATCTTAGCAGACTACTGGTTTTTTTGCAGACAGAAATCTGTATCAWATGTACTTCTCCAGAGATCCCTTTTAGCCAGCTAGGACTGTACTATCCTTTTTCTACTCCACTGAGGGATATTATCAGCTTTTGGGAGGGGATCCTTCTGGACCTAGAAAGTTAATTAGTTTTGGTTGCAAATGTCTGCCACTGAAGTGACTGATTACTTTTTGGAGGGAAGGAAAACTCTTGTCACTAGAGTTGAAAACAGCAAAAGCCTGCAAATTTGTATATATTTTGGTGGTTATTTCTCTTCTGTGGGGCAACACTCTTCTCCATATGTGGGGAAAATTTTTCAACTGTTCTATTTCAGTTCTGGAATTGTAAGTTAAATGATAAATTTAATCTAATTACATAACTAGAGTATGATCAGGAGTATTTGAAGGCCATTTGCAAATCAAATGCTGGTAATTTCAGGTAAGATAGTCCTGCCCTACTTTCCTCCAGCCTGGCCAGTTTCACAGAAGCTGAGAATCCATTGACTCTGATAGGTTTGGTTTTTTTTAAGGAAATGAAACCATGATCTAATCCAGGGCCAGAGCASTAAACAAGTGGTTTGCTGTTTGGACATGTAAGGTAACTAAGTTAAGGGGATGCAGGTTGCCTTGAGGTGAGGTGAGGATGTCTCCTGTGTCCCCTCAGGAACCTCCTCACTCCTTGGTGGCGATGACAACTTCAGCGAGCAGATGCTTTTCTCCTTAGGAGCAGCATCAGTTTGATGTCCCATAAATCTTATTAGGTATTCTGTTCATTCTTCAGAGAAGTATCATGAGGGTTAATTATTTCTCTGCTCTGACTCAGACAGTGATTTTGTGCCAGAGGATTCTGGCAGTGAGTATAATCCTAGTGATACCCTGAGTGAAGAAACCATTGTTAGCGATGTTGATGAGGAAGCGCTAATGGAAGCTGAACCAGAGCCTGATATAGAAACAGAGAGACCTAAGGCAAACAAAGGAAAGAGGTTGGAAACCTGGCTGTTTTCAGCCTTCCACAGCAGATCTGACAAAAAATAACTCTTTGTCTTCCAAATTCAGGCTGTAGACTGGTTCTCTTGGGGCTGAGCTATGGTAGGGGGAGGGAGGAGCTGTGCTGCTCAWGTCCTGGTGCCTGGCATTCCCCAGGGAAGATGTGCAGCAAGGAGCAGGTTTCAAACAGAGTGTCTCCTCTGTAAAACTGGGTTGCCAGATGGGGGCTGAGGGCCTCGCTCTGCCCAGGCTCCAGAAAGGCATTGCTCCAGAGCCAGTTGGCACTGTGAATTATAAATACATTGGCCATGTTACTCTGTTTAGGACCAGTGCTCTGGAGTTAGATGAATGCATGAATAAAGCMTATTTTCCACGCTGCTTTTCTCTCTCTCAGTATTTTATAAACTCGTGATAAAGACTGGGGATATTTACCTGCTTATAACTGTGCTGAGGAGGGCAGAAGGGCTCTTTGCACAGCACACAGACCTAAGCACAACTTAGTCCTTTAAGATTTTCCCTTGTCCCAAAGAGATTATTTTCCTCTCCTGGTCCCGTGTGGTTTCCAAGGCCCAGTTTAAACACATACAATGACATAGGATAGATAGCTATTTTCCATACATGGCCTTGTATGGTWGTTCAGCAGGAAGCTTTCATTGCTTTAAGACAGTACTGAAAGGGGTTCTGTTTTGCTCTCTGAAAGAGAAGCAGGCAGGATTATCTTGGGTCACATCTTTCTTCTATTAGTCAAATGGTGAAACCAGACATCTGAGTTAAGTCTGACCTTAYCCTGTGGTTCCTGACAATCTCACAGCTTTCAGTTGTCCCTAGTTCATATGCAGGATTCTTCAGTCTCCCTGGCAATCTGCATTCTTTTTTTTTCCTGGTATCTTGGGCCCTTGGGAGATCACAGCCTTGCCTTGGTTTCTGTGTTGCCACTCCAATAATTCACTGCCTTAGTCTGGATCCCTCTGCTGAACAGGCTTAAAGGTGTTCATGGTCTTCTCTGACATTTCTTGATGCTATTTAACCTATTCAGTGTTCCTTCAACTTGCATCCTTCCTGGATGCCTCCAGAAGCAGCACAGCAGGCTCCAACATTTCCTGACACTGTGGCCCCTTATAGCAACCAGCAACTTACACATTTGTCATTCAGCTCACAATCTGCTTCACTGTTTCTGGCACCTTACAGTTGCTCTCTCATTCCCTAACATGCTATAGCCTTCTTCAGGCTTAGCAGCTGCTCCAAGAAGGTTCCTAAGGCTGAGGAGCTTTTTGCTGAAAGCACTTTCCAGATTCTCCCTTATGCTCTCTAGCAATGATTTTTTTTCTATTTTGTGATATGATGTGTTTTCCTTGGCATATTTCTAATTGTTCTTCATTTGACTTTATTGGTCACTGATRTCCAGCATCATGTGTTATTCACCATAAAATAGGGACACTGACTGTGCTATTTCAAACATCCTTGTAGCTCTACCCAGCAGCTGTAGCCCTTCTAGATGTGATGGCATTCAGTAACATTCCTTCCTGTTAGCTGACTGTCGTGTGTCCCCAGCAATTCTCAACCTTCTCTGCCTTTCCTCATCATCCTGAAGCTTGCATCTCACACCACTGCCAGGCCTTCTCAGACAACTCTGCCATGAGGATGTGTCCTCTGGTTTTCTGTATCACCCTGGGATGTTTCTTGACATACATATCTTATTCAGCTTCCCTTATGTCCCACAGCACTACCCAGGCTTTTCCTACATCCTCAGCAACTTTCATGGTGCTCTGATGTCCCCTGGCTGTTATCTGCCTCTCTTTGATCTTTCCCAGTTGAATCGCAGCACTCTCTTAATATCCCTCAATATATCCTCTATGATCTTCACAGACACCTCTGGCTTGCTAATGGTTATTTCCACATTCTTTTTTAAGTTGGACTCAAAACAGTTTCACTCCYCTACAAACGTTTGCAATCGTACAGCCAGAAAGGACTTTCTGGTAAAGTCGTAGTTCAAGCATTCCTTTAGTTTCTCTGACAGCATTTTCTTTAGGAAAATACATAGCTGCCCTAAAGAATTTTGGGAACAGGAGATTGTCACTGCATTTGCAGAAATGTACAGGAGCAGTCTGAGGCTCTTTTACCAAAGGACTAAAATAAGGTGAGGATTATACCATGGTGAGCTTCCCCTGTGTGTAAAGACCCTGCAGCAGTCTTGAAAATTTGCTCCATAGCTCCCATAAGGAGAAGCAGTGCCTTTGCTTCTTTTTGATAAAATCCATATCACTGTTCAATGCRAATTCACCTGGTGATGTTAGCAATGGACTTGAAATGTTTGGGTTCTGTGGAGGATTAAACTGTTGCTATTCTTACATTAGACATCTTTACTCATAATGACTAATAAGAAAATCCTGGCTTGGACATGAGGAAGCAATTTTTACTTGCTTGCTTGCAGGTCCCAAAACCTGCTTGATGTTTAAACTTTTCAAACAGAAAAAAGAAACAGATGCTGAAGTTTATGAAGCTGTAGAATTTACTTTATTCTTGTATCACCTCTTGAAAATAAACAAGCATAAAATAATGCAGATTACATTGCTCATTAGCTATTTATGTTGCACCATCATCAATCACCTGGTATGATGTAAGCCAACAGCATCCATTCTACATGGATACCRTTACAGAGTGAATATTTCTCCTTCAAAAAAAATTCCAATGCTCAAATGTGTTTGTATACTTTCACTCTTTCCTTGTCCCCAGTGCTTTGATTGCAGTAARAATCCTAAAATATGTTTGTTTTTGTTGTCCTGCACCTATTCCTGGTTTCCACTGACAAAAATTACAGAAAAACCCATGTGATATAAATCATACTGTAGTGCYCTCCAGTTTTATTTAGTTCCTTAGTCAACCATGCTTTTAGTTATCCCCAGCACTAGATGCCATGTTTAACAGTGCRAGGGCTACATGCTTTTGTGCTTACTTTATTTCCTTTACTGCCCAAGTTCTAAAGCAGTCAACAGCACTTTAAATATGGATTTATGACTGCTCACGTACCCCTGAACTGCAGGGGAGGGAGGATAAAAATGTTACTGACTACAGTGGGGTCAATTYCTTTTTGCATGAAAGGGCTGTTTAGCAGAGGGGGAGGAAGATGAACCTGGTGCCAGCTGGTTTTGCACTGGCCAAGTCCTGCCATCAAAACTGCACAGAGGCTGTGCTAACTTCACTCTGCAGCAGGGTCAAGTTAAACTTCCAGATGTGCACTTCTACAGACTCCTGTTCCTCCTCTTCCCTTCTGTTCACTTCTGRGACAAGTGCAGGAACCATCTCAGCTGGCTGGACATGGTCACGTGAAGGCTGTSATGGTTGTGACTTCTCTGGAGAACCAAATTCAGCAAGTGATCCAAGGTCAGTCATGGCCTCACTGGGTATAAATGGTATTTTTTAACATGAAAGCTGAGCTGGACTTGCCAGCTTTTAAAACTTGTAGATTTGGGAAGAAAAGAAAACAAAAATATATTGAATATAGTCTATATTACTTTTTCGTCTGATGGATGCTTCTTTTATTGTTTTTCCTTGGTAGGAATTTCTGTGGYGTGAAGGATTTCCCTGTGGGTGCAGAGCAGGCAGGAAGGGTCCTCTGGAGCTCATTTGGTCCAATTTCCGTTCCAAGTGAGGCCACTCCAAGATGAGGCTGCTCTCTGATGATCTTCCCCTGAGAGATGGCCCATGGTGAAGGTAAAACCTTCAAGTTTAGATTAGGAAAGCATTTCTTAAACTTCTCCTGAGCACAGATTGATCTCTCCTGAATCATTTGTCTTCCCAAGATTTTTCTGAGTGCAGCAGTTCTGCCCAGACTAGGGAACAGCTTAAAATTCTGCTGATAGCAACAACTCAAATTCCTCCAAGGTGAGGGAGTGAGAATTGATCAGAGTTTACTTGTTTGATGTGTGAAAATCCTTTTCTTTGCCTTGGAAGAACTGCACTGCAGTGAGCAGTTACATGAGCTTGCATAAGTATTTCCAGCCAGTTCTCATGCCCACATCCTGCAGGAAATGTGCAGTGTCTAGTAAGGAGATCAATTACAATTGTTTATTTTGGGTTTTTTTTACTATATATCTCTTTTTCTTTCTGAAATTTGCCTAACTTTATGGTTCATCCTTCTCAGTTAAGAAGGAAAATATTTTTTCTCTTTTAATGTTTTAGACTCCTGGTGATTCTATATGAATCCTTTTCATTGGAAAGGATGCCCTGAACTGTCTTTGCCCTAGCACTGGATAAATATAARGAAGAGAGAACTGCTGGATTGAACAGAGGCATTGCAAAATTAGGTTTTCTACTGCTTTTGCTTTGTAATTTGCCTCCTGGTTGATGTAGCAGCATCACCTCTAGCAGAACTTGCCCTCTCTTTAGCCTCTGTATTGATATTTCTCCCAATAASTGAGGAATCTATTTTTGTGAGCATCTTGTGACAACCAGCTCAAGTGACATAAGCCACTGAACAGCTATTGAACAAATCCAGGCTAGATTCAGAATAGGAAATGAGAGGGTGAAGTCTCCACATCCAAATAGCAACAACAAATTCATCTGGACCAAATTTTTGTCCTTCAGCTTCTGCTTGGTGTGACGACTGCCCACTTAAAATAGCATTGAAATGAAAAAGAAAGGAAGCTGTGTCAGTACTTTCAGTCCCACTGAGGAAGGTGTTGGTTCACCCCTAATGCATAATGCACAGCCTCTCCAAAATACACATCCCATCAGTTCCCAGGACCTGCAATGTTGTAAAGCAGCTTGCAAAAGAAAAGGAAGAATAACTTCTCCAAAGGCAGCCAGAGAGGGAAGTCAGAGAGAGCTCTGGATATAATTACCTGAGCTGGAGTCCAGCCAGGAGAATGCTGAGCTAAGGAACAGTAAAGTCCTGACTCTGCACAAGGGATCCAGACAAATTTAAGAGAAACTGCAATAACAGAAGTGGGATTTGAGCATCTGGGAAGACGTTTGAGAGAGTGAATGAATACAAACTAAGGCCTCTAGGGAGTCTGATAGGAAACAAAAGGAGCAAAATGAAATAYAGTGTTTAATGGTAATATATGTGGCACTGACTGTCTTACACTCAGGGCTACCTGATAAAACTCTTTCTTCTGCATGATCTGAGCTCTAACTTCTCTGAGTTCATTTACCTCTCTGTACAAGCCAGACTACATGAACATGGATGGAAATGARACACTGTTGTGTTCTTAAATAGTGATGAATAAGAACTGAGTCAGATCTGACAAATATGTTAAATTTTTAACCAAATACCAGGTTAATTAGCCACCATCAGTGGAGAGTTTATGCAGGAAGAAGGATTTCCCTCTGTTGGGCTGCTCCCCAGCTAAGGAGGCCTGGTCTCTGGCCAGAAGTACTTTGCCTTTAATCCCCAATTTCTCAAAGGTTAGTTATTCTAACACTTGGCCACTGTTTCTTGACAACATTGGTATCATACAAACATTTTAATTTTCCTTCACTTTTTCCTCTTAWATAAACTTTCCTCTTCTACAAAGTCTTCATAGCTCCACAATCAGCAAACCTGACAGAAGGATGATAAGGGTCTGCTATTAACTGCCTTTCATTTTAAAATCCTGTTCTTGGGGTGATTGTTTTTGTATTTGTTGGGAGCTCAAAGCATACCCAGGCAGCTGCCATTGCTCAGAGCATGCCCAAAGCTTTTTGGTCCTTCCAAACTGTTCTCATTCAGGCACCCCAAATGGTTTCTAAGGTTTGTTAAAGAGATGTGGTTTAAAAAGGAATGCAAATACAAAACTGGGGAGCTGATGGATGCAAGCAGGGAAGGTGGTCCAGAAGGCAATGGTAAAAAAAGGAAAAATAWTAAAAATAAAAAAGGAAGGGCTGGAGGGAAGGTAGAACATGAGGAAATCCAAGTGGGGTAGTGTCTGGAATCTGAAACTCTGCATTCTTCCCACTGGCAGGTTTCTTCTTACTTTCCCTAAGCTGTTCCTTTTTTCACTTTTCTTTTTCCCCCTGGCTCATTTGTTTTATGCCAAGAGGCTTATTTGTCTTTCCTGGCTTATTTGTAGTGCATCTGGATTTAGGCATCCTGATAAATCAGTTCCTCTGAAGACTGTGATCTAAAAATGAATGTTGAGTYGGATTTTGAGCTAATTTAAACTGATATACATCTGATGAAGTGAAGTTTAGCCATGCAAAATTCCACTGCTTGAGCAAATGCATAAACAATGAACATTATTCCCCTTCAGTGTGTCAGAAAAAGATACTGTCTATTCCTTCCAAAAAGATTATTTTGCATTTGAGACATGTATCTATAAATGTCTGTATTTTGCAGTTTTGAAAATCTAAGCATGGGAATGTATTATGTTATGACATTCCACGTGCTTCAAGGGACTGTCTTCTACTGAGCACATTATTTTTGAGAAGAGCTAAACCTTTCATTAGTTTTATCTGCCTGAATGTGTTGGCTTAATTGTGTGTTTTATTTGCTTTATAATATCATATGTGCTTACTATGCTTCAGYAGACAAACATAAGCTGGGGTCAGAGTGCAGGCTCAGACAATAGTCTGCAATTTTCAATGCCCTGCAGGATTTGGGATTTCATTAGTAATTTTTGGGTTTATTTTATTATTAAACACAGAATGAGAGCACCATTGAACTGATTCATCTTAGGCACTGTACTTATATGACTGGCTTGGAATTGAAAAAATATACTTTAGTGACAACTTTGCTTCTGATCTTAGGGAAAGCACTGATGGGATTTAGCTGCTGTGCCTTATAAAAAAAAAGGCACATAATTAGAATTCAAATTTTCATCTTGCTGCCTTTGAAAGTGAAACAAAATCAGCAACAATCTAAAATCATGTCCCTCGCTACTTTTCCCTTCAGTCAGAGGAAGATTCCCAGTGATGCCAAGAACACGACTCCAATGTTGAGAGATGAGCTCTGGTGAATTTTGCTGCAGCAGCTACAGAAGTGGCTGCCTTGGCCGGAGGTCATTGCCACTCAGGCAACCYTGGCTGGAAAGAGCTGTCACACCTCAGTTTCCTCATGGAAAGCCTGATTGTCTGCTCACATTCACCTCAGCTGGATTTTTGGCTGGGTTTGCACTGATCTCTCTGCAGGGCTGGAAGCAAAGACTTCTGCTGCATCAGGTGGAAACGCCTTCTTCAGAAGGACAGGTTAGCTGAGGGTGCAGCTCTTGACTGATCCACAGCAATGCTCATCTGGCAGAGTGGTGTATGAYAGCTGTGTGTCAACAACAATTAGACAAAAAATAAAAATTAAAATTAAGGACTTCAATGGCAAAATAAACAAAAATGTACCTGTATGGAAATAAGAAAAAGGCAAAATGCTTTGAGGTCCAAACATGGTGAGTAAAATGAGCATCTCTTTTTCCAGCATTATATTTGTTGTCATATGCACGAGGGCCAAGTGCCACCACAACAGTGGTGCTTAGTCCTTTGGTTATCTCTGAAAACATGAAAATGACACTTGGAATGAAAGTGCAAGAACACTGTGGCCTCCACTGGATCTGCCACCTGCCATTGGAAAAGAGCTACCAGCAACTTTCAACATTTGGAGTGGCATCCAGGCATGTCAGCCCTAACTAGCTGTTCTTGCTTTCTAGACCTACTGGAGACATGTTTGGACATCTGACTTCCTAATTAATTATTCACCTAAGTCCTGACCAGAAGCAAAACATATTTGTCCGGCAAACTGTGCAATCACTCTGGGAACTGCTGAGCTCCTGCCTTTTTGGTGTGCTGTTGAAAATCAAATTACATAGCTTGAGCAACAGAACTGTAATTAGGGTCAGTAGAAAACTGTGGGTAGGATAATATTGTGGATTCTGCAATTTTTTGTCATGTTGCTCCAAAATATGCCAGAAACCAGAAGTTTTATTGCTCAACAATGCATTAACACTGTCAGGGAAAGATCCTCTACTTCCTGATGTGGAACTGACCCTTCTGTGAGCCTATTGCCAAGGCTGGCCTCAATTTACAATAATTCACAACTGTGCTCCTCCTGGAGCTGATGGCAAAGCTCTTTGTTAACTCCTGTAGGAGCTGGACAGGTCTAGGCAGGGAAAATCGGGAGGGATAAGGAAGATGATGGAGCAGAGCTGAAAAGAAAAGAAAGCAGGGTATGGTGTTTCATCATAATCTCCCCAGTAATCACTGGCTCTCATGCTGATACCACCAGGAGGCTTTTTCATGGATTAAAATTACTTTGTAACTGAAAGTTAATSAGTCCTTATTTTCCTGTTCTCCATCACACTCAGAAAATCTCTGCTCCAGGCTACTGCTGCTTCTGCCTTTGGGCTCTTTAAGCTCCTCCTTTTTCTCCTTGGATTTTCTTTTCCTAACCCCTCATCCTTCCTGCACATCTTTATTCCAGCTGTTTCCAGATCTTGCCTCTTGGGGGGCTCCATTCTCTCCACTTGCACCTTTCCAACCCCCAGAATAATCAGCTGTGGGCAGGCTAACACTGACTGATGTGTCATTGTTGGCCCTTTCAGCCAGGAGAATACACCTCTTGAGATCATTCCTTCAGGATGTCAGCAAATTCAGGCAAACTTTACAAGGCTGATATCATAATTGGAAGGCTGCCTAGGATCAGTTTTTATAGAAAAAAATATTAAAAAAAAATATACGTTTTAACTCTTGTGACTATAGTGGTGGTCTGAAGATGTAATACAGGGTCAAATAATTATAAAGATAATGCAAGATCCAGGCTCAAGCTTCATTCTTTGTGACAGGAGAAGGAAATAAAAATGAAGAAGGAAAAAAAAAGAAAGAGCTAATTGTGGAAAAGAAGCACAGAAACAGAAGAGGTGGAAAGGAAAAGAGTGATGAAGAAATATAGAATGCTTTCATTTTTTGTTGAAAAAGTGTGAAAAAAATATAAAACCCCAAGAAGCAAAGAAAAAATAAAAGGAAGAAGAGTAGGAAGAACAGCAAGATAAGCTGGGGGTTGGTTGAATTCTATTTGAGCACTGCAGTGAAAAGTTCCAGCTATGGAATTACAATCCAGATTCTTTAGATGGTGAAGCAGCTCATGAACAGACTGGATCTCTGACTTAGGGACTACCACTGCCCAAAYACTTCCCAAGAATGAAAGGCTGAAGTAACTGTGGAGCACAGGAAGACTTGGAGGAACCTCTGCACGAGGTGGGAGAAATAGACTGGATAAAAATGGAAGTGCTCAGAGCAGATGGGCAATGGTTGAGCTCCAATTGTTGTATTCYTGTACTTCCTGCTTTCTGAAGGCATCACAAGTTCCCTTCACACTACTGTATGTGTGTGTGCATATATATACACAAACACACACATATTGAAGAACTTCTTAGCTTTTTAAGGAAGGAAAATAGGTTTCCTTTCACATGTTGCTACATTCAGTTCCATTTGTTTCATTGGAAGGAATTCCAGATGCACAGATTGAAGCAGAGGTTCRTGGACAACTCTCACTGTGCAGCAGTATATCATCCCTGTGCAGGCTGCAAGGAGAAAAGGAATACTTTTTTTTTTCTTCTTTTTTAGTAGATCTCAATAGGAAAAATAGAAAAATATGCAAGCCAGAAATTTTGGGTTCTATTCCAGATTCTGGGAGGAACCCCTCTAAGCACAGTGTCAGCTCTTAACACAACTCTGAAGTGTTCAACTCCTACTTACTCTAGCTTTTCCTTCCTACACTCCCAGTTTAGCCCTTTTAGCCTTACATCTCCTTGTCTCCATTCCTGTTTCTCAGTCTCCTTTCAGCTTTAAGTTTTAGTCCCCACCATTGCCATRTTCCACCTGCCAGGAATTCTAGACTTAAATAGAAATAATGAATGTACAACCTTTGGGATGATTGGATTATTTCTCACTGAGAAAAATAATACACCTATCCACAAGSAAATTTTCAGAAGAGAGAGTGAAGAGAGGTCTTCTTCTAGACCTCATCYTAGGCTCCCTTGCTTCCAAGCTCTGTGGTACTCCAGGTACCTCAAAAATCTTGTCACAGGGCTGCTCCCCCTGCATTTCCACCCTGCCCTCTGTCACAGCACACAAGTTTAATCCAAGCCTGCCCATTCTCCACTGAATGACTGAAAAGCAATTGGCAAAGCTTTGGTCTAACTGAGAGGCTTCTGAAAGGAATAGTAAAAGTTGCCTCCTTGTGATCCATCTCTCCTTCARGGTAAGGATGGCCTAGGATCACTACAGGAATGCTTTTAAGGTAATACAGTATCCTTCATTTTTGCTTGGGTTACTTGAGTTAGATTTATTCCAAAGAACTGAGATGAGTTGGATACCCAGCAGTGTAACTTTTCAGCTGTCATTAGTACTTGCTAATGTTGGGACACTGTAATTCAGCAAGAAAACAGTGAACTAAATGGAGAGCGTAAAAACCTCAGCTACGGGAAGCCTTATCTTTATCATTCATAATGTCACAACCTCCTGGATGAAATGGCCTCATCGGCTTTGAAAGTTGCAACCAACGACCTCAGTTCACATTAAACACATTTACAGGCTCTCAGACTTCCTGGGATGGGGAAATTATCACCATGAAGGCAGAAATGGAGACACAGAGGCATCACAGGGTGGTTTCAGAATGCCACAGGGGACAGGAGGGAAAACCAGATCCCACATTTACTTCAATTCCTGTTGTATCCTAAATATCATCATTCCCTCCCCATGGTGTCAATGGATTCAAAGAATTCCCAGTGACTGAGGCACAGTSAGTGCACTCCAGGTGTGCCAGGAGAGGCAGGAATCACTGAGATGGTTTTGTGCTCTATGCCAGAGAGACACAAGCAGCTCTTTCCCCAAAGCTGTTTGCTGTTGTATCAGTTATGCCAACAGTTAATTCCTGACAGGGCCCAACTTACTCAAAAAACMTTATGAATTGCAGGATCATGGCTTGAGAAATTATGTTAAAAATTAAAGCCTGAAAGTTTTTTGCTGACTCCACCATGCCAGCTTATTTATCATTTAGCACATGAYCAGGGCTGTCACTGATTTACATATGAAACATGAGAGGTTTT
The DNA here is from genome assembly GCA_014549065.1 of Cardinalis cardinalis. Lineage (NCBI taxonomy): Eukaryota > Metazoa > Chordata > Aves > Passeriformes > Cardinalidae > Cardinalis > Cardinalis cardinalis. The sequence goes on along the minus strand of JACDOX010000086.1, from coordinate 1,874,998 downwards.
TCTCCACAGCTCCTGATGTCCCAAGGCTATGCATGTGTACATAAACCATATGTAAAAGAGAGGAGCTCTGTTTTCCAAGTGTGAGAAGGAAATTGTTCTGCYGTGAGACACAGGTCATCCCTTTGCCTTTGTTCCCAAACATGGTAAAGAGCAATAAAGCTGCTTGTGGACTATAATGTGACCTGGAGTAAGAACACACAGTTCCCATTTTTCCCTGCCTGTATGTATATAACAATGTCAGTGTGGGCATCCAAAGAATGAATGGTTATGAAATACTGCTCAGCAGCAATGTATAAAAGGTAAATGACACACAGCAAAGGAATCTCCCTTCAAATCACATAGCACATGAAACCATTTTGGTCTGTGACAACTACACCACTAGATTTTTTCCATGTTTATCCAAAGTAGCTTAGTAAGCATAACATGCATGCCATTCACTAAGTCTGTGCACCAAAATACAGAGTATGACCCCAAGCARTGTCTCCAGTGCTTGTAAGCTTGTCAGAAAGGAGGACTGGCTGCTGCTACCTCTGTAAAGTATCTATTTCAATTAATTTTGGTGAGAGAARTGACAAAAATAGCTCTTGTTCTACTACAGCTATTCAACTGTTATTTCAGTGGAATTACACCTGTGTAGATTTCTTAGAGGTAGGAGTTGTGCACATGTTCTGTGAGCTAATGAGGCTTCAGAAAAGGTTGTCAAGAATGGCACAAGACATATCTATTATTTTTGATTCAGAATGAACCCATTTATCTTTCCTCTTTGCTAAAAAGGGCAATTTCAGGGTTTTTCTGGTGACAGAAAGAAAAAAGCAATGCTAGATGCAGGCTTCCTTCTGTCCCATATGTCTTAAGTKTACAAAGCTTTTTTTAGAGAATAGCTTTCTTTCAGGGTAAACCAGTTCTTACTAAAAATAATTCTTATGAGATCAGATAAAATGAGAGGAATGTTGTTGGCAGATCCTGATGCCTTATTTACAAAAAAAAAAAAAGGCTAAATCAGCCTAATCCAGGCCTGTAATACAAGGAGAGAGCTGAAGAACCTTCCCTGTTCCCCAGGGCTGTGGTTGACAGTTCCAGAGCTATTTTGGTGGCTGTGGTCAGAGGATGCAAAGTGCTGGGACAGCCCTCTCCACCAGTCTGCCTTAACCCCTGGGAATGCCCCASTGAGCCACTCACAGCCCCATGCTGAGGCTTTTGGAAAGGCACAARGACAAGCTCCATGCCCAGCTGGGGGCCTGCAAACACAAAGCACAAGAGCWTCCCTTAGATTGGTCACACCTTCCTTGATAGGCATCTGTTTCATGAGAAATATTCAGGTCTGGCTGGGACAGAGCTTGAAATACAGCARGGACCTGGTGATTCTCCCTCCAGCAGGTCTTGAGATCACACCCAGTGTGAAAGTAAAACTTGGATGGGTTTTGGTGTTCCTGTGCTCTTGGCTTTGAACWTCACACTTCTGCCTCCTCTTCCTTCATACCAATGTCTTCTCTCAAGCCTTTARTACTGAGCAGTGCCAGACCCCTGCTAATTTCTGGTGTTGTGTATAATTTTCCATCTTTTTAGCCCATTTTTGAGGTAGATAACAAACCCCTGAGGCGGGGACTTGCGTCATCTATTAAAAAAAATGCTCAGTAATTATTTATGATTCATTTGTTGCAGCATTTGTGTACATTATTTAATAACAGATATAGACCACAAGTGTTGAGCAGACAAAAAGATTCATGTTGTCAGGCAGACTGAATGTGATTTTGCAGTGTTGTCAATTTTTGTCAGTTTGCAGGGATTTCACATGTTGTCAAATACCTACATCAGTGGACAAACTTACTGCATGTCTAAATTCAAATCTAGCCAAGGAAAACCAGTTGCCTTTTCTGTGAATTGGTTATCCACAGTTACTTAAACTTCATCAAACAAGCTGACATGCAACTGTTTGGCCTGGTTTTACATGTTGCTTTATTCTTTGTTTAAGAGCAAAACAGAAAGGTCTGAGATGGGTTGGGGTCTTTTTTCTTCAAATAAAGCATTTCCTTGTAAAAAATTCAATAACTGAGTGTGTTAAAAAAGTGTCCCTCAAACAGGTTAATTTTATTTTCAGACTAGAAGAATGCCAGGATCCAGTTGTTCAWTTATAATTCAGCACTAAGATAAAGAAACAAGGGCAGAAAATGCATTGTTGTAAATCATACTTGCAGCCACAGAACAATGTAATGCAGAGCAGCCATTTTAGGTTTTTGGTTGCTTTATACCCTTTCCATAATGAAGCTTGTTAAATGAATCCTTATGGGATTTGTTTCTAAGGTTTGTGTTTTGTACATGAAATTCCAAATACAAGAGTTGAATTTTGTGAAGTAAATGGTCTGTGTTCTGTAAAAATTGGTCCAAGGTACTCTTTGTTTGGAAAGGCTTCTTRCTTTCTAGATATAACAACAGCTTTATCCTTTTTAATAAAATTTAAACCAAATGTCTCTGGGAAAAAATATTTCAATGGAATTATTTCTGTCAGGGGGAATAAAGGTGGCAACTGCAAATCCTGGTGTATTTTACTCAGAAGAATTCCTAGATTGTCTATAGCTAAATACATGGACCAGATCCTCCTTTCTTCCCTATTATGGAAATCTCAGAAAGAAATAAACTGTTGCTGTTTCACTTCAGTCTTCAAAGTGAAGCTCTAACAGGAGATGGAGTAGAGGCTCTACTCACTAAATGTGTGTAATTCTAACCCACTTTTTTATCTTAATGCTTTTTTGATGAAATTATCACACTCTCTCTTCTGAAAATTTGCTTGTGGATAGATGTATTATTTTTCTCAGTGAGAAATAATCCAGGTGTCCAATCAACCCAAAGGTTGTACATTCATTATTTCTATTTAAGTCAATTAGAACAGTRCAGATGTCTCTTCTATTTGATGATTTGCGTCCAGATAAAGACTAGAGAATTAATTAAAATACACAATCTAATTGAACGGAAAATCATAAGATTTTGTTTCTAGGAAACAGCTTGTGAGTACAGGGGAACTAAAGTTGTGCATTTATATCTAAGTAGAGAACATATCATCTCAAGCCGCCAAAGTTTGACTCTGAGGTCAGTTTTCAGACTTCAAGTCTAATTTAGTTTCAGAGTGGAGCTTAAGGTTCCCAACGTCCAGAGGCCTGGGTGGGGGCATAGGGGGGAAACATGTGATTTTGGTTTCAGTTAATTTCAGATTTATTTCTGTTTAGCAGATCAGTTTTCTCTTTCTAAAAGTGTTTTCATTTTGGCAGACTCCTCAAATGAAAGGCGTATTTCGAGAGGTTTCCTGTAGAGTAACTGATGCTGCTGCTGCTGCTGAGAGGTGAAGGGAGACATACACAGTGCTGAAGGGAACGTATGGAAGTGTCATGGCAATGACAGGCACGAAGCCAAAGGCTGCCATTATCTTTCCTTCCATCCCTGAGGAGCTAAGCAGGCAATGCAGAGGGAGAACATGGCATTAGCAGATCCATCCTCCAGCCCCTTGGGTGCTGCCAGCCAGGTATTCTGAATGTGGACTATAATTTGTGTTTCACGTGGTCACAGCTTCCAACCCTTCCCTTTTCTTGCACCAAGATTCCCAGTAAGCTTTGCAAATACATGGGGATTCTTCAGCATTTATTTCCACTGTGTTAAAGACACCAGAAACCAAAACTCTGCACAATACTCCCATTTGGACAAACCCACTGTGAAGAATCTGTCTTTTGAAGAGAATATTCAGCAATCTTGGCATTTTGATGGATCATGGAAGATCACTGTTTCCAACTAAGCATTTCTGTCTTTCCCTACTAATGACCACCCTTCTGCAATTACTCCATAGTTTCTATACCCATCTGTCACAGCCATAGTAATGAATTTAASATTAAACAAAATTTTTCTTTACAGAATAAAGGAGAAGAGACAATGAAGATAAAATCTTGGCTGCTTAGGATGAATTTTTTAAATTGCCTTGTGGATTAACAGGATTGTCTCTGCTGTTACATTTAAGTCCCCTGAATACACTTGGACAAGCCTTTCCCTGGTTCTTACAACCAACCAGAACTCCTTGGTTCAGTYGCTGTAAGAATGCAGTAGCTGGAGAGGAATCATTGAACAAGTGAGGTCAGCATCTCAGGAGATTCTGTCTGCAGAACTTTGTAGGTAAAACCTCAGCTATGGAAAATTCTCAGCTTTTGAGGGAAACCTGTTGTGAAGGATTTAACAAAGGTACACACTGCAGGATATTGGAAGAGAAACAYGTTTTTGGCTGCTTGAGAGTCCTCACAGAAATCAGTAAGAGGTCCAAAAGGTTTAAGAATTTGAGGGAGAAATGCTTGTGAAGCTGAGCAATTTTGTGAATTGCAGCTGGCTTCACAGAATTCTTAGATGAGGAACAAAAAATGCAAGGCAGTCTCTTGTGTGCTTATTTAATGTAATTAATTAATGCATTTTGAACCACTTTTTTTGGTGCAAAGAGATCTTAATTATAGCATAAAATTCAGCTGTAATTGATGTAAAAGATCTTCATGTAAATGAAAAGATGAGCTGCTGTGTTTGAAACTGGAGGGAAGAAGAAATGTGCTGTTGTAAGGTCACAGTTTATGTGGGTTGGAGTCTCAGCTGRTTTATGTTAAAGGTTAACTCACACAGAGAGGACATGCTCAGGTACTTGTGCAGCACATGAACCAGCATTGCTGTCCTGGCTGAGGCTGTAATGCACTGATAATGAGGGTAACCTGCTTATTTCTGTGACTTAAAAGATCCATTCCAAAAATTGCCTGAAAATGCTACAAATGAAGAGGTTCATAGAGAAAGCTCRTGGATTTAGCTGTGCTCAAGAAGGACTGCTGTGTCCAAGACCTTCCTGCAGCCTACACCAGACTGATCTTCCCAAAAAAATCAACAGCTTTGGGCTTTCCTCAGTGATCTGAATGTAAGTGGAAGCAAGAACACCTCTTTCTTATGTAATTTAATGTGAATGCAACCAGAATTTGTTTACTAGGGTGAAATTTTCTACATCTCTGCAGAAGTCACAGGCCAGGATTCCAAAGCAATGCTTTCAGTCCAATTTTGTTCAGGTTCAAAGGCATCACTTCTTGTGGTGTGCTTTGACCTAACATGATCTGATTCATGCMTGAAATCCCCCTGGGATTCCCTGGGCTGGTTCATCTTCTGAGCTTTACCTAACTCCTCTCTCTTCTCAAGCAAATCCTGCAGCAGCTTCCAGCCTGCTCTGAGTTACCACAAGTGTGGTCAACCTGAAAGGACCATTATGAGACAGGAATCCCTGTGCTTTTGTGGGACAGGAGGCACATATCTGCTTTCAGCTGTCCTCTGGACACTCCATCTGTTCCAGATTATGGAGAAGAATGTGAAGTTCATGATGGTTATTGTCAAATGAATCTTGTAATGTGTCTGCTTTAAAACTCCTTTTGAGTTTTTCTGATGAAGTTAAGAGATGGAAGGGCAATGCAGAGCAGCTTTATCAGAGTAACTGGCCTCCTTTGGTTTTAAAACCAAAATAAACTCATAAATGCAAAGCCTACCTCTACAATGGCAGACTGACTTTGGTATTATATTTTCTCTGGATTTGGTTTAGAGTAATGTTGTTATTTTTAGAGTAATGTCCATGAAASATGATTATATGGTAATTCCTAAAAAAAAATTAATTCCCTGCCTTTGTAGATCAATGACTTGGTTTTTTCTCAGGACAAATGCTGATGAATTTATACAGGGTTTTATCAATTTTTTAGCATTGTAACCTCCCCACCTTCTTGCTGAAGCCCCATTTAATTTCCGGCTCTTGTTCTCAGCCATTGCTCCAAAGGAGCACACAAGGATTGCCCTTGCTGCTGGGTTCTAGGAACAGGCTGGCAACCTTGCATAGTTTCCCATTTAATTGTGCATTTTCCACCTYATCTATCACTTCTTGTGGAAAGAGATGGACATCTTATCTTCCTAGCATTTTTATCTGAACATGTTTTTACCAACACATTAGCTCATATTTGTAGAATCACAGAATCCTAGGATGGCTTGAGTTGGAAGAGACCTTGAAAACCATCTAGTTCCAACCCCCTGCCTTAGGCAGGGACACCTTCCACTACAGCAGGTTGCTCAAAGGCCCACCTAAGCTGGCCTTGAACGCTTCCAGGGATGGATGCCAAGATCCAGGACCTTACACTTGGCCTTGTTGAGCTTCACAAGGTTCACGTGGGCCCAGTCCTGTCAAGGTCCCTGTGGTGTCCCTTCCCTCCAGCGCCACTCAGCTCGTGTCCCCAGCAAACACACTGAGGGTGCACTCCACCCACAGTCCCTGTCACTGATGGGGGTGTTAGACAGCAGCAGTCCCCACAGTGACYCCTGAGGAGCACCACTCATCCCTGGTTTCCACTTGGACATTGAGCTGCTGACCACAGCTCTTGCAGAGTGACCATCCAGCCAATTCCTTATCCACCAACTGCCAACTTCACCAGGCTGCCACGATTTCTCAAATGTGGATAGTGGCTCAGCCACTTCATCCACTGGTGCCCTCAGRACCCATGCATTTCATGCATCTCCTCAGGTTCCATGGATTTTACACCTTCACACTCCTTAGATGCTCTGGTACATGCTCTTCCCTTACACTGCATGGTTCTTCATTCCCCCAGTCACTGCCTTTGCCTTCTGTGACTTGGCTGGTGTGGCTGGAGCCCCTGCTGGTGAAAATGGAGGCAAAAACATCATTGAGATCTCACCTTTCTCCATGTCCCACCTGGGTAACCAGCTCTTCCATTTCCTTCTGAAGATGGCCYACATTTTCCTTGGTTTTTCTTTTATCATCAATGTACCTGTAGAAGCCTTTTTTGGTCTCTTTGATGTCCCTGGCCAGGTTTAATTCCATCGGGCTTTTGGCTTTCATAATCTGATCCCYGGATACAATTCTGTCTATATTCCTCTCAGGCTACCTGTTCCTCTGTTYCTGCTTCCACCCTCTGTAGACTTCCTTTTTCTGTTTGATTTTGTCCAGGAGCTCTTGGAGGATTTTATTGATGATTTTATGAATATACCAACCCTATCAGATGCTAATGGTTATGGCTGCTACCAGTTTAGGATGATTCTAAACCATGAACAGGTAAGCAATGGAAGGGTTTTATTTCTTTGTAGATGTGCCAATACCCTAGTACAGTTGTTTTAATAATAATAATAATTTAAAACATTGCAAAGCTGGCATTTCCCCTTCACCCACTGGTGTAGTCACAGCAGAATGAATGGATCATTGTTAGCAGAGCCATTTCCCTGCACAAAGCAACTTCTATTCACAATTGGAAGTTTAGAAATGTTCAACCAGTCATGACAATTAAATAAAATTATTGTCTGAGCATCTCTTAGGGTTACAAATCATTCTGTCTCCAGTTGGTTCTACTTGTGCTTTATTATAAATCCACAGAATCTTTAAGATTGACAACAACTTTAGTGGAAACAGTMTCTTGAAATATGATTTCTATTTCCATGTTCAGAAGCAAAGAGTAGTTGTTTATACCTTGAATAAAGAATAATTTTGTGCCCTTGTCCCCAGGATTAGAGACAAGGGAGGGAGCTTAGAACAAAACCACAAAGTGTCAGTGGAAGCTTTTGAGAAAGTGAGCTATGGGAACAATGAAAAATTTTGTTTGGTGACAGARAGCAGTTGATATTTTTGGGATAGTTGATGTCTGAAGAAATCTGCAATAAAATTTACAGCTATTTAGAAGAGAAAAAAAAAATCAGGGAAGATAGAATTTATCTAGACACACTAAGCCTAAGAGAAACAAGGGAAGTTTTACAAAGAAGAACTTCTGACAGTAAAATGTATTCCAGATAGCAGAGGGTTGTTTTTTGAAAACTCTGAGTAAAGCCTGGTGGGGAATTTTTATTGGTCTTTTCCTACCTCTACTTATTTAYACTCTCCAGAAGATGAATCCTTTCTTATTAACAGTAAGAAAGGCCAGCATTCAGCAAGGATTTGAATGTAGAGTCTCCAGCAGTACTGTTTAATGAGTGTATTCTTGGAAAGCACTCAGTTGACCGTAGTAGCTGAATTCCTGACTGCAGCACTCCAGGCAGTGTCAAACACTCAGGATGAGTTGTTTAGAAATAAACCTGTGACACAGGAAATAGGCTACGAGGTGGTTCTGTGCTGTCTGAGGGTGGAAGGAGCTGGAGAAAATCCATCACTGTTTATGTGGTTGTATTTGTGACACATGGGAGCTGAACTAACAGAGGAAGTGGAGAATAAATAAATACTCAGCAGAGAGTGATCRTGGTTAAGATCCCTAGTCCTGTAAGCGTGACTTAGGGCCAGTTGCAAGGAATTCCTTCTCATTGATTTTATAGAGTATATCTACATTCTGAAATAGTTTCTAGCTAGTTATAGTAATAATAATGGCATGTGTTAATGTTGTAATCTCTTAAGAGCTCATTTCTTCACATGTCTTTTTATAGAAACATTAATTCTTTTGGCAAAAAAATTTTGTGATGTTCCTTCTAAAATACTGAGGAAGAATATTTTTGCAACTGCTGCTTTGTATATTTTGGGTCTCATGCATGATTTATCACTTACTAAATTTGAAATCCAAATTATGGAACTGGCTATAGCTATTGCCAGAAAGCAGAATCTGCAGTGGTGGAAAAGGACTAAAAAGGTTATCATCTGACTAAGCTGCAACCTTTCTTGGAACAATATTTGTATTGTAGKTTACTAACAGCTTTGCAATCCACAGGTGCTCACTCACAATAGCAGAAGTGTTGTAATTCATCTATAATCAGGACATTATTTTTACTGCAAGTTATTCTGACTTTGCAGTCAATGCAAACTAACCAGCTATAGTAAAAGTGTTGTCATTCATCTATAACTGGGACAGTACTTCCATGGTAAGTTATTCCAACTTTGTAGTGAATGAAAACTTACCAGCAATAGCAAGTGTGTTGTCATTCATCTAGAATAGAAGGGAGGAGAAAGGAGAAAGATGGACAAAATGCAGAGCAATGTATTTGCAACAGAGTCTGAGTAAAATAACCCCAGGGTAGTGCAAGGTAATGTTAAGTTGATGAAATTCAGTACAGCTGAAAGGCTACAACACTTCCTTTGGCATCTGCCTGCCTGATTTCAGACAGAATGAAGGGATGCAGTGCAGTGAAGGTGCTCTGGTGAAGTCAAAGCTCAGCTGGGGTTGCAGAAGCTGCTTGCAGAGCTCAGTGCACTTTAAGTTAGGGTAAGTAAGGTAAGTAATACCTGAGTATTTTAAAGCTGGCTTAGACATGGGAGACTGCAGCATAGACATCCCTTCCATAGCTCTTCTAGGCAAGAAGCCTGCCCTTTTTTGTGCTACAAGAGCACTGTAGGCACTTAACRATTATTAATAATAACTAATTAATAATGGTCCGAATCCTTGGCTGTGCTTGAGGACCTCAGAGAATAACTCATCTAGAGTTGTAGGAAAAGATGGCTCAAAACAATCTTAACCAAATCCTGGGCCAGCTTTGTGCCTTGACTTTGCTCCAGCAAAAGATAAAGCAGCAGAGTACAATTTGTTCTAAGACATTAGCAAGGGAGAGAGAAGGACATAATGAATATGTTTTATTGGTAATGCACAAGAAGAATGCAGAGTGGTGGTAAATAAGACTATTAGGGGATAAGAGTATAAAATTAGGTGGAAAGGAAGAGATGAGATTGGTCAATTCCACTGGTCCTAAATCAACGTTTCATCTCAGAAACCACAAAAGTCAGCAGCTGAGTGGAGGCGAATGAAAGACTAGGGTCAAAACAACAATCATAATTTATCTGAGTGTCAGAAAAGCATTTTTACACTRAGTACACAACACAATCGATTTACACTTGATAGACAGTACTTACACAAAAAGAGACTTCCACCCTCCCTGAATAGCCTGCAGCACAATACAAATTCTTTTCATGGTAAACCTAGGGGGGAAAAACAATCCCTTTTTATACAAGGAATTTTCACTTAAATATTTGAGTCCACTGGGAACAGCCTGAAAGACACATGCCATACTCCCYACTCAAATCTCCAGAGGTTTGTGGTTTGATGTGCTGATGCTATTTGATAGTGTGGGGGGCACTTTTAGGGACCTTGGTGGAAAGAAGCACAGCAGAAAGCTTCAGCTGCTGTTTTCATTCCTCTTTGGAGGTGCCTGATGGAAGATCTAGGAGTTGTTTACTTGCACAACAAGGAACAGGGGATACTGGTAGGAAGACCAAGTTTCACCTTTGGGAGTCAAAGGACTGTGTTTGATAGCAAAAGATTTGCTTCCTTTGCTGGTGATGTTGTTTTTGCCTTTTTTACAACAGAATAAAAATATTATTCCTTTAAGAAAAGACCTTCTTGGCTATTGTTGTTGTTATCTGCTGAGTCATGCCAATAAYTGTTTATTTTAGCATTCCTAGAGAATTTTAGAGACAGTTTACTCCCCCTTCCCCAGAAGGCAGTTAGGAAAAACTGTGTAATTTCATAAATAAAATAAAACTAAGGAGTTTTTAGTTGAAAGCATTTCCTTTAATGGTCTGCTATGCAACAGTTCAGCAGTCRGCTGACTCATGGCAACCTGAAATTGAAAATGACTTGGGGTTGAGGGAAAGCAAGAAGAGGACAGGAAGAATTATACTGGCCAGTATACTTTAACTATCTATATAATAGTTGGATCTTCATTTTGTTCAACTAACCATGACCTCACAGAATTGGTTCAGGCATCAGTTCTGTGTCTGGTCCAGAGCAAAAGATGTATTTATAAATTAGATTAACATAATCACTGATGAGAAAAATATATTCAATTACTTAATTCACTTTTGTTTTGATAATCTTCAATGCTACCAGAAGCACACTGTCAGAGCTATTTTCTTTTAGTTCACCATTTTTGGAAAGCCCTTCACTRTCTCTGGAGAGAAAGCTCATGCTTTGTTGTTGCAACTGTCTCACTTCTATTATATAGCAAATTGTGTTTTCTTTCTATACTACTTCTGTAGAAAATAATCCAAACAGGTGAAATAAAGTATCTTTTCTTATGTATTTAAAAACCAAACTCTGGATGTATTAAGTAAAAAGAACAATAACCCTCAAAAAGCCAAAACCACCAGAAAAAAAAACACTTTCCCCTGTTCCAGAAACTTCTTTGACTGTATCCTGCATGATGTTATTTACAGTCATTGAAGAAGGCCAAAGTAATTTTGCATATGAGCTGCTGTCCTAGGACACGGACTTTTGTAAGACATATGAAGATCTCAGCTACTTTTTCCTTTCTGAAGAAACAAAGACTGGAAAGTGGGAGATTGTTTCAGAGAAGACAGGGAAATCTCACTGTGAGGGAAAGAATTACTCTGCTTTTTGAAGCTTTTGGATTCCCTGAATGTCTCCAGAACATTAGAACATCATGCATCCTCCTCCTGACCCTGTGTCAAGGGTGATCCTTACTGATGAGATGTGATGGGATCTGCTGGGTTTACTCAGGAGTAGCCTGCCAAGCCTTTTGCATTTGGCTGATATGAAACAGGAGCACATCCTCTTCTGCTTTATGCCTGGGTGAGCCATTTCTGTAGCCATCAGAAAGCCTTCATCAGTCAGGTTGTTTGGAGAGCAGGCACACCGTACTGCTCAACCTGAGCTGGCTTAGCTTTTCAGRGCCCCTGAATCCCAGTCCTAACTTGCAGCTGAGCAGCAGAAAATGCAGGAGAGAAGAATGCAAAGTGGTTTTGGGGTATTCTGAGCTGCTTGGATCCAGAGGAAGAAGGGCACGAACACAACCCTTGGACACTGAGTGGAAGAACCATTCCGTGGGTTGTCACGGACCTCGGGTTGTTAGCGTGACACCACCGGCTAGCTAAGAAGGCTTTGTGCCACATTGCTTTGGTCATTGCCAGAAGAAGGGAGAGCAGTGGGAGAGGATGCAGAGGGCATTGACACCCATGCTGTGCTGCTGGAGGATCCTGTCAGCGAGAGAGGTGACAGCAGGGTCACACCAAGTGACTTGGACACAGGACACACCGAGCAATTACGGCTTGGGAGCACGCGGTCTGCTGCGAGAGCAGGCAGATTTCCCAATGCATAATTCAGTACCATAAACATGTACATGACACCAACTCCTTCTTCTGCCAGACTACTTTCATTTCTTGACAATAACCTCACTAAATTGACCTGGAAAGAAAGAGGCATTCAACGTTTATAATTTGATTTCTGCCCTATATAATTTTGGCTCCTCTCCTCCTCATGTAGCTGCTAATATGAGTTACTGCAGATTTAGTATTTTGTTACAGATTAATTCAATGGGATTTTTGACTAAGCTAGCGTCCAAAATGACTTTGCACTTGGTGACATCTGCGATGCCAGCATGCAAAATGATTCTTCTGGCATTTGTACAAATTCTATTGTACCACTGAGTAGGTCTTGAGAAATCCAGCTATGACCATATCTGATTTGGCTAAGAACACCTAGTAATATAACACAAATAGCGATAATAGTTATTTTGCAGGAGTAAAAGCTTCTGGCTATTTTCATTCCCTCTCAGGCAGACCTGGAGCCCAGGCATACTTTCAGTGTTACCTGTCACAGTCAAAATTCTTTTAGGTTTGACTAATAAGACCAGACAGTTGCATCAGGACAGACACATTATGATGCTGATTTTTTTCTGTTGTAGAACAACTGGTGTCTTTGAACAAAATCCTCCTTCTTCTGACTGTCTCTGCCATCCCTTCTTCTGAYATACCTGCTGAAGCCCATTAGACATACATCTTAGATGTATCTATATAGATRCAGATTTTAACATTTCTGTCTTCAAGAGACTTTTCACTGCCAGAATGGCTTTCTTTCCAAACCTTTTATTTGGAGGATGTTCTGGTAGTAGGAAGTCCAGATMTTAGAAAATTCATTATGCCTTAAGAACTGAGGTCCACTGCCAGTCATTAGAGTCCTCAGCATTTGCTGAAAGCAATTAAGGTAATTTTATTTATCAGATTCAATTGTGTCCCTTTTTCAGACTGTCTTTACATTGCTGACTAAGGTACACAATTTTTAAGATCACAATATCGCTTTTCTTCTGATTACTCACCTGCATTTTGTGATTCACCTCTACTGCAACATTTTCATTGACATCATCCCTTTGCCAGTAAAAACATGTTTTCTTACTAAACTATTCTTCATTAGCTTCAGTTCCAGAGYCTGTCCTTGTTCCTAAGTTAGTGTTTTCTAACAATTGGCCATTTTTTTCCTCATTGATTAGTTCATCTCTTACTGTGCTACTGACACCATTAATTGACAGAGAGCGATTCTGCCTCACTGATCAAGGAAGAGGTGGTGCCAAATAGCTGAGATTCATGGTAAAATCCCCTTACATGTGTGGAACCTACATCAGAAATACACATATATTTTTTAAATTCTTCATTTTTTATATCTAGACGTCTAGACACTTATAAAGAATATGTTTGTTTCTTGTGTGTATTTTTACTACTAGACCCTAGAAAGCCCTGGTATTCATTAGGGAAAAATGAAATTGGAGCTGCAAAAGCACCAAGATGGCTTAACGGCATTGGGAATTGCAAAGACACTTTGCTCATCACTTCTTTTAACCGAGACGAACGGGCATTCACTCGCTAGCTGACAGTAAGGAGCTGGGTTAAAGTTACTTGCACGGTGCCGCCGGGTCCGCTGCGGGTACCGACAGCAGAACGTAAACCCGCATTTAGGGCAGGCGCTTTCCGGGCTACCGAAAGATGCAGAAATAACATTCCGGCAGAATTCCTGAGAAAGGCTTAGGCCACCGGCTTCCCGGGGCACCGAGGGGCCGCAGCCCGCAGTACCTGCCGAACTCGGGCAGGGGGGCTCGGGGGCCCCGCGCTCCCTCCCGCACCGGCACCGCCGCACCGGGCGAGGACTGCGGGCCGGACCGAGCCCGGCGCGGGCAGCGTGGGGCAGAGCGGGGCAGGCTCAGCGGGCGGGCGGAGCTGTTCACACGCCGGAGGCTCCGCCGGCCGGGACGCGGCTCTCCGGGAGCCCATCCCGCCCCTCCGCTCCAGGGCGACTCCCGAGGCCGCCGGGGAAGACGCTGCCGCGGGCGGCCGGTTCTTCCGAGGAGCCGCCGCCGCCGCCTCACCTGCGGCCGCCCCGTCCCTCCACCCCCTCTACCCCCGCCACCCCGCGACGGGGCCGCCGAGCCCCAGCGAGCCGCCTGGGCACAGCGCGGCGGTGGGCGCGGCCTCCTCCGCCGCCCGCCCCTTCCTCCCTCCCTCTCTCTTTCCTCCCGCCCGCCGCCGCTCCCGCGGCCCCGCCGGTGTCTCCGGCCGCCCCCGCCCGCCCGTCCGTTCTCGGTCTCCTCCTCCTCCTCCTCCTTTCCCCCCGCCCTTCCCGCGCGGTGGTTCGCTCCTCCCCGCCCCTTTCCCCCACCTCTCCCGTCCCCTCCCACCCCCGGCTCCCCGCGGTGGTCTGGCCCGGCCCGGCGGCGGAGGGAGCGGCGGAGCGGGCGGGCGGCGCTGCCGGGCGGGGGTCTCGCTCTGCGGGGACGCGGCGAGCGGCGGAGCGGGGCGGGGGAGGCAGCGCAGCAGGGAGCGAGGCAGCGGGAGCGGCTCCCCGACCGCGGGCAGCACCATGAGGTGAGCGGCCGGCTCCGGAGCGGGCGGCGGGCGCGGGGTGGGGGGCGATGCTCCGCGCCCCCCGGCTCGGACGGCGCACGGCCGGGAACGGGAACGGCAGTGGGAGCCGGGGGGATCGGCCGGCGGCGGGGGAGGGGGCCGGGCCGAGGGGAGCCCCGCGGTGGGGGAAGGGCCCATTGTTAGTGGCGGCGGGGGAAGGGCGGCCCGCCGTCCCCGTCCCCCCGCGGCGGCGGCGAAGTTGCGGTCGGGGGGCGGCGGCGGGGCCCGAGTCCGGGGCGGGGGGCGGCCCCGCTGCGGCGCCTCCCCCGGGCCGGGCGCGGCGTGAGCCCCGGGCGCCCGGCTCCTTTCTTTCTCTGCCGGTGGTGATTTTTTTTTTCTCCCCCTTTCCCTCCGCCTTAGCCGGCGCGTGTTGCATTGCAGCAGCAGCTGGGCTTTTCCCTCGGTAATCAATAAAGAGGCGCCGRGGGGGAAGCGGGGAGGGGGGATCCCCCTCTCGGCAGCCGGGGAAGTGTCGCGTTTGGAGGTTCGCGATGTAAACACAGAGGTGGCCGCGGCTGGGGGCGGCCGGCGGGGAGGTGGGTGCCTGCCGCCTTCCCGCCGGGAACTCCCGCTCCCCGCCGGCTCATTCATTTGAAGGCGATTTTCTGCCTCCCCCCTTCCCCCCCGCCATCCTCCCCCCAGCTCGCTTTTAGCGCCTGTTCTGTTTCCATAATCTCCTTTCTGGATTGGTGCAGGACCCGGTGAGAAATGCGGCTCGGTGGCCGAGCGAGCGCCGGTCCGGCTGCCCGGGGACGCCGCCGTGCTCCCTGTAGGCCTGCCCCTCTCTCAGACAGCTGGGGAAACGAGTTACTCGTGCCTTCCCTGCTTTTTTTTTTTTTTTTTTTCTTTCGCCTGGAAGTTATTGTCTGCCTTGCAGTTGGGTATGAACGTTCTTTGTCTAAAGACACGACTGTAAGGTCCTTTGGAGTACAAGTCCGGCAAGGTTTGCGTGATCAAAGTCGGCAGATTCCTCTGCTGCGTAAAACTGACGAGCCATTAGAATTCCTTGTCAATTACGGGAAAATCCTAATAAAWTTTTTTGTACTGTGAGGATTCCCTCTTTCAGTGCACCTTCAGTGGAAAGGGTAGCGTTGCAGCGGGAAGCATGGGAACAATCTCCCTGCTGTTTTGTTTAGRATTGTGTTCCTGTATTTCCCTCTAGTTTTCTTTGTTAACTGTGGGTATTTATGTCCCGCGTTATTTTAAGCTTTGTTTTGTCTTGTGATAATTTATTTTCAGTTATTCGTGTTGCTCRTGTAGAAGTCAGATACCCTGCAAACGAAAAGTTACAGCTTGGAAAACCTACAAGTTTGTATCCAGATCCTTTAAGCAGAGGTGTTCTTTTTAATTATCTTGACAGCCTTCAGCACAATGAATGCTGCTAATCGAGCAGGGCTTGGCATAAATACCTTGGGAAGCCCCATGGAAGTTTGGGTTTCGTGCTGGCAAAAGGTTCTTKAATTGTGAGGGTGATGCTGAGTGAAGAGAGCTAGAGCAGCGAGGCTGCTCACTGTTCCCTGGGTAGCTGTATGTGTGCTAGGACTTGTGCCAGCTTGGAGGGAGCACAAGTATTCCTCTCAACCAGCACAACAGGAAAGTGTCTAGGCTGAACCTACCCTTAGGTTGCTTATTTAGGTGTTTGAATAGCTGACTCGCAGCAGTGAGTAAATGTAGGTAAATGAATATATTACTGGCCTTGGAGCTTTCTGCCCTGCCTGGAGAGCATCGGGCTGGTACAGGGGAGATGCAGTTGTGATTTGGAGGGTTGCTYTGGTGAGTGGTCGTGGGGTGTTTCAAAGGAAACTGACTTCCAGAACGCTTGGTTCCAGCCCTCTGGAAAAACAGAAACAAGCTGTACCAATTAAACTACACAGGCTAAAAAAATGATGTGGTTAAAGAAGTATTTTCTCTCTATAGAGGCACTATTAAACTCACTCAGTTTTGTTTAATTGGTCCGACTCCAGTACAATGGCAAGCTTTCACTGCACTGCTCTCTCTTTGGGCTTGTTTAGACTATGGTTGATGGTATATTCCTGAAACATGTTTAAACAATATCTTCATGCTGTATATTGTTCAGGCAATGACTTTTAATGTGCATTTGCTGGTCAAGGCAAGGTCTGATGGGTGAGGAGTGACAGAGTAGATGGGATGAGCAACCAGCGTTTCATATACAGCTCCGGTGTTTGCAGATGCTGTTAAATCTTAGCAGTTCATACTAAAAATATACTTTTGGCACAATATTGATGGTCTCGTGGAATGAGTAAACTGCATTCTATCATTGCTCTTGGGCAGGTAAGTGTGCAGTTGGTGCTCCAAAGAATAAAAAAAAATGAATAGATGAACTGAGGCAGGGTGAGAGGGAAGCACCCTCACTTTCTCTCCTGTGTTTTGCCTTTTCTTCAGCCATCAAGAGCCTGAACTAATTCTGATGATTTTGTGTTAAGATCTTGTGTCTTGTCTGGGTGATAAGCTGGTCRGTTACCACAGAGGAAACTGATTTCCCTTCTGTCAGATAACACTAAACATCGTTGTGAAGAGCATCTTTGAATGTTCAAATAATCAGCAGTTCTGTAAGACACAAACACCGACACTACACAAGAATTAATTCTTGCAGAAGTCTGCTTTGTATTCAAATTGAAATGATATGCTATTTGAATAACATCTGTTAGGGGTTTTAGGTTGCAGAGAAACCCTGAATATTAAATATCYCAGTGAAATGGTCTAGCCTGAGTATGAAGTTACTTGGTGGAGGAGCCAGCTTGAATAGGGCTGTGTGTATCCGTGTCTCCTGCCCTAGGTAAACAGCTGATTCCCACGGACACCTGTTGCTCCCTTTGTACTCTGCTTAGCTGCCAGAAGTGCTGCCCCTAATCCACTTTCCTGAGAGCACTTAGAATATAATAGGTGTCCAGGAATGGGCATATTCAGTGAAGTTTCCATTCACCAGCTGACTGGAACCTGGTGGAGGTGCAGGTAGCAGCAGAGTCTGGTGCCCCTGTTGTAGTACAAGCATGACTTATGACTTCCCATCCTATTTGTACAAGAAGAACGTGTGTGAACAGACTTTTATTGTAGCATATGTTGAAGTCTGTGTTACAGAAGCTGGTAAACACAACTCTGCTGCTAGAGCTGGGATTCTGCAGTGAAGGTTCACTGAATTACCTTTTTTTTTTTTTTGCATATCAGGCTCATTTTGAGTGTTAACTCCAATAAAAACAAATGAGCTTTACAAGATACTGRCTTTTTAAAAATCAAACTGTACAGCCTTCTCTTGGGATTACTACATCCATTTCTTTGTGTGGGAAAGAATTGTTTTTCATTAGTGTGCTGGTCAGAAAGCAGGCTGCTTAGTCGGGTTTCATTACTCAAGTTCCCAAGAACTGGGAAAGAAACAGCATATTTAAGAAATTTTAAATTTGAGTATTTCCAGTACAATACTTCGTGTTTATGGTGGGCTACTATGCATATCATATGTATGTGAATTTCATTCCATGTTTAGATAGGGCAAACAGCTAAATCACTATAGATTTTCCCTTTTCTGAAAACTYGTGTCGTATTCTCACTTGTGTTTTCAAGCTAAAAAGGGAACTAAATTTGTGGTCTCTAAGCCACACTGAAATTTTCATTTACTTAAAATCAGCAGCTTTCCTGCTCAAATATATTGCTACAGAATGCAATTCACGTTATTATTTAAAAGTCAGCATTTTTTTATGCCTGGGTTGGTAAGCCTTCATTGTATTTTAAGTGTTGTGTTAAGAAAACGAATCCCATACTCAGTGTTTGCTGAGTGCAAGCCCACAGCACAAGTAACAAAACATGTACCTCCATTAGGACTAGGAATGCTTGGAGGAACCCACACGCATTTCCTGGGGTTTCCAGGAAAGTGGGTACACAGGAGCATGATTAGAGACAATAGTACAGTTCAGTCTGCTGCAAGAGCTGCAGTTATTTAAGGTGGTGAAACAGCACAGCAGCAAGGCCATCAATTTGATGGTGACATCAAGTTATTCTTGGATACGTAAGGTACTCTTTGGAATTGTGCCTTTAATTTTAATACRTGCCCGAATGGTGTATTTGAAATAGGAAGCTTAATTTAGTTGAGAAATATTTGACAAAATGTTGGAAGTGCAAGCAGGCAGTTAAATTAGACTGGATATGCATAACTGCAAGCAATACAGTTCCTAAAATTGCTTGTATCTCAAGAGAAAAATTGGTAGTGTGGGCAGGGTTTTTTTTTTCAGGTGGATACAAAAATTCAGGTTACTTTCCTTGTTCTTAAGTATACTAACAGATGGACTGAGTCATCTGTCTGATAGAAGTGTGGTCTTTAGCTTGCACTTTATTTGTGACAGTTGCAAGTAATTTTTGGACAGGCTGTTTCTGCCCACCTGATATGGGATCTGACAGCTGTTTTGCCCCCAAGGCCTCTGGATAGTTTAGTGAATTATTTTGATAGTAAAAGTATAAATCTTTAAAAACTTGCCCTGTGAATGGAGAGTGAAGGAATGAGAATCCAATTTTTTTAGACAAAGCTATTTATGACCATCTTAGCAATTATGTTGTCAGCCTCTAAAAATTAGAAACAGTCTGGGAGTGTGTATAATTCAGGAATGCTCTCTGGAAGGGCATGTACAAGTTTTTTCTTGACTCTGGTTCAGGGCTTCGTGTTTGCTGTTGGAGGTCAGAAAACAAGAGCGAGTTAGTTGGCATCCTGCTTCAGGCCACTCTAGCCTAAAAGCCTTTTTTCTCCACTTCCATAAAAAGCAGAAACATTTTTCTCCCAGCACCTGTTTCAGTGGATGCTTTGCCCTAAGTGACGTCTCTGGGCTCTGCCTCAGGCATGTGATTGGAAATACTTTGTAATGAGGGCTGCTCCTTGCCATGCCAGGGCAGCTCATGTGGAACTGTTATAGAAGTAGGTTATTGAACCACTGGATAGAGTCATTTGCTTTCATTACTAGAGAGAGCAAATGTATTTTGTGAAACAGATATTATTCCCTTCTTTGCTTTGACCTTTCATCTAGAATTGCTTTTGACAGTTCATGCCTGTATCCACTCAGCAGTGGAGAAATCCATGTGCCAGCCCTTTAAACATCCAGGCRTGTTTAGGTTTTAAGAGTGCTGTGGTGGTGAGAGAGAGCAGAAGATATGTGCTTTTTGTGTTCAATTAATAAAAAATTGATTTCTAGTCATAGCTCAAATTAAATGTAGCAGAGGCTGAAGTCACATCACCCTTGCTGAACTGTCAGCTGTGTTATTTGTTGGTGCATACCTTGTTCTCCCACCCCATCTTGCCCTGCCAGTCCTTGGGAATTCAATACAACTACTTTGTGTTCTTGGGCTGTTAGAATCTCCCTTGGGATTAATGTGRGAGTGAAGCTGCTTTTGTACCTGCCTGTATTTAAACCTGCAGGTGAGGARCCACTGTTGTGTCCCTGCTGTGCCTCTCCTGCCCCAACTTCCCATGGGTTCTCACAAACCTGGAGAGGAAYGTAGTTTGTATGGAGCTTTTTTTGGTTGGATAATATACAGAAACTTTTTCCCCCTTTAAAAATAGCTGCACCACCTTATTTTACCTTTCAAATTTTCTAACATAAGAAATAAAAACGTTGTGTCTAAGTAATTGAGTCTGATTTGAAAATGCTCCGTAGCAATACTGGTTACAGAGGAMAATGTTGAATTTTACTTCAAATACTCCTAATAAATTGTCCTTCTAATTGCCAAACCTCTTCCCTGCTATCATGTATTACAAGTCTCCTTCACTGCAGCTGTTTCATGAGAAATGTTAAAAGACTTCAGAAGAGAGTGGGGATGTTGTGCTTAGCAGCCTGTGATGGTGTTATGTRCTGCTCCTGATGTTATGGCTCTGTAGGCACTTTTGGGAGCTTATGGAATTGCTGCTGGGGAGGTGATGTGGCATCTCTCTGGGGCTCCTGCCCAAATGCTGGTGACAGCCTGGTGGAGAGCAGGGGGCTGTTCAGTGGGATGTGAGATGATGTGTCAGTCCATTTCGGATTAGTCTTTCCAGCTGAACTGCTTGTAACAAGCCCATGTTTTGGGAATCAATGCACAAGTTAATGTGAGGAATTGAAGTACAACTCTCTTGTCTCTCTGAGTAATCTTTAGGCAAGGCTCATTAAAAGAAAACACCATCAATATTCAGGCAAAAGAAATAATCTGCTCTTAGTTTMACATATTGAAAATTCTCCAGGCAAAGCTGTTTTATGTAAAAGAAGAACAGTAAAAACAATTTCAGTTTAGTCCAAAACTGGTCTGCTTCTTTGCTAAGTGTGTGAGTTGGTGTTGTGTGTTTTTTACTTTTTTTTTTTATTATTATGGTAAAGAAAGGTGCTGACACCAGGTGAAGTATGGGAGAAAGAAGTGGAAACTGATTGCACTCCAGAGGGTGATACAGAAATGCTACTTTGCTGGCCTGGTGTGCTGCCAGAAATAACTCTAAACTTCCAGTGTGCAGCACAAATGCAATTGGAAGGGTTTTGTTTGAAATTGTTCTTCRTTGTCTTTTCTTCACAAATTTGAAATTTCTGTTTCCTGAATTACAAAATAATCTATGYTTACTGCAAATTCCACACAGAAGGTAAGGCAAGGTTGTTGTTTGCTGAAGTATACTTGGTACCTAGTTTAGAAGAGAACTTTTAAAACCTGGAATTAAGCAGAATGGTAAAAGAGCAAGAGTAATCATTGATATAGCTGAGGCCAATGTTATGCATTAGTTGCAGTTTTATAGCAAGTAAAGAAAGATTTAAATTTTCTTTTTAGAGGAAATAAATTTGTATGTATGTCCTTAAAGCAATTTCCTAAAATGTAGTTTAACTGACCTCTGTCAGTTTATTGCTGGTTACCATACAGTGAAAGCAGCTTTTAAACTGAAATGSTTTGAAGGGCTTGTAGTTTAGGTAGAGTTTTATTGTGGTCCCATCTGGCTCCTGGTGAACACTTTTCTATTTCAGTTGTRTATACCAATATGTCTTTGTAAGTGGTCGTGTCTGCTAGAATTTTATATTTTGTGGAGATTTCCATTAAGTTGCATTTTTTTTCCTGTCGTATGGACTGAAAATTGAAGTACTAAATGGAAAGATGATTTAAGACTCTCTTGTAGTTCATGTATTTCCAACAAAACTTTCAATAGTGCTGCATTAGTGGTATTTTTACTGGCACTGATGGAAAGATTTGGTTGGTAGTTTTAGGTTCCTTTCAGCTTTCTGGTTGGMTTTGCAAATGTGACTTAAGCATATGCTCTGAGTAAATCTGGGCATTTTACCTGGCAGTATTGCTGCCTAAAATCACTAGTTCYTCCAATAACTTATGCTGAATATGTGGCTTTTTTCAGGCTCCAAGCTTCTAGCTCCAGATGAGCAAGAATTTTCCTTTTCTAGCTGGTGTATGTTTTTCATGTCAATAATGCATTACAATGAACACTATACACTGCTGCTCATTTTGAAAACTTGTTTTCTCCCTGTATTTTCCTGTTCTATAGAAATCTCATTGCCCTTTGCTTTCTTTTAAAAGCTCCTATAAAAGAGTCTTCTATAAACAGTGCATAGTGATGTGTGCACCTTTTATTATATCTCCTGTGTTGAACTCTTGTTGGTATTTGAGGAAAWTGTGTGATCCATTTGGCAACCCTTAGTCCATTAAACAGTGCTGGCTCTTCTTTAAGAGTACCCAGCCTAAGTTTAATAAAACTGATTTTATTTTAAAATCTTGTTGGATTTGTATTTAAAATTGTACACAGTGAAGCTTTCCTAGAAAACTTGTATTGTGTTCTTGAATGCATTTGCAAAGCCTGTTTTTAGAGATCTGCAATTGGCTACTGTGGGTGATGGTAAATGAACTTCACAACTTCAGAATAAACATAGTTACCTATTGTCTGAAATAGATGGTGTGGCCAGACTGACCAAACAGTGAAACCTGATCCAAATGAGCCTAATTTTGGCAGAGATAATGAATCAAAATAGTGAATGACAGCACTAGGAAAATKAACAGTATTAAAGTTTACCATTTGTGTATACAAGTTTAATCACTGAATATGCTRCTTAAGAACAGGTATGGTTTGGTTTTCGTTATGTACTACTCTAGCAGAAATACTTTTTTTTTAAAATTCTATTTAGAATTACTTTTTTCCTACTTCAGAATACTTCTGCTTTGATAGAAATCTCTGAATATGSTCAGAGATTATATTTTATTTCAATTTATTGTTATACACTGATCTACTTAGTTGAATCACATTGATGTGAGTAGAACAGGRGGATGGTGCAGGAGGTGTCTGATGTATGTATATGAAATAAACATGTTTGGRACACAGGACTTCTTTCCAGTCAGATATGAACAGTCTGGTCTGGAGTCAGTAGTTCTGTCCCTAGTCTCTGGTAGTCAGTGCTTTTTCCCCTAGTTTAGAGCCTGCTGTTCCAGGACTGAGGGAAGACTGAACTTTCCAGCTCAGTCTTGTTCTCACCAAGGGAAGGCTGAGGAGAGAGGTTCATTTTGGAAAACAAGCAGGGAACCTGTGTCTAATCAATAGGAGGATGAGGAGATGAATGATTGGAGCACTTGAGTCGTAAGTGTCTGAACTTAAGCACAAGTTGTTCATCTATAGTTCAGCTGSTTCTTTAGTGTTATGTGTTTTGGAGAGTAATTGGCATTGAGGTTTTGTACCATTTCAATGGATTCCTTGGGTTTTGAGTGGAAATGCAGTAGTGGCTTTTGGATGAAAATGTTKACTTTGGGATTGAGCAAGAAGACCAAAGCAGTAAACACATAAAAGAAGTCAGTCAAATAGATTTTGCATCTTCAAGATCTCATGCTGCAATCTGATGGACTGTGGTGGAGCCATTGTTCTAGTTTCACACTGTGGTGGGATGAGTCCAGTAGCCTTTGGTTTGGTGATCAGCTGTGTTAACTGCATCATACATTAMTTATCCTCAGAATGATTTCTGCTGCACTTTACATCTGACCTTGTATCTAATTGTGAGATGAAGAAATCTGGACTGCTGCACTCAGGGATTTGATTTTGTATTCTGGCAGTATTTTTGAGTAGTCTGTTCATAAAGTTTGGAGGAATAGGGTGCTTCAGGCTTCTTCTTTGGCATACTATAAAGGTGACTTTGAAATCAAAGGGTATTCCTTTTATTTTGTGTAYCTTTCTTAGTCACTGATAGAACAGGTCTGTGCTCCTGTAATTGTCACAGGAACATAGCTTCCAACAATAGCTAAATCCACAAATGGATGGCRGTATGACAAACACAAAGGTTGCCTTGCAGCTTATGAATGCTGTTGCTGTAGCTGTGTTGCTCTAAATTTATGAACATGACAAAGGTTTTATAAGGAGAGGCAATATATTTTATTAGATCACCTGCTGCAGTGGTGGGGAACAGGACACGGGCAATTTCACACACCCAAAGGCTGAGTTCCTCAGAAAGTTGCTCAATTACTTGGAGACATCACGTGGAGATTTTKTACTGTGTGGATTGTTGCAGATACAGGTAAATGTCACTGTGTGGTTTATTTTTTTATAGGTAGCTCATAGTTTTGATGTCTGACCTCATAGCAATATTTGGTGTAATTCTTATTTCAGAAATTAAGCAATTGGATKCTTGAAAACAGGTTAGCAGCTGTAAGATCTATTTAAACTGCAATTGGTTTTTGTATTACTCTACAAAGATGATGTCTGCATAAAGGAAGTGGAGATTGCATTGCAGAGAGCAATGTCAGAAAGTAAACCTGTGAAAATACTTTTCAAATGTCACTGTTTCCATCTAAAGCATGAAGATATATTTTCCTTTGAAGCATCTGACTACTGGAAACCATTGGGGGAAAAGGATGCTTGGAATGCCTTTTTAAAAGAGCACRTGTCTTTTATTTTTGTGAAGACATGTCTTGGTCACTGGTGTGACTTTTGTGTAGTAAATCTGTAGGATGCAGATAGAAGTGGATTGCATTGCAAGGCTTGCATCTTTAGACATGACTAATGCTTAATAACACTTAATAGTAGGATTTTATTTTCCCTGTTGAAATCCCCAGTTACCACAGGATAGAGGAGTGTGCTGTTAAGCTAATTCTGAGTACCCTGGATATCTTGCCTTGAATTTCCATGCCTCCTTCTCTTAGGRCAGATGGATGCAAAGCAAGCAGCCTCTCCTCTTGTAGTGCTCCCTGCTCCAACAATAAAMAGAAAACCTTGATATGGAGACTGTTCATGTAACTGTGAGGAATGCTTGCAGCTTTGGTGATTTGTGTGTTACCAGTCTCAGCATTCCCCAGATTTTGAATGCATGTATTTGAAATCTTTTTTCATCTTGAATTGAGCTAACCCCCTGGGCCTTGTGGCTCTAGGGACAAGGCTCACCCCAGGTATTACCAGGTATTTTGGTTGTAACTCTGGGAGYTTAGCCTGGTCTTCTCTTGGAATGGGGAGGGTGTTTAAGAAAGAACTAGCAAAGAAACAAAAACCTGAGAGAGGATTCTCTCAAATTTGCTGCTGCGTATTTTTATATAATTCATGATGGATCAATGTATCAGTTTCCCAGCCTCTTGAGTGATTGTAATTTTGTTGTTCTTTTGGGAACCCGGGGAAATCTTGTGCAATTCTTACTGTCTTACAAAAAACTTTCCCATGAAGAGGCACAGAGTCTAGGTGTGCATACATTGTTATGAAATCTGAAGATAAACCAATKTTAACTTCAAAGTMGTTTGGGTAGGTGCTCATTTTTTATATTTTGGAAGACAAAACCAATCCCCCAAACAAAACTAAGGAAAACCATTTGGAAATAAAGCCATAGGCTTTTCTTTCAGAATCTGAGYGCTTTAATTTTTTTTACATAGCATGACAGAAATATTGTAAAATGACAAAAGCATTTCATGCTTAAGGATGGAAGTTTTGTGCATCTTAGAACTTTTTATTGGTCATTATTAAAGAATTAAAATATTGCTGGCCATATGCACTGCAGCAGGGAATTTTCTCTTGGCAGCACCCTACCCTCCAGCCACTTAAATGCACAAAATCATTTTAATATAGAATAGAGTAAATGCTGGAGATGGCATCTTTGGTGARCTGGTGACAAAGGTAATGTTTGTGCTGTGGATGTTCTGTTTCTCAGGAAGACCTGGGGTTAATTGTAGCTTGGCAAGTGGGGGGAAAAAAAGTTCCATATTGTTTTTCTGCAGTAGATTCCTGTTGCTATGCAACAAACAGAATGTCACTTAGTACAGGATATATTAAATTGGTATTCCCAGCACATATCTGTGCCCGTTCATTTTATACTTCAGCAGGAGGGGATGGTTCTGGTTTCCTGTAGCACTGGAGTATGAAATGTGTATTGGAGCTGCTATTCTGGGGCTGCAGTGACGTCAGTGCACTTGCAGAGCCTCTCTTTGTTTGCATGGATGGGACACCTGTGCAGCACAATCAGGCTTCCAGGCAGACAAAAAAGGGCTGCTGGTTATCTTCCCCGAGGTGGGATGGCATTGCCAAGCAACATGTTAGCGCTTCAAAAGGGAGAAATTTGTTATATGGGAGAAAGATGATTGGGCTGTGAATTGTGAAGACCTTTATACGTGATGCAGATGGCATCATCTGAATCTTTAAACCAAAATATCTGGTTAATTTTTCATTATTAGATTTAATGTTAATATTTGAATATGTTCATACCTCCTCTGCCTACCTCCCCATTCCCTCCAGTGCTAAACCCAACCAGTCTCAGCATCTGAATTCTGCACATTTGCTTTCAATGGATTCTGGAATAAATGTTTAGAGCATGTTTGGGAAAATTACCCTCTGTGGCTCTGGAAGCAGTAATTAAGTAATGGACAAATGACAACATCTGGTAAGGCATTATTTTATAATCCAGTTAGTCTTCTGTAGTGGAAAACAAGGCAAAAGTAATATTTGAAATCTAGGAGGATGTTAATTTGATCTTTGCTGCAAAATCTGTGAAGCAGTATAGATGTCTGAAATAGAGAAACTGGAGAGCTGAGGATTTGTAATACTGTGGTTTTGTAACATATGCATTGTGTCTCAGGCATGATGTTTATRCTATGTAATCATCTCATTTTAGTCAGTTTTCTGAATTTTCGTGTGGGTTTTGACGGACAATTCACAAAATCTAAGCTGAAATTAAGGTAGATATTTAAATTAGCAGGTCAAATACTGTCACTTTCTTGCTCTTAGAACTGTCTAACRTCTCTAAATCTGAAGCAGATTTGAAAGTAGCTTTTCTTTAAAAAAATACTGTAGTAAGTGCACTTAAGTGTAGCTTCTTAATAAAGCAGAAACCAAAAGGAAGAGTTGAAGTAAAGCTAGGAAAAAATTCAAAACACCTCTCAGTACTGTTCTCTTGCTTGTTTTGCCAAGGGGGTGTCTCTAATCTATAAAGCATCATTGAGCAAGCAGCCTTTAGTAACACAAATGCCTTTCTGGTAGTCTGATGCTTAATTCAGACCTCAGTGCCAGGGAGTTGTGTGCCTCTGTTCTCAGGCTGGCCCAATAAAAAACATTTGTGTACACAAAGAGAACTTGATGCAACTTAAAAAATTCTTGGGGCATTTGGTGAGATCAAACCTGAGCTCTGTCACAGAAATGATTTTAATACATGGATRGGGATGCTTGGGGCCTTTTTGCTTTCTGTTTGGGAAGAGGGATCTCTGCTTCTGCTGCACAACTGATGAGGATAAAAAAACTGCTTGTGACTTTCAATGCTGTGATGGCTTGTTTTAGTTCTATCTTTTAGCTCAGGAAACAGTAGGAATTTGTAAAAATGAAACTGTAGGAGTTTGTAAAAATGTCTCCACTTCTTGAGAAGGGAGGCAGAATGAAATTTAATTGTGAAAATAATATTTKCATCTGTAACTTTAATGAAATGAACTTGTTTTAGTGTGTAGATGGAGAAGTTGTAGAATATACCCAGAAGGTGGGAAATTTGAGCTGTAAGTTTTAAGTAGTGTGCTGGYAGGCTGCTTAGGTAAATCTTAAAGGAGCTCAGAGTAGAAAGTGGATGTTCTGGAAACACTCTTGATTGCAGAAGAAAGAGCATTTAAAAGTTAGGTTCAGGTGCTGTGCTGCTRTAATAGGGCTATGACAACACAGTCAGCTTTTCCTGTCCATCATCTTTCCCCCAGATTGAAAATAAGTTGGGGGAAATCTTTAGGTTTGATATCAGTGGTCCAAAGTTCTGTTTGGCTGTTGAAAAGAAATCAATACAACCTTTGTGTGTATGTGAGCAGTGACACCACCCTGTTAGTTCTTGGTCATTAATTAATACCTGTATGCATACACCAGATGCAGAATTATCTCAAAAAGGATATTGGAGCGTGTGGATGATTTTATGCTATTTTTCCCTCCCCTATACAGAGCCTGGATTCTGGTTTGCAGCTAGATATAGATGGGGGTTTGAAGCCTGCTTTGTTTTRTTTGTTTGTTTTTTAGTTTGTCTTTCTCTGTTGCAGAGGTTGGAAAGTCTCTAATGAATGAGATAGGGAATTGCTTGAAGGTAAGATGATTTCATGGACTCAGTGTTTTCTGCAAGCACTGACTGCTTCTTATTTTTCAAAGAATTTCTGTCCTGTGGTGCTGCTTGAGAGTTGTCAGGGGTGTTCATTAGCTGTGTCCCAGCTTGTTTTCTTAGGGACTAACTTAAGACTGTGGGCCTGATCTGTCAAAACATTAAATTATTCAGCATCTACCTTAGTCCTTCAAAGCAGAGAGAATCTTAGATGGCCACTGAAGACAAAGGCTCCTCGATCATCTTGGATTAAATGAGCAATAGCAGAAGACTGGGTGCACCAGCTGTTGTGCCTCAGCCCTCCCATGGAGGAAACAACTTCTCATCTGTTCCTCTTTTACTTTCCAACTTTTGCTAATTTCTTAAAGAGAAGCTGTGCTCAAGTTTGAAGCTCTCAAATGCTATATTTTATGACACTGTGCTTAAACTGTGAATAACTTCTGAATTTGGTATTCAGAACAAGTTTTGATTAATGTGCAAAAAACGTCACTACACATTGAATAATGAAGAAACCTACTAGCTGTTCGTTTACTCCTCRGTTCATCTATCCAAAGTCAGAGGCAGTCTGAGAAAAAAGGTGGGAGGGGTGAGAGGAGTAAGTATGTAACTAAGACTTTTTAATGGTTTTACAACTGCAAGTCACTCCTTCCTTCATATATAAGCAACCAGAACTTTGCAGTGCTATTAACTCATGTACTTTTTTTTTAAACTTTGGGGTTTATTTTAAACCAGAATCCAGTGTAATTTTTCATGTTCTTTAAAAATGGAAATAATAGGCTAAATATAATGTGCCATGATRTTTGAAAAGCAGGTCGATTTGGAACAGATTGTGTTGCCTAAAATCACATTAACTCTTGGGAGTTCTTGTCCTGTTGGTAGAGCATGCACGTGAAGGAAACAAAGTGTGATCACAGCAAGGTGTGCTTGCCAGGAACCCAAACTSCAGGGATCTGTGCTCTCCTTGTACTGTGCTTAATCAGAATTGCTAACTTCAGCCAATTAGCATCCATCAATAGTTACCCATCAGCTTTTAAGACAGGCYTGGAACACTTTGTTCACTGTCCTAGTGCTTTGTGTGGGTTAGACCTGGTGGCTTTCTCTGAAGGTGCTTTGCATTGGACTAATTTGATCTCCCCTTTGCCATACAGATAAAAGATGGATGATGTTCACCTGACTGGGGCAGTCCACTTCAGTGACTCCTTTTAGATAACTGGAAGTGCACCTGGTCTACAACAAATGATGAGATAGGTCACTTTTGTGAGTTTTGGTTACATGGCAGATGTTGGCCTGGTTATTAAGGAGGGAGGTGTTGTGGTACCCTCTGAGCASCAAGGAACAGCTTTTCAAAATAACCGTACACGTTCTCTGCCTGAATCTTTGGAGGCTCCAGGGAAAAATGATGCCAGAGACCATCAGGGCAGACAGATTTTTCCTGCAGGCTCTGGTCTGTAGGTTGTGGTTTGGGCACCTTATTTAAATGTATCTTTAATCTTACGGTATCACCTCTATTGTGAAACTTCCCCATTCTGAATTATGATTGGAGGTTTTGTCTCACTACATTATTTAAATCTTCCTTCTGTGTATTAATGCTTCCATACTCACTAACCATGGATAGTACAGACCAGCTTATTCTCCTTGAAGCTRCTCTAGTGTATGGGAGGCTTTGTGTTTCTCCTGAGTCTTTTGAAGATTGAGCTCGCCAATTTCATTAATTTCTCATTGTGGTCTGTTTTTAAGACCTCCTGCCACTTGTTACTTTCCATTTGGTCCCCCTCATTTGGAGGCTGAGGCTGATTGTTGTCCAGTCTGTCACATCCTGATTTGCATCTGCTCACTGGCATGTATCTAAACATAGACCTGAACTTGTTTTTTCTGTCAGTTTTCCAGTGTGCCTATATTAGTCAGAATTCTTACCATGTTTGCATCTTCTCCTGGGCTCCTGTCCCCTCTGATAGCAAGAATACTCTTCCATCTCTTCATGGTTCTGCTGCAGCACAGGCATTGCTAAGCTGCACTTGATATATTTTCTCTGAGTGTAGCATCTGGTGTCTGAATAAGGTTTTCAGATCTCCTTTCTGCTCTCCTTACAGTAATTTTGTGCATACATCTCTTACAAAAATGCCCTGTGAATGCTGTCAAGAGTGAAGTCATTTAACAGCATCTGCCCTCTCTGGTAATTCAYGTAGAACTCCAGAAGAACTGGAGGAAATTCAACTTATTTGACATCATTAGTTCATAAGTGGCATTGAAGATGCAATTGYTACCTTTTAGCAGGTTTTTACTAATCGTTGGTGCTGGTGTTTTTCTTGTGATTAAAGTTAAACATAGGCACTTTATGGACATGCCAGCCTTCTTCCTTCCCCATTCCAAACCCCACATCTCCTCTGGATGTAACACTGGGCCATGGGCAAACATGACTGACATCCCTCCATGGGTGAGCTTCTGAGCACCAGCTGAAGTGTAGTAGTTTCCTGGAAAACGTTGCTGAATTTCACAGCTTGGAACTGTATCTGTTCAGTGTAAGCCAAACAACTGCAGTCTCCTGAAAACTGAGGCTCGTGGCTGTGACATTCAGGTTTYTCTCATGGGGAGAAGGTACATTGTAAATGCAGACACAAAATATACCAAAGAAAAAAAAAATCATCAGTCATGGTTGTAGCTTGCAAATTTTTACACAGTTGAGAAGATGAGCTTTGTAAAAAGCAGTGTGGAGCAATCTGTTGCTGGTATCACTGACAGTACTGCAGGGAAGAGACTAAGAAGAAGCATAAAGAATGAGAGTGGTGTGAGCTSCCCTGGTAATGCTCCTTTGTGAAGGATTCCCCTCTTGGGATCCAAGCAGGGTGGATGAGTTTTTGGGGTTAAATGTTGGGCTGCAACCTGCTGCTGATAGCCTGAAAGAGGGGAGGAGGTTGGTTTTGCAGGAATAACCCTCTTGTTACCTTAGACTCTTCTTGCTGTAGTTACACAACTGCACTGTGCTTCAGATTTCATTCCCTTACCGTGGTACCAGTGTGTTGCAGGCACCTGATTAAAATCCTTTCAGTCTGGCCCAGGCTCTTGTTTGCTGCAGTAGATTGTAGCAGAATCTTAMATTTGCTCTCTACTGAATCTTAAATTTGCTCTGACTTGCAGCAGAAATTCCATGTTTTCATCAGAATGAGGTATATTGTCATAAAAGCAATCTGTATAGTTTAGAAACCTTTAAGGAAGTCTAATGCATGAGAGAGTGTTTTGTGATTTATASTATGTTCTACTACAGTATAAAGTTGATAAGTATAATCATTTCTTAAAACAAAATGTTTTACTTGAAAATAAACCTATGCTTGAAGAAGCTTTGTACCATGAGAGATAATTTTGCTGAGATGCARTTAGCAGTGCTGCTGGCTTCTGCCCCTAGCAGAAATACTAGTTAAAGAGACAGGTGGTTTGTCTCCTTTGTACACAGCTTATTTGTGTTTCACAATTGTCTGAAAGTGTTGGAAATACTGCTAGACTGGGTTATCAAATACTAATTTTCTGTGTAGCTGCTTGGTACACTTAGGGGATAAGCTTTTAAACTGGTAATCAGGGATTATTTACTTCTATTTGAAACTCTTTGAATTTTTGTTAAAAACAGACAGTATCACCACTCGTGTCTGCACAACAGCTTGAAAACGTGAAAACCTTTGCATTTTACTTTCCTTTTGTGTTACAACAAGCTGCTATTTGTAGTTATGGTCTTTCCATGGAATTCCTTTCATCTCCTGTACACTGCTGAGTATCTTCAGGCTTAAGTGAGTAACTTCAGGCTGGTTGTCTCCCTATTGGATGTTAGGTTAAAAAGCTTCATAGACAGTATGGAATAGGAGATCCCAAGAGGAGTGGGAATGGGGACAATGCCCATTTTTTTATCCAGCAAATTCCATGTACAGAGAGCTTAACTGGTTTGTGGTTTTGGTTTTTTTTTGTTTTGGGTGTTTGGGTTTTTTTAAATTTTTTTGTTTGTTTGTTTTTTAATTGCTGTTTATTTAAAATTACTGTTCTAAGTAAAATCCAGAGGTGTGAGCTCAGTGGCCATTTTTCCTATCAGGACTATCACATGCCTTCCAAAAACAAGCACTGCCTTTTGCTCCCATCTTAACCAGTGGGGCCAGCAAAGGCACAAGTGAAAACCTGRACTAGATGCTTGCATTTTAAACCTCTCTCAGTGGTATTCTTAATGAAACAAATGTTCATTTGGCAGCGAGTGTCTGTCTGGCAGCTTTGTGCCAAGGATGCTTTCCAGGTGATTCCTGTAGGGTTACAGGTACCTGTTGATGGGAGGAGCAGGAGAGCATCCCCATCTTTATAGCCCAGCAGTTGTGGAGCTGTTACCAAAAAATGTAATGGGATGAAGAGGATTTGATTTGTAGGGGTGTTTTACAAGCTTGTGTAAGGCATTTAGCCATCCTCCTTATTTCCTGTGTTTTACCAATAACTTAGCTAAAACTTTTGGAATTTAATTATGCTAAAATTGTATATCATTGCAAGCTTTGGAGAAATTAGAAGCAGAATTTTTGTTCGAAACCGTTATCTGCTTTTTTGCCATTCTTTTCCTCAAAATTCTGAAGTTAATGGAACAAGTTTTCTAATGTTAATTAAAATTATTTTTAAAACATTTTATTCCTCTAGAGATCTTTAGGTTTTTTTTTTCTGTGATTTGGACTAACTGGACAAACTGAAACTGAAATATCAATCTTAAATATAGTTTGCATTTTAAAAATCTTTTATATGCCTTGTTTGCAAAACAGGTCATTGTCTAAAAATGAGAATTTTTGTTTCCTAGCTTTAGAATGTCTTGCTCTATGGTTTAGGCAAGGCTTGGTCAGCTCAAACTTTAGAATCTATTTGCTCATCTTCAGAGGTAATAGTATAAAAAGCCATTTTAAAAAGTGGCAACAGAAGCCTCATGACTTCCCCCAGTATTTCCCCAGTTTGGGGAGAACTTCATTGACAGCCTGTGTTCTTTCTCCCTGTGAYCACGGCAGAAAATGCTGGGATTATTTGCAGCTCTATTTGATCCGTGGAATGCACTGCATCTATTGTTAGCTCTCCAGCTGAAGCAGGAGCTGGAGTTTTTTCCCTTTTGACACTGCTGCAGGTCTGGCCAGACACTGCTGCTGTGTCAGTCTTGAGTAGTTAAAGGTGATAGGATTGGCCAGCTTCCCATCCTTTTAGTAGCTGAGATGTGGGAGATCATAACTTATGGAGTTGGGGTTGCTTTAAAATTCTTCAGAGGACTGCAGGCAGTGTCTCCCTGCAAGCCTGTGAAGTTCACTGTGTTCAGCTTTCCTGTTGGGTTTAGTGTCTCTTGGAAGTCTAAGCTCTTTTCCTGGATAATTCCTTACCACAGAGATTAAACACTGTGTGTGTGATAGTAATGAGGGCAACATTGGCACATCTTGCCTGTAAACACACCAGCCCCACTAGCRCACAGACACGTGCTCCTTTGCTGCTGAGATCATCTCTTTTTTTCTTTTATTTTCTCTTCAGCATAAAATTTGGRTGTTGAACTCCTCACAGTTTCTCCACAGAGCTCACAGATCTGTTAGTTGTCTCAAATTCAGTCTTATTCTGCATTGTGCTTTCTGAATTCCTTCCATCTGACAGCCTGCTCTTAGAGGGGCATGGAGCAATGCTTTTCTGGAGTTACCTGACAACCAGAGAACAGGGCTTGTAGGGACTGGATTTAGGTTGATTGGTTTGTTATGAAGTATTAGATAAAAATATATCAAAAGTACTGTAGCAGTAGATTACTTATGAAATAATGCAAATAGGTTTGAAAGCTGTTACATCTAAAATTAATGTCAGATTAAAAAAGAAGGCTTGCCAGCATTTCCCCAGTGGTGATCCCTGAGCAGAGTGGCTGTTTATTTAAACTGGGACTTCCTTCTGGCTACTTAAAACAATAGCAAATGACTTTTTATCTAAAAGACTTGGCTTCCTATCTTAGATTTAACTGCCTTGATAATAAGATGAAGAAAACAGGATGTGTAGTTTAAACAAGACAGATACCAGCGTTCTGTGATTCCCTGCCTATGGAGGGAGTTGGGCTTTGTGTGAACTGCAGAGATTTTAATATTAGAATAGCACTGGAATTGGAGAGGTGCCCTGCTGGGGCAGACCCCTGCTCGGTGTAGTCCCATACACCATCCTGGAGAGCAGGGGAAGCTGCTTGGCAGGAATTGCCAGCAGCCCCATGAGGATCTCTTTTCCTCTCCCTCTGCCAGCACCCTACAATCCATTGTCTGTTTTGAGGTGTTTTGGAACATGCCTATGGATTCCTTTCATTATTWTTTTTAAGAACCTGTTACCCATGAATTCCTCTAAATTCCTTTGTAGCTTGCTGATCTTATCTCTCTCTGTAACTTCCTGTAGCARCAAAGTCCAGAAATTCGCTATCTTTGTATGTAACTTTTTAACCTTTAGGGTGGTAGGGATTTATTTAGGTGTAGTCAAATCAGAAGTTCAGATTTGCAACTCCTTCCCTTTGCCCTGTCATTGTGAGTTCTGCTTCTTTTAAGCAGCCTGGTTTATGGTGTACAGTACAGTGAATGTGTTTCTTTGCAAGTCAAATGAAAAGGAGGAGCAATCGTGTTGCTCCTAAAACCAAAAGGGCATTGTTAATTTTCCTCACTGTGGATTAAGTGGATATGCAGATGAAGGAGTTCTGAGTATCCAAACAGCACCTTCCAATTYACTCCTTTTAGCAAATAAAGGTCTGCACTAGGAAGGGAAGATGTTTCTAAACATTTTGACAATTTTTTGACAGGTTCCTTTGGTGGTTGCTCCAGCAGTCTGTAATATTTTTATGGCACAGTTTCTAGAGAAGTGTTCTTTGTGTGTCTAGCACAGAGGCAGCGCGGGTTGCGTAATTTTTATGGCTGGAGGGAAGAGCCTGAGASTTGCACAGCTCCTGTGTATGGTTTGCACTGAGCAAGAGCAGGGCTTTCCTGCAGCTATTCCTTGCACCTCTTGCATCAGGTCACTGTCCTGCTGTTGTACCTGGTTCATTATTCAGATTACAGGTCAGTTTTGCTTGTTTTTCTTTTTCCTTCTCCCCCTTTTTCTTTTTTTAGCTGTCCTTAGGTAGCTGTGTTTAGAGCAAAGCACAGAAAACTGAATAGAAATYCTGTGACACAGAGGAATATTAAAATTTTAAGCTTAGAACCTGTAATGCAGGAATGTGAGTTTTAAGACCTTAAACTTTAAATTCACAGGACCCTTGTATGTCAGGAGAAAAGTCAGTAGATTTTTATGGTGTAGTAGTATTGGTTGGCTCTTTAACCTGCCTTCCCTTTATCTCCTTGACATGAGAGTTGTAAAACTGAAGCATGGTGACCTCAGAAGATAGTTATGGTGGCATCCCTCTGTGTACTGTGACTTTGATAGAAGTTTTTCAGTGTAAGAGAAATATTGACTGGAAAAATCCCTAGCATCTATGATATGGTTAAAGTCTAGTGAAATGCTTGAATTTACTCCTCTTTTGAGTTTTATGCTGGCCATTGCATTCACACTGCTTATATTTGTGGATTGGCATGGTCTCTGTATTGTGAAGGTTAGGATTGCTCCAGGAATTTTCTCATAGCATTTCTGGATGTTTTGAGTCTTAATCTGGCACTAATGAAGGTTTTGAGCTTGATTTCTCTTATATCCTTGGTTGTCATAAACCAAGRAGTAGGAGTAATTTTTCACTGATGGAAAGTGAAAATTTTCTAGGCTTTATATATTGAAGAGATTAACAATCTAGTGTTAAAGCACAGGCAAGAAACTGATGAGTTCCTGATTTGTTGTGGGGAATCTGAAATGCTGTTTAAAACCTTCATAGGTAGTGAGCACTCAGAAGGTGCAGGTAGCTACAGCAGAATTCTTATTTTTTTTGTCTGTCAGATGCYGTGTATAAGAAAATGTACTTGTGTTCTAGTTAATTCAAAATTCAATAATGTTTCCATGTCAGGACCAAAAGCTGTCTTTATTTACGGTTGTAAAGCTCCCATTGAAAGGAGTGGAGGTTATGTAATTTAAATTTAGGCCAAATTAAGTTCTTTTGGGTTGTGAAATGGAACAGTGGATGATGCAGGAAARGCCTTACTTGTCTCTTAGAATCACAGAGGGGTAATACCTAGTGAGGATATYTGCTGACCACAGTGAGTTGCCTTTACAAATAACTTACACTGAGCTCCCATTTTGAGGTGGACAACTCTTTTTGATACAGAAAACCTCTGCCTTGTGTTTCCTTTAGAAGCAGTTGTGAACTTAATTCATTACCTCTGATCCAATTAAGAGACCCAACTTTGTATTTAGCTGTTTTGTTTCTCTGCARTGTTGTTGCTGATGG
Source organism: Cardinalis cardinalis (assembly GCA_014549065.1). NCBI lineage: Eukaryota > Metazoa > Chordata > Aves > Passeriformes > Cardinalidae > Cardinalis > Cardinalis cardinalis. The sequence continues at coordinate 1,838,484 of JACDOX010000086.1, read as the reverse complement.
CTAGCTGCAAAAATCAGAGTGTACTGAGGTGTTTTAAACATAGCTCTTATTCTYATACCCTTTTTTTTGTCCTGGGAAATGGAACTCTTGACTGAAAAGATGTTCACTGTTTGTTTGGGGCCATTTAATAAATGARTATTTTTTCTGCTAATTGCTTTCATAGGTGAATAATACTAGAACCTAGATTAAAATCCAAAAATACTGCAATAAATTTGGATTCCTACTCAAATTGCAGTGACAGCAAATTGATAATGAAATGTTGTCTAGAGGTACTTGCTATTATAACTGAATCACTTGGTTTAAGTTTTATCACTGGAGTACCCAGAACTGAATATTAATGAAGGTTAGACATGATTCTGGCTGTTGTTGCAGCATAAATTTTGCAAAGAACAGCATTTTTGGCTGTTGGGATTCTACACCCTCTGTACAGCAAAGGAACTGAACAAAAAGTGTTAAGCAGCAATAAAGATTTTTTTCCARTGAAAATGGAAATGATGGCATGGGATTGTTAGCTAAGCATTGAGATTTTGGTGAGTTAAATCTAGGCTTCATCAAGTAAATTTAACTTAGAATACAACACTTAATAGTACAGGATGTATTAATTCAATAATAATTCAATAATTCAAGAATGCTGTGGCTTTCTCTCCAGGGGAAGGGCTGGTGAATTGCAGCTCTCCTTTGTGAGCATCCTGCAGGGTTGTCATCAGCTGGAGGAGGATCTGGAGGGAGCTTTCTGTCCTGGCTGCTGTGCCACACCCTGGTGTTACCTGGCTGCCAGGAGAGGCCCTGCAGGCTCTGCAGAGAGCSACTGTTCCTGCAGGCACCACCTGAGATGTGGGACAGTGGGAGAAGTCAGTGCTTTGCCTTCTGGTCCTAAAGAACCTTCAGAAACCAGGTGTAGGACTTGATGGAAAGCTCTTTTAAACAGCCTTAGAATCAAGCGTRTGAGGCTTTGTAGGGTGGTTTTTGTTTCCTCACAAAGTTTTATAGTTTTCAGATCTGGAGGCTGCTTTAGAGTAATCAGTGATGTTATGATGTCCAAAAGTATAAAAGTACTTGTAAACGTTTGGGGAACCAGAACTTTATTTAAATTACATTATGGCTATGGTCATGCAGGCTCAGACAGTGAATTCACTGATTCAAGCCAACAATTGGTATGTGAAAAACAGAGACCTGTTGTCTTTGGGATTGCACTTTGAGTCAAATGGCATGCACAGAGCAGGAATTTGTGCAGTCATTCTGCAAACAGACCTTGTGTACTGTCTGACAGGTTTTTTTTTAATGCAGTTTGTTAAAAATATAACCTCTCCATATAYGCTGAAGCCAAGACTTTCAAAAAGACAAATTTGCTGATATGTGCAAGTTTTAATTCTAAGCTTCCTTTAGCCAGTATTTCTAAAAATGTCACTTTGTATGTGAAAGGGGAGCATGGATAGCACCGACCTGATTCTAGCACAGAGGATATCCATGCAAACTTTCCTACACTATTTTCTTCTCTGGTTTTCTGCAGACAGAGTCAGATCAATCTGTTACAAAAAGGAGGAGAGAAGGTTCAACATCTCCTCCTCATCCTTTATATGTATTTACGTACCTAGCATGAAGGACCACTTATAGGGGCTGGGCCTTTAGAGAGCAAAAGCTGATTTCAGAACCAGCAMCAAATACCACAAGCCCAGAATTCTSAAGCTCTCTTTTTTAGGAAGAATATTTTAGTAGTTAGTCAGCCTTCAGTGGTCAGGTTGTTTGAATYTAGTTATCAGAGTTGTCCCAAGGTGTTAGAATTTATCCAGGTACTAGAATTACACAGGAGAACTGGTACCAAGTTTCTCAGGGACATTGGTAAGATGGACAGCTTGGCCATTTGTTGTCACTTAATGCTCTGGCAGAAGTAGCAGCAGCTGGAGGATAAACATCTGAAGTGGTTGATAATAGAAGTTAAATTAGGCTTAAATGTGGACCGCAGCATCTGAGAAGCCAGTGCATGTCTGGAGGTGGTGAAGAGCCACAAATTGCCATAGTTGGAATTACCAGGCACTTGCAGATGTTTGTGTCATCCTTGGGTTTCTGGAACAACCTTGATGACGCAGAATATTTTCACAGCATGGGTCAGGTTGGAAGGAACCACACTGGGTCATCTGGTCCAACCTCCCTGCTCAAGCTGGGTCACCCCAGAGCACACRTGATGGCACAGGATTGTGTCCCCATGGTTCTTGTATGTCCCCAGTGAAGGGCACAACTTCACAACCTCTCTGGACAGCCTGTTCCAGTGCTCAGGCACTGCACAGGAGAAGTGTTTTCTCATATTCAGGTGAAACCTCTGTGCATGAGTTTCTGCCTCTTGTCCTGTTGCCTGGCATTGCTGAGAAGAGCCTGGATCCTTCCTCCTGGCACCCTCCCTCAGATATGAGAGACACTGGTGACATTGGTGACATTGATGACATTGACATCCCCTCTGTGTTGTCTCTTCTCAGGGTTGAGCAGGCCCAGCTCCCTCTGCCTTTCCTCAGAAGGGAGATGCTCCAGACAGCAGAGCTGTACATGAGCTGTACAAAGCTCTTCATGTACAATACATGAAGAGAAGCTGTACATGCTCAGGACTTTGTCAAAACCATCTGTAATCCAGAATTTTTAAAAGAAGCAGATAAAGATCCAGACTGTTTGACCAAAAAAATTTGCATATTCTTATCARCTGGAACAAATTCCATTTGAGTAACCACAGTGGAACGAGTTTCACCAGGCACCTTAATAATTGAAACCACTGAAACTTAAACAGAATAATACTAAAAACAAAATTATTATTTTACTATATTAAAAATTGTTGGGAACTGTAACCCAGAAGTCTGTTTCTAGAGTGTTTAGGGATTAATTTGGTTTCATTTAGGGATTCATTGGTTTCATTTTGTTTCATCTTAAGGAATATTATTGCTAAAGGTTAATGGGTTCCAGAAATGATAAAAACAGATAACACTAGATGTTGATTATTCAGCCTTACTTTTCACAGTCCCTCATTGTTTATGAGGACCAGGTTTCTGGTTCTCACAATAGTAAATGCCTCCTATGATGGTAAAGGAAGGACTTCTGTTTTGTTTCTTCCCCCCTACCCAAAAAATTCTCTCTGCATGTGCTGCCATGTGTAATATTTGAAACTTGGAACATTTGTCTCTTATACCTTGTCTGAAATACTTAGGAAAAATAGTGCTTTTTGAGCTTGAAAACAGACAATTTAGTGTCTCTGCCAGTGGATGGGAAACACTGAGTTAGAATGATTATTATGCAAGCACTGCCCTCTTTTTTTGRTGGGGAGGGGTTGTTTGTTCCTTTGTCAGCAACCTGAAAGTCTTTGTGTGTTGTGAAGTCGCACATGTGAGGAGGCAGAACATTCTGCTCTAACCATGAAGAGCTTGTTCTCTAATCTGTTATCCTGGGACTCTGAATTAATCAGATGCCTGCTCATAATTTACCAGCATCATTTCTAGACAGTGCTGTGTTTGAGGGACTGTTTATCCTGGGCAGATAAGTCAAAATAAAAATCACTTGGAGAAGTGTGAGAAAAAACAGTAAGAACACTGCTGAGCTGCGTCTCACTTATGTTGATGAGACATTCTGAATTCAGGGGAGACTTCTCATTTCCTAAACCATGATAAGTGAGTGTTTAGATCCTTGCTCAGTTGATTTCCTACATGTAACTTCATCTCTGGAATGTTAAAGGAAGTTGGGATACCGTAAGCATCGGGGTTTTTTTACTGCCACAGACATTGGGAGGCTCAAATGACACAGCACGGTGCTTTGGGCCACCAGCTGGTGCCATAATTGCAAATTAGTTGAGCTGTAGCTGTGGATCCTAATGAAGTTGTGCATGCTCCTTGGGTGTTTCTCAGGCATGGGAGCGGAGCCATGGCCGGGGAACATCTGAGCCAGATACATTTGGCTGATTGATTCTTCCTTGTGCCTTCTGAGACGGCCTCCTGCTGCTCTGGGAGCCATAAAACCAGCACCTAAGTGCTGCAATGCATTTTGTAGCTCTGCTGCTGGATCCTGACCTTGTTCTGCCGGGGCTGCTCTCTCCTGTGCCGGGGTTCACCGGGGTGGATGCCTGTGGGATTGCATCGCTGCCCGGAGGGGTTCGTGTGCTGGGCTCTGTCCCTCYCCCAGTGGGGTCAGAAAGGGCTGCTGGCACCTTCTGCCTGCAGGTGTGCTCTGCTGGCCCTGAGGCCGAGGGCTGCTCCAAAAATAGCAGCTTGGAAAGAAAGAATCCGATAAACCTATCTTGACATGGGTACCTCTGTCAGACTCTTCCGTGAGATTTCACAATATTTCTTCGTGGTCTGTTCTWGTATTTCACTGCTGTTACTGTTAGAGGAATTTTCCTGTTATTCTTGTTTATAGAGGATGTTATTAGGTTTTTTCCCCTGTGTGGAATGCTTTACTCTTTTATTTTGTAACCTTGTGACTCCCATGTCTTTTTTTGATGCACTTCTGCCTTGCCAAGTGTTTTCCCAGTTTGTGTGTCTGCTCTAGTCCAAAGTGTGCTACTTTGTGCTCATRTTTGTAGAAAGCAAACTGAAGTTACATTCTTTTTATGCTTTAGATTTTACATTATATGGATAGATGCCAATATGCTTAGCATGCAGTGCTTCCCCCCTGCCCTGAACAAGTTGGCTAATGGTGGAAGGCAGTGCCTGTCACTTCTGTGTGATTTTTTATCCTTCTTGGCAGGAAGGTGGTACTTCCCCTGTAGTCTTGTTTGTGCCCACATTACCTGAACCAGATTGTTACAAATRGCTCCCAAATGACCCCTAGTAGCTACAGCTTTTATTTCCCCCCCCACATACACTATTTCATGACAAGCTACCCATCAATGGATTTGTCACAGAAAAAGTTATAATGTGGTAAATCTTACATTCTCAGGCAACTGGGAATCTTAGTTTTTATGAGCATGTTTTTCATACTTGGAGGTGGATTTGCCTCTCAACAGGAAGCCTCTGCTCTTGGCAGTAATAATACTATTTGGATTGTTTTGGCCAAGCCATTGTTAATATCATAAGATCTTACAGTGTGAATGTTGGTTACTTGATGGAGGTAAGAAATTGTTTGATACATGTGTACTTAGTACAATTATTTATCTTAAAAAAAATTAGTATAAAAGTGTTCCCATGGGCTTACACTGCACTATAAAAGACATAATGTTTTTTCATGAAGCTGTTCCCTAAACTGAATGTCTTTATGTGATGCAGCAGTATTTTTAGGYGTTTCAGGGTGCTGCTTTACCTCTTTGAAGGCTTTTCTAATTATTTCTTTAGCTGTTGAGGTGAAGGAAACACAGGTGYTCATGGTGGGTCCCACTGTATGCTGTGTTTTGTGAGCAATTGTGAATAGTATTTGCTCTGTTCCCAGACTTTCCAATTTGCTTTGAATGCTCCCTTATATTGTGTTGGCTCCTTTTCTGGCCATTGTTAGGCAGGAAGAGGTAAGACTGCATGCTGGTGCTTGTTATTGTATTTTTCATTTGAGTATTTTCTTCAAAATGCCTGTGCTTTTGTGTTAGCTTTGGGTTATTTTTTTGAGAAGTCTTGCTCCTGTGGACTTCTCTGTGTGTCCACTTAATTTAGCAGATATTAGCTGTTRAAAAACACTGCCTGATGTCCCAGATGGTGGAGGGAGGTGTGTTGCCATAGCTGGATTTAAATAACCTCTGTCCTTCTTTGAGTGCAGATGCTGCTGTAGGTCTGACACAGAACCATAAGGAAAATAGCTGCTGACATCCAAACTACTGCTTCTGACAAGGCCTGGCTTTCATTAGGCTGCCTAGGTTGCTGGCAGCCTTGGGTGCCTGGAATAAAAGTTCCTAAACCATACCAGGGCTTTGGCTACTTCAGGGCATGGTGCTGCTGGGGTGGCTCACCAGGTTGCTGGGGTTTCTTTTCTCCTTCAGCCTGGAGCAGCCTTTCTGCAGCTTTCTGCTTTGTTCAGTCTAGCTGGYAGTAGGAACCCCAAGTCCCCTCTGCTTGGTTTTCCTTCCTATTTGTCCCAGTTTTGTGAAAAACATCACCCAGTTCCAACCCCTGACCCTTTCCACTAGGCCAGATTGCTCAGAGCCCCGTCCAACCTGCCCTACGCTCATGTCGGTGTCAACCTGGTGTTTAAAAACAAGTCTTAAATTAACAAAATATGCAGGTGGGTTGCTTTTCTTTCCAGGTGAAATTAAGTTTTAGGAAGAAATTCCTTCTTGTGATGAACCATGAATTGCATATTCATGGGGCTGGAATGTCACTCAGAGGTGAGCTTTTGCTTCTGAAGCAACTTGCACRAGGATGCAGAAGCGGAGGAACTCTTCCATGGGGTAGCATGTGCTTCTGATAGCTCATGGTTGCATTATTAGCCTCACTGGCATGCTGCTGGATGGGCTCAGGAGTAGTGTGCAGTCTGACAAAATGTGATTAGTCTGCACTTACTGGTACACGTAGTGTCTGGGAAACCCTGATGTAAGTCTTGAAAGGCTTTATCTCAACAGTCWTGCCTGATAGCCTTTGGGAGCTTTTTTCCAAAACAAATGACTCACAGCCCTTAGGTCCTTCATAGAGGCAGTGAATGCTGTTCTTTGTGCATGGGAGGAGGGAGAACAAGCGCTTTACCTTTTTGCTTTTAAAGATAAACTCTATAAACAAAACAACCCCCACAAGTAATATGCTGATGTAGGGGAGGAAAAAGGTCACAGTGGAAAAAAAGTTGGAAGTATGTAATTTTTTGCAGCCTATTTAAAGGTTGTTAGTGTTTTCTGGAACATTACCTGTTCGTTTTATGCACAGAGATGTGTAAGCTGAGTTCTGTTGACTTTGTGTCACGTTGCATTAACCAAATTTTATCGTTACATTTCATCGCCTGCTTTTTAAGAAATTAATTTGGACAATTGGATATGCAGAAATGGAAACTGAATTAGACTATATCAGGGACCAGCTGATTGAATTGTGGTCTTAGCATATAACCACATATGGCATAAAGCTGGTAATAAAACTTCTTTTCCCTCTCTCCTTGCAAAATACCTGTTTGGGGTTGGTAGTGCAGTCTGTTTGCTTACCTTAGCTTAGCAGCTGATCACATAATGGATTCTGGTGGATGAATGCATAACTAGTCTGAAAATGCTGTTTGGTGTTAATCCCCTTGTCTTGTGTATCATTTCCCTAAAAAAAGGCTTTTGTGAGGCTGGTAATAACTGAAGAGAACTAAATCTTGTTAAGTGTGTAGCTGGTGTTWTCAAACTGATGTGTGTGCTACAGCATGGAAATCTTATTGAGTTAAAAACAAAAAACCATCCATCAACACACAAGAAAAACTCAAAACAAACAAARTGGAAAAAAAACCAAACCAAAACATAGAAACCCCACCCAAACTGCCTCAAAAGTCCTTATTTGCAAGCAGACTTGAAGGCCCTGGTTGGAGAGTAGGATTCTCAGAGTTTCTGAGAAGAGGGAAGCTGCAGAACACTCCCTCTGTGGTTTAAAGATTAAACCTCTGAGTGGAGCTGTTGAAGGAGTGTCGTGACACTGGAAAAACCCAGCCCAGGAGTAAGGGCTGGAAACAGCAATAAAATGTTCTCTGCCATAAATCTTAAGTTATCTTAGCACTGAAGTGAGTATGAGAGACAGCAACATCCTAAAATGCAGGTTCAGACGAGGCAGGGTTGCCTGGAAAAGGTGGTTTCCAAAAGCTGGAGAGGGAGGAGAATACAATGGTTGGTGTTGATCTAGAGCAGTGAAAGGCACGTTCCATTTGGAGCCCGGTCTTGTACAATGGGAGAGGCCCCTGGATGCCAGCTGGATTGTGCTGCCTTTATGTGTTAAAAGAGCATTTTCTGATAATTACTGCTGGATTAGCTGAACCAGTGAAAATCCCTGCTCAGATAAAGCTTTCTGGCACTGGCAGCTAGCACAACCCTAAACAATGGATATGCTGATAAGGAGTCTTGATTTTCTAGTGTGAGCAGAATTGTTCTTCAGCTCACCTTTGCGTTGTAGTTTCTCCTCTAAATTATTTATCAGTGCAAATAATCAATGAATATATAAATTTGCTTTTAAATACTCTTTTCCCAGTTGCAGTTTGTAAGTATTTTTTTTCATTTGGAATGTATAGTGGTTAGTATAGGCCTCTACCTTTTTATTCYTCTGATGTATTTTTAATACTTAAAACCACACAATAAAAGCCTGAACTGGCTAGAGCTGCTGTTCTGTTTGGGCTGTTTGTGTTCCTACTTTCTAGATTGAATTTCTAATTTCAGTTTAATGAGAATTACTTCCTTGTATGTAATGATTCACTGRATAAACTTGGGTAAGAAAAGATAAGCAGTAAAATTAAGTACAAAGTAATTGTATTTTCAGTTTAAATTCTAGGCTCTCAGGGTGAGATAAGGTGTAGTCAGTTACGCTCCTTGAAAAGGGGGAAATAGAATAGCTGACATCCAATTCTAACTAATATTAGAAGAAAATGTCTAAACATATCTCTCGGTTTTGATAGTAATGTAATAAATGTACTCTTGCTAAATCAGGGGGTTTTTGGATCTAATTGCTATTTTGAAAACTTYATTTTCCTGTTTTTCTAGTAAAGGAAGTCAGTAACTACTTTTGTCCTTGCCCTAAAGAAAAAAAAAATAATTATCAGAACTTTAAGGGACTTCCCGACCTGGTAATACCATTGGGTACAAAAGACTTACACAATGGATTTTTTTGTAAAATAATGTATTATATGTACAACGTAATATATGAAAACATAAAAATCTGTAGGCTTTTTTCTTCTGAGTGATGTCTTTAGTCAAATTTTGGCTGTTCCAGAGTCAAGTCTCAATTGTCAAGACTCAATTTCTCTCTGTACCCAAGTACAGATAGAAATTCACATGCAGAGGTTTTGGATTTGTTGAGTAATTATTTGTATTTGTTCATGCAGATATACTTGAAAGTGTGATTTGTCATGTCTGGGAAAGTTTAAAATGAAAGGGCTCTTGGGAAATACAATTTCCTTTTGCTATCACCAGTAGATGTGATGCAATTTGTTCTAAAACTTGGGGGTAGAGGTAGGTGGTATTTTAATGGAACAGAACATGGATATGTGCCTGTTACTGTAGATCCTACTGTTTAACAGATTAGCATATTGTCCTGTTTCCAGCTGGGACACACATTGAAGATTAAAGTAAATGTGAAAGAGAGTTGCCTTTCGAGTCTTAAAATTGAGGTTTTGTCTCTAAACATGAGCATTTGCAAAGCAAGGGAACAACTGGAGAGACAGCTGAGCTGCTGAGGRATCGGGAGCAGGGAAGCAAGGCAAACCCAGTTTCTCACTGTTTAACTTGGGAACTGTTTTCCTGGTGTGAAGGCAGATCTCAGTGACAACATTGAAGGAGCTAACAAGCAAAGCATCCTAAAATGGGGGAAACAAAGTATTGCAGTCTGAAGCAGTAATTACTTTGCCAAGAGGTTTGAAATGCTGGAAGAGCTGCTCTCTAGAAGAAAAACCGGTGTGTAACTCATGAGAAAGATGTTGATCAATATGGTAACTTTTATGACCTTGCATAGTGGTTTAGTAATTTGTTTCTATGTGGGTGTTGTCTGCTCTGGAGTGAAACTGCTCTTTCTTTTTTTTTTTTTTTTTTTTTTTTTTTTTTTTTTTTTTTTGCTAGAATTTTGATACAGACCTATTTGAGAGAGGTGAGAGATGTTGAAAAATAGTTTTTGTTTTTAGAGTGGTGCAAATGCCCATTTGTGTGGGTAAAACCCCTCCAAACAAGTGTTTGAAGCACACATCTGTGTTGATACACTTCTGTTTGAGGGCTGTGTGCTTACTGCCACTKCACTCTCTCTGCTTAATTTTTATTGCAAGAGATGCTTGAAATAGCTGACATTGTGGGAWAATCAAACAGCTTCTACTCAGTGTTTCATGGTGCATCTAGAGCATCCGGTTTTCTAGGACAGAACGTTGGATGTAATGAATGCACAAATGTAAATGTTAATTATTAACTAGATTGAATTAGTTACTGCAGTCGTCTGTTGGTGTTCAAAGTTAAAAGTGGGTCACTGAGTCTCAAAATACTTTTGCAATGAATTCTAACATTGATTTTCCTATTTCTTCTTGTGCTGTTCTCTGCCTGCCAATCTGGAGAGGAAGAGTAGAGCACTTCAAGCCTTTTGCTTGTGCAAGTAACAATTAGTGTACAAGTAACCTRTCCCTTCTGTTAGAATTACAGCAGCACATACATGACAGGACAGATTCCTCTGGATCCCTCTGCCAGCTCCAGAAAAAGCATTTAATTTATAAATAAATGTATAAATAGTGGTAGAATTTTTAGATCATAGTACCTTTACCACCTTCTTGTTATCAAAGTCATTAACTGATGAAATCAAGATTCAGACTTCAGGAAGCGCAGAATTTTTTGCAGATTTTTTTTTGGGATATGAAGGCTATTCAGAGGAAAAACTGATCACAGTTTTGAGTGATTACAGGTTAATTTAAGCTGCATTTAATAAAAGAATGTATGCAATTGAGATGATACCTCAGGGAGTAGGTTTTAATGGCAAGCCTTAGTACCTTGAGGGAAGTGTATTAGCAAGCCTTGCTGGAAGAAGGGAGGAAGTTTTGGGGGGGTGTATGACTTGGAATCAGGAATTTCTTCAAGTTAAGATCTTGACTCACTTGCAGTCAGACTTGGAAGAAGAGCTTCTGAAGTAKCTGTGTGAGCAGCCACTTCAGGAAGGATATTACTAATATGTAGGGTATAGGAGGAGTGAAAAAATAGTGGTTTAAAAAGTGATATTGAGAGATAAAATGATGTGGGAAAGAAATCAGAGTCTTATTCAAATAAGACTGACTTAGCCTTGCCAAAAAGTAATTTGGATCAAAGAAGAGGAGAGTACAAGGAAAATGTGCTGTTCCATGAGTAAATGCAGTTTGGCAGGAAAATTGAATTCATATTTCGATATAGGTGGTAACTTTGACTGCATTCAATGGCAAATGTAAATAAGCCATAATTGAAGTGAAAGCAGAATGCTTCCAGATTGTGTCAACTTGATGATGATAAGCTCTCCTTGATTTGTGAAATTTGTATGTGGAAACCTGTGCTCAAGGAGGAGAGCAGACCTCTACTGTAGAGAGGCATTTAAGTGGAAATTTAGTATTCCTTTGTTTTACACATTATCATAAACATCTCTACTGAATGCACAACATAAGAAGGCTCATTAGATTTTCCTGTACAAGGAAGCTGTTGTAACTGGGGTAATTTTTACACATCAGTGTTTGCTTACTGCACTGTGACAGGTTTTGGGTTGCTTAAGGATTCCTTTGTTTTGAGCTGCTTGAATAAGGCCCAGAACTTTGCCTTATCCTGGTGCCCTCGGAAATGAGGACAGGATTGTCAAGAGCTCTGTTTATAGTTGAAGTATTTTGTAGTACAGACTTGTTAAGAGATGTCWGAAATTCATGAATCAATCTTAGGTGTTTTGTTGGGAGGAGAGTGTGAAAGARATTATTGCTTGTTATTAAATATCCTGACATTTATTTGGTTGTACACATCAGTGATATAAATACTATGTTGTTTATTTAAACCTCTTACTTTTAGGTTTTGAATATTAGAACCACCAGCAGTCTCTAAGGTCTTCATTTAAAGGCTACAGAAGGAGAGGCTGCTTGAAACTTCAAGTGTGAAATGCATGTTGTTATTTTTGGGAAGAGCATTCCAATAAAATGAGGTGCTAAGGCAGAAATTGTCATAAATGAAGTACTTAAATATCTGCAGTTCAGTGGGGTGTTTTCAGAGAATTTTATTTCTTCTTGAGCCACACACTGTCTTAGTCAAGGTGGGACTTCTTGGGGTTCATCTGCTCCCAGCACCTTGGCTGGGTTGAATTTTGAAGTCTCAAAGGATGGAGATTCCACAGCTCCTCTGGGCAGYCTCTCCCAGTATTTCAYGGATTTCTTGGTGCAGCTTCTCTGTGCCTGGCTAAAAGCTCCTTTTCTGCACTTTTTGATTGTCTCCCACCTTTCTGTAGTGCACTTCTGAGAAGATTGTGACTCTTGTTCCCTGTAATTCCCTGTTGAGTAGTTGAGAGTGGCCATTATGTTCCTACCTTAGCACAGCTGTGAAGCCACTCCCAGGGCATCTTTTCCTCTAGCCCCATTAATGGTGTTCTCTTTGATTTGCTCCAATTTGTCCACGTTGTTCCTTCCACTGGGGAGCCCAAAATTGGGCACCGTGTGCCAGATGCAGTCTGAATAGAGGGGAGCAGTCACTTTTTACATCATTGAGGTTATTTTGTCCTGGGTGCACGTTTTAAGCCCTTGCCTCCAGATTTCTTGAGATTTCTGTCACCTGATTTCTCCAGCCTGCTGAGAAACCTCTGAACAGCAGCTCTGCTATCCAGCATACCAGTCCATCCCAATTTACAGAAATGTATCCACAGACTTGCTGAAGTTCCATTACATCCCATTTTCCTGGTGATAAACACATTAAACAGCATTGTGGTGGTATTGATCCCCCTGAGAAGTGCTCTAGTGACACTTCACCAGGTAGATGTCAAACTGCTCCCTGCAACCCTCTGGGCCTCTGGCTCCCCAAACCTTGGTTCTTGTTCTGCTCGAGCGTGGTCGTGGCATTTGTCTTTTTTCAGGCTGTCAGGAACTTCTCTTGATTGCCCTGTAGAGCTGTTAGAGTGGCCTCATGGTGTCACCACATGGCACCTTCAGATTGTCCCCACATGGTACCTTCACCTGTGTTGGGTGCTTGCTGTTCAGGTGGATGGACTCTCTGTATCCAGTTCATCAAACTGGAGCCCCTAACTTTATTTCCCTCTAATGCAACACTCATGCAGACCTGGAAACTCTGGGACCAAACTTGGTTTTGAGACCAAGACAATTATATGTAGCCTTTTCTTGTGCTTTGCTGCTCACATTTTCATGATTCATCCGTAAAACCATAGAAGGTTTGGGTTGGAAGGGACCTTAAAGATCACCCATTTCCAACCCCTGTGCCATGGGCACAGACACTTTCCCCTAGACCCAATCCAACCTGCCCTACACTCATGGCAATGTCAACCTGGTGTTTAAAAAACAAGTGTTAAATTAACAAAATATGCTGGTGGGTTGTTTTTCTTTCCAGGTGAAATTAAATTTTAGGAAGACAATTTCTTCTTGTAATGAATCTTTCTTGTAATGAACCATGAATTGCATATTCACATGTTAACACTGGGGCTGGAATGTGTCACTGAGATTAGCCACCTTCCTTTTACACCACTCTCTACATCAGAGGCTGCCCTTAAATTAAATAGGTGATGTAAAAACGTTGCTCTCTTGTTGTTCAAGAGGAGCTGGGCATTGCTTATCTGAAAGTAAAATGAGTTACATGATCTGTGCTGCTGGTAATGTAATGATGGGTTCTGTTGCAGCACGTTCAGGAACTGGGATTGCCTGGGGAATCTGSGCTCTGAAAGCTGTGATTTGTACCATGTGTCAAAAGCTTAGGAAATAACAGAAGAAGGTCACTTTTTTGTTAAAATATGTGTAGAACATAGGAAATGTATGGATGTTAAGTGKTTTTTCACAGGAAGGCATCAGCTGTCAGTCTAGTTGTTGGAGATGTTGTTTTTCATGCTTGCTTAAAAAGGTTTTCCACWATATATTGGGCTCGGATTCATGGAATTGCAGCAAAGAAGGCAGCAAACCCTCAAAAAATACACTGTTTGTAGGGAAGAGCTAATATGTCTGGCTAGCTTTTGGTCCTGGCCTTTTAAGGGCTTCAGGTTAAAAGCTTTGAACTTTTCAATCCATCATGATGGCTCCTGTTCAGTAAAGATACTGATTTTTATGGTTGATAGCTTTGTTCAATTACAGGGTACCATGGTCCTTGTGGGTTGCTTCATTCCCAGATTTTGCTCTAGAGATTTTTTTCTATTACCTTTGATGGCAGAGACAAACCAAGAAATTGATTTTTGATAAAAATCCATCTTGAGATAGGTGAAAGGTCATGGTGGGAATCTTCTGCTCCTGTTGTAGTGTTGAGTAAAATCAGTACCCAGACTGAATTAGCTTTTACTGTGGCAAAACCTTTGGCTTGTGATGCCACAGTATTGAATCTGCTTCAGTTTCTGCATGGATTCTGCACAGCCTTTTAGTGTAAGCAAAGTGGTAAATGCCCTGAAGAAATATGTTTGAAAAATCAGTGGAAAAATGGATTTGATTATAACAATGTAATATTTTCAGGAAAAAATCAGGATAAATTACCAAAAATGCCATGTCTAAGGGAACACCCCTGTGTAAGAGGATAAAAGAAAACAAGGATATGGATGAGTGCATGGAGCAAGCATAAACTGAATTATCTTATTTCATGGTTCTGTGGAGTCTAAATGCAGGACTTTATTTTACCAGTATAAAAATAATGGCTAGAAAGATTTCCCCTGTCAGTGTAAATGTGTTATAATGAAATCCTTGGCCTCTGTATAGTCCTGTTGTTTTTTTCAAAACATCTTTTGGAACTATTTATTGGAAAAAAATATCTTCATGATTCTCTGTGGGATGAAAAGATATAGAAAATAGTGGAAGAAAGTGGGAAAATGTTACTCTTGTCTCTTGCAGATTGTTTCATTGAAAATCTTCCCTCCAAGCTAAAATAATGAAGGATTCTAATAAAGTGTTTCCATGAGGTTGCCCCAAAGTTTGCATACAAGGCAAAGACCAAATCTGTGTATAAAATTCTAGTATATATAGAATTCTATATTCATATGTTCTTCTCTGTCTCAGGCTTGGAATGATGGATGATGAAAGTTCAGAATTCTATACTTTTTAAAGGAAGAAGACAGCAAATGGTTATTCCTTCTGTCTGCTGAAGGAATTGTTTAAAAAACACCCTTACCTTTGTGCATGAAAGKATTTTAGTGTCTGTTTCTCTTAAACTGGTATCTGGTTTACAGTCTGTTTAAATTGAGAGTTGAGAAGTGAAGTATCTTAATATCATCTTTGGTTGGACTTCAGAGAGTATTTTTGAATTTAAGGGTAGCTAAAATTAGTCACATATGTACATTTTATTAATCCTACACGACATTATTTTATAGATAGCTAGCCATTGTTAATACAACTAGTTTCATGCTGCTCAAAATCCATGTTTTTCAGTSTGTTGTTCTTAATTCCTATTAATACTTCTGGGTTTTTTTAAGGTTTGTCTCTGTAGAGTCAGTGTTGMTTGGTTTGACTTGTTGTGTTCTCTCCTAGATATTTCTGATTTCATTTGAGGGAGTGGATGAATTTTTATGTGAACCAACATATGACAAACCTGGAGACAGTATTGAATTGCCAACACAAAATTGCTTTGTCCATTGCATAAAAACATGAAMTACATGAATATGCGAAATGTTTGGGTAAAGAAAATTTCTTTGGGTTTTAATTTGGGAATTCTGTGTGAATTCTGTGCTTTCACTTGACATCAACCTGCTGTTCTAAATAATATTTCTCTTTCTGCCTGAAAGTCCTGCAATGATTTCTTTCAGCTGTTTGATATTCACCTGCTGCTGTGGAACAAGCTACAAATGCAAAATCATCAAGGAACAGATTTATAGCAACAAGAGAAATTTATGCGACTTCTCTGGCTCTGACAGCAGACTTCTCCTAAATTAATGTTAAATGCTTTTATGCACAAGATGAAAACCAATTTTCTTTCAGTGGAAGGTGCTCATTGAGCAAAGAAAGTTTGTCCTCAGCAAACTGTGTACCAGCTAAAACTTTGGAGTGTTACAGAACCCTGTGCCAAGAGCAAAGCGCCTTTCCTTTGCCAAATATTAATCCCAGTGATTCAGTTTCCCCTGCTTCTCAGCAGTACTAGTTTTGTTTCTAGTTGGGACTTTCCATGCAGGATTTTCTGCTGGTTTCTGATGTTGCAGCTAATCTGTATTCTGAGTAATTCATGAGAAGRAAAAGTGGGAGAGGTGAATGAATCTCTCGCTTATCAGAGACAGAAAAGTGGGAGAGATGAATGAATCTCTCAGTTATCAATCAAAAGTTTCCCAGGCAGAGGCAAGTACAGGAGAGCTGCTAGTGAAGCAATCTGGGATTTTTTCCCTCTGCATTCACCTCCTGTTCCAGCAGGCTCTCTTGTTTGAGTTGGATCTCCTGGAAGGAATCAGCAAGGATTCTTGTCCTGTGGGGGGTTAGTGTCTGAAGAAGAATCTGCGTGGAGGCAGGTCAGATGAATCAGCTGCTCCTAAGTGAATCTTCTTTTAAAACCTAAATAGCAAGTAAATTCTGTCCTGGCTGGAGTGTTGGGGTGAGCAAGCTGCATCATTTGAAGTTGGGTACCAGTGCACAGCACAGCTTAGTTCCCTCTGCTGTACCAAGCACGTGATGTTCCCTTGCCASCACCATGTTTGACTGGCTTTTAGTAATGCAGGGAAAGTTGAGATTCTTCCTTTCCAGCTGAGGATGAGTTAGAGAAACTTGACTTACTGAACTGCTGTGTTCACCTCTGCAGAGCCCCAAAGGTCTATCTTTTTCCATGATGTCCTGTTGATGGTGTGGATGTCTTATTGGCAGAAGGAGGAGAASAATTGTTACACTCAGCCTCCTCTGAGATGTCCTTCTTGCTGAAGTGCTAAAATTCAAGAAATGAATAAAATTAAAGCAGCTGATTATGAGTTAAAAACCTAAAGTAATCCAAAGTTCTTCCCCTCTCCTCACTCACACCACCCCCATCAACAAAGCCAAGCCCTTTCCCCTATTCCCAAAAAATAAATGTTAAGCTGTGTAATTGAGTTCAGTCTGGAGCGTATTTGAGGGCATAGGAAATATTTCTGTGTTAACTTCAAGATGCTAAAAAATAGCCTAACTGTTAAGCCAGAGGAGCAACTTAGAACACATGGCAACTTTGTTTAGAGTGTCTGATTTAGTTAATAGAAAGTAGTGGTACAGTGTATGTGGGATTTTGTTTTGATTTTGGGTGGTTCATTTTAACTTTTTAATAGCAAAACAGAGAGCACACATTTTCACTGTGATGTGCCAGCTGGGATTTAGGAACAAGCAGGAAAAATTACCTTGCAAAACACCACCACTAAGGTAGAGAACTTTATATCTCCACCAGCATTTAGCTGCTTTTCAAAAATGTGTATTTTTAAGATGTTAGAATTGGAAATGTTTAGAGTTTCTTTCTAGCTTTGTGCCACATGGTTTGAAAATCCTAAACAGGCGTTTGATGAATCAGTGTCTCTTCCCATTCCTTCTGCCCTGCAAAGACTGCACATTTTAAGAACATGYTGTTATGTCTCTGTAAATTGAGAACATAGCAGGAAAAAAACCCAACCTGAATCACCAGAGGCAGTGGTAATGGGATACAATTTTTCAAAACCCTCATTGTTACATTACTGACTAAAATAGCAAAGGCTGAGCATCAGAGCTGTCACAGCTTTTATTAGTGTATTTAAGTGACCTTTTCTGTGGCTGCAATTGTGCTGTGTTTCATATGAGTTTGATCCTTGAAGTATGTTTATCCTTTTTACTTCTTGAGGGAGGAAAACCAAGCATCCACTTCTTGTGGAGAGGGGGAAAAAAAAATAAGGCTTAGGTCAGCAGACTGGATTGGTGTCACTGTGCATTGAGCTTAAGAGCTTGGGATGTGAAAGAATGAACACATTCCATCTGGGCAAGAGAATGATGTCTGCTAGGGTTCAGTTTGCTATGGTTTTTGAGCTTTTTGTATGATCTCATCACTGGAGGAGGAAAGTATATTCTCCCATAAGAATAATCTTATACTTATGATTCATTACTACTGTGGTTTTTTGTGTGAGCCTTTTGAGTGCCAGACCTCCCCCCACTCTTCCACCCCAAATAAAAACCAGCCACCCTGTYGTTGGCTTTATATGGTATTGCTGTAGGTGGACTCAGCCAGAATAATGGCTGGCTTTAACAATCAGAGCCTTGCATCTTTGTCTGGAGAATAACTCCTCCTAACATATATTTATCCAGCTATTTGTCAAGCTTTACATTTTGGGGGGAGAGCTTTGTACACTTTTCTCCTAAGGTTTGGTAAGCACTTTTTTTGCATGAGTGTTCCCTGGTATGAATTTTCTGGTTTTTTGCAAATAATTTCATATACTTAGTTTAGTAAGTTTACTTGGGAACATACTGAATTCTCAGTTTYTCTTTGTTAATATTTCACTGTAGCTCCCCAGCACACTGCCCTAATAATCCAGCAATCAGTTCTTGGAGCAGCTGTGCATTTTGGCAGTAGCATGTGAAGCTGGAGATGCTCAATCTCCCACATCCCCTAATCAACTCACATATTGAAAAGGTGCAGGCTAATCCAAGTCTAATGGTTTCTGGAGCCATTACACCCCACCAGGAAGAGGAAAATTTGTAGATAGGCAAGTAAACCCAGTAGGATGCTTTTGAAGGCCTAATGACATGGCATTTTTCTCTTGCAACATAGCTTGAGACAATTTGTTTATTTGCCACCAGTGTATGCTAGTTTGTAAAAAATCTGCATTTGTGATCAGACCAAAGTGATTCTGGTGCAGTGAATGAAGGAAGCCTTCCTAGCACAGGTCATGTAAGGGACACAGGTGTCACAGCAAGCCCTGGGGACTGTGAGGAGCTCRTGTATAAATGCTRARATGGGTGAAGATCTGTTCACTAATACACGTACAGCAGGGAAGTGTCATAAGCGGGAAAAGCRAGAAATACAATAAMTGATACAATTCTTATTCACTTGGCYCTTGCTCTTTTGCACTGGAGTTCATAAATATTTGTAGAGTACAAGAGACTGGCTCAGGTTCTAGTAACAGTGTGTATRTTAAARTCAGAATTTTCCTAGACAAAGGTGGAACTTCAGGAAAAAACCCTAAACTGTGYTTTTCATTAGACCTGTCAATGATAATCATGAGCTAACAGTGTGGATTTTTGATTTGGTGTAACCCTTAGAAGTTAATGGATTTCTAGTATGCTTTTCTTTTTGCATTTTAAAATACTTTATGGTGTCTAATTATAATGTGCAATATACAATATTCAGGTGCTAAACTATCAAATTGCCACTGAAGAGCGGAACTAAAGATTCTTTTCACTAAAGCTCATGCCTCCATGCTTTTCTTTTTTCCTTCATTTTAGAGAACTTATTACTAAGAGAGAGTAATTGAATAAATCACCCTTTCACCTGATAATTATTGAACCCTGGAAATAGGCTAGCATCCTGTGATGGTTTAATTTTTCTGATAGGGATCTTTTCTTTCTTTCATTTTTCCATCTTACTCTTGCAGTCTGATAAACAAAGTGCTGTGTGGTGGGAACTGTTGGCAGGAGGGGAGCATGTCACCTTCAGATTGATGCCTGGATATGAAAATTACAGACTTGGAACACTGAAATTTTAGTTACAGGATTTGTATGAAGTGAAGGGAGAAGGTTTATTATGTAGTGATTGAAAAGGTCAGCTGGAAATGGTTTGTATTTGTCATTTTTAAAAAGTTTGTGAATCATCTCATATTTTTATATGAATAGGACTAATTCCCTGTTATGAAAATTTTTCTTTTAAATGGAACATGAAGCAGTTGAGATCTAGACTTGGTCGGTCCTTCCAGTTATAAGACATGGCCCGAGAAGTGGAACTAAAAATAGTTTAGCAGTTGTTAAAGAAAAGCTAGAAATTCAATTCAAGGTCATCTTATTTGCACTTGTGAAGAGTGCCACTTGAATACTGGATAGTTCTAAAATGAATGGGTTCTTCTTTATTTTTCATTTTTTTTTGGTATGTTAAATAAAAGAATGTAAAAAGTTGTATAAACTTAGGCTGAATAAGAGCACCTGAAATTTGATGGTGTGTCCTGTTAAGTCTCTTGCTCACTGTACCATTACTCAGTCACACTCTGGTTCTACTTTTGTTGTAATTGGAGCATATTAGCTTAGAATCATAGTCTCAATTTTTAATAGAATCTTTTTTTTTTTAATCTGTCTGGCACATGACTGAGTAAAAGTTACTTTTTGGCAAGAATTCTGCAAACCCAATCAGTATCTAGGCCTGTCACCTATGGTTTATTATGCCTGTGATTGATCCAAATTGAAATATAGCAAAAATTTATTATGGGTTCAGAAGTTTTCCAAATTTACTATCAGGCATTTTAGAAAAACCACTACTGTTTGTCATGCACTTTGTGAACAGTACAGAATGTTTCTAGGTTTGAACTTTGAGATGTGTGCCAAAAATATCTAAAAATAAAGAAATCCAGTAGGTTCTTGCACTGTCCTCTTCTCAAGTGARTGAACTGTATTTCACTGTGGTATGTATTTATTGGGACTGCAAAATGCCTAAAAGYTGTACCAAAATTTATTTTCTTTGCATTTAGTCTTCCTGTTTTGAATGTGCTCCTTCCAGTCTAAACTATGAACCATGCTTAGAAAAGAAGCACTTCAGTTATGTATATTATTACTTTATTATCCCTAAATTGAACTAGAAAAYGGGTGATCTAATTAAAGGTTGTAATCCCATTCTGATCTAGTTGCTGAATGGGTGATGGGGTTAGAACACTTGCATTTTTAAAACTAAGAACCTGTTTCCTCATTTGATCATGAATCTGCCATGTGCACAAGAGACATGATCTCAGTATTCTCTCTTCTCCATGAGCCCTAAAGAGCACGCATCCCAGTACTGAGCACTTTKAGAATTGTTAGAATGCCATGGAAAGTGTGATAGAAATTGATTCTGTTTTCTCAAAAATGTCRGGATTGAAAGTTAACAAAACAGCTGGATGTACTTCAGAATTTTCTTGTATTAAGAGATGTAAATAAGATACTGAAAAATCCAGCATGGTCTTTGGAAAAATACCCCAACAAACAGACACCCCYCTTCCCAAACCAACCAACCAATAAAAATCACAAAAAACAAGATGGATGGGGGAGGCATCCTTTCCCTCTTCCATCAAATATGAAGAAATAATACTTTACTTTCCTATGTCTCCTCAGCCTTCTCAATTTCCCAAATGTTWGGCCACATTCCTTGCAAGCCAGGCATCATGTGCTTTCTATAATGCTGGATGTGCTGGGGTGGTATGTTCACAGAATCTGACTTACTGATAAGAAATCATTCCTTTCTATTTTGGTTTCCTGTCTGCATCTGGACCTTACCCTCAAAGAGAACCTGCATGGTGTCACCCTTTCCTCTCCTAATAAATGCTCTGTTTCTGGTATGGTCTGATTTCAYGTGTTCCTTATATGATGAYATTCATGGTGTGCTCCTTTTTAACTTCAGGCTGTAGCTCAGCTTCCAGATGACTGGCATAATCAGGATTAGCTACCAATAGCAATCTCCTGATGAATTTGCACTTTCTGGTGATCAGTAGAACCTTTTCTCAGGGAGAAAATGTTACATCTGGGTGTCAACTGTTGTAAAACGTGTCGAAACCAAAATGTGTTTCATTTGTGAACTGATGAAATTTTTGTGCTGGACTTTATTCCCTGTGTTTGTTTTCTTGTCTATATGTTAAAAGGTGCAAGGGCCTTCCAATTCTCATTTCTTGTCGAAGTRATTTCCACTGGGAAGTGTAGATTGTATGAAGCTTGTGCAACTCCAGATTCTTTGGTCTTTGCAGAAAGCTTTGTACATGGTTATGGCATTCAATGAAAATTCATGGCTGATGGTGAGAAAAAGGAGGGGGAAGAAACTATAAGGGGGAAAAAGTGCAAAAACAAGAACTGAATASCTTCTTGATCTCTTTTATTAGTTGTTAGGCCTGTCTGTCTGGACCACAGCTTTTCAGAATGAACTCATATAAGCAAAATCCCAAAGTCCTGGTGGTTTTGTATTCAGAAAGGTGGAATTTCAGCAAGTTGCAAGGKCTATTGCTTTAACATTTTAAATTAAAACAACTTAACCAGAAAGATGATGCTTTGCCACAAGTAATTTTAATTTCTCCTCCACTTGTATATTACCAGTGAACAGAGTATCTGCCAAGCACGAGCTGCTGTCATGGTCTACGATGATGCCAACAAGAAATGGGTACCAGCTGGAGGATCAACTGGATTCAGCAGAGTTCACATATATCATCACACAGGCAACAACACATTCAGAGTAGTGGGCAGGAAGATTCAGGATCATCAGGTGAGGAAATCTCTGAAAATTTAGAGTTCTAAGTCTTCAGCAAAATTATGGGACCATAATTTAAAAAAATCGTGGTTTYTAACTGAAGTAGCAGAACTTTTATTGTTTTTTCCCTGTGAACTAAGCACTTTGCATACCCCCAAGGCAATAGTCCTTTTGCCATTCCTTCCTACAGATATCTATTTATAAAGGCTAGTGGTGTACACAGGAGTCATCTGGATCTTTTTAAGGCAAAGTGGCAACCTGAAAGCTTCTCTCCCCCACTCTGCACTGTGAGCTGCAGCCTGTGTAGACACCAGCAGTTCTTTTAGCTCTTCCTACCTCATGGGAACTTGCATGCATGATGTCTAATATCCCCAGGTCATTTTGTTCAAAAAACCTTCTGATGTTTAGTAATGCTGATCATCTAGTACTTAAAGAGAGTGAGGAGGGAGTAWCAGGGATTACATCTTTATTTCCTTGATGAAGTTACTGGATCATGATTAAATGGCAAATTAGGACTCTGTCTGTAAATGTGCTCTGCCATGTGATACTTGGGATGGRGTTAAAATACAATCTTTTGTTTGAGAAAAGCTTATATTTGTTTCCCTCCCTTCCTCCCARCATGTAATAGAATTATTTTCGTCTGTTTTTGGTCATTTATTACACACSTGAAGCCTAAACTGGTAACTCCCTGTGTGATTTGTTACTAAATATTTACTCCAAGTAATAAATGGTCTCTGTGCATTCATCTGAGAGTGAATCTGGGKTTTTTTTGTCCCATTCTTCAGCAGAAAAAGGTGAGAGGATATRGTTATCCAAGTGCAATGGGATCCTCTTAGTGGATGGCTTGTAGTAAATGGTTGCCCTAATAGCTCGAATTTTCATCTTTTGTGTGAGCCACAACAACCTTGCAAAATGATACCCTGTGATCCATGGTACAGATCCAGCAAACTGCTGCTGAAAGCCCTGCAAGCCAGGGGGTGCAGCAGCCACAGGGAGAAGGTGATAACTTGGTTAAAAAAGAAACCCAACAAATACCCTGTGAAGTTCTTGGGAAAATGAGTTTCTGCATTTCAGATGTGTGTTTCAGTGATCTCCTGCTGCAAGTCAGGGCTGCTGGTGTTACTGTGTTTTGGTCTTAGGAAACGTGGCTGCATCTTTTGAAGTGAGAACATTTTAACTACAAAAGTTGATACAAAATATCTCATTAGTCCCCTCGTGTATTCCCACCACTGATTACASACAGTGTTGGAATTAAAGTTGAAATGTTTTGTGCTTTCAGCCTTGTATTTCACAGATTATGGGTCGTGAATTAACCCGTGTGGTGGAGGAACAAAATCTACACAAAGCTGAAACTTCTGCTGGAACAGCAATTTTAAACATAAGTAAATKTATTTTTTTTTTAAATGATTACAGGTGGTAATAAATTGTGCCATTCCAAAAGGGCTGAAGTACAATCAGGCTACACAGACCTTCCACCAGTGGCGTGATGCTAGGCAAGTGTATGGTCTGAATTTTGGCAGCAAAGAAGATGCCAATGTCTTCGCAAGTGCCATGATGCATGCCTTAGAAGTATTAAATTCACAGGAAGCTGGTAAGAGTCTCTTCACTTATTTTCTTCCCCTAAGGTTGCTCAAATACAAAAAATTYCAAATGTTTATGTGTAAAAGTCTATAAGCCTTGTTTTTAATCGTAAATAAGCCTCTAGGTGTTTTAATTATTTGGATGTTTTGTCTGACTAATTACTGCTTCTTAACAGTGCTTCTCAGCTCAACTGGCATCTCTGTAATTGCACTTCCCAGCAAGTAAATCAATTTACATATTTCTGTATTAGATACAGAAACTGCTGGTTTTGCCTTTTTTTTTTTAAGGAAGCAAAACAAAAAGACCTGCCCAAGAAGCATAAGGAGGATACTTTTCAGAATTTCTAGACACATCCAGGTTCCTATTGTGTGTTGATATTTTTGCTTCTCAATGGTTACTGGTTTATTATAAAAYTGGGAAGGTTTTTTTTCCTCCAAACTTTGCAATTCTCTGGCAGTTTTTACCATGCAGAGTMATCTAGCTCAGAGACCTTGAATCCAGGGTTAACATTCAGATGAGCACATACAATTTAGACACCAGGTCTATAATTTCATTTGTTTGAAGTTCACGGTGACATAGGCTTTAAAACAGTGATGGAAAAATTCCTGCCTGTCAGTATTCTGCTATCTGTAACATATTCTAGGTAGGCTCTACAGCAAGTTGATCAGTGTAACACTGTGACACACACAGAGGGAGTTTCTTTTAAAAGACTAAAAGTCTTTTGTGTTCTTGTAACCARATAGAATTCTTTTGTCCTCATTAAAGTTTCAAGATTGCCTGTGTAACAAGAGATAGTACTTGTGTGCCAGTTTTCTTTCTCTTGTGTGGAAGAGAGGCTGTAGATAACTATACCAGGGCTGTCTCAGCTACAGCAAAAAAGGTGGTTTTATCAAGTTGGTTTTATCAAGTTGGTGTTTTTTCTGSTAGTCCTTTCAAGACTTACCTTTTGAAACTAATCTGTTGTCTAGGCTGTGGATGATAAATTCTGCAGTGCTTCCATTGTTACACAACACAGGAGGCCAAAATAGAAATGGTAGCTAGAGTTAGGAGGGTCCTTTTTGCCTGCTAAAATAAGGCAGTTGTGATTCCCAGTCTCCTACCACTCAGCTGGGTGTTTTCTCTTCTACGTCCCTCAGTTCTGCTTTCCCTCAGGGTTACTCACTTGTAAACTTTTCRTGCATTCTGACTGTTCATCACCTGTCTCCCAGCCAGTATTTGGGAACATATGAAGTGTTGGTTTGTACTCTTTTGRTGAAAAGGCCTGATTGATGGTAATTACCACAGATTTGAGGGGTTCAAGTTCTTTCCCATTACCTGTACTTGAAGAATTTGTGTTTCAGTGGGTATATATGCATATACATATCTTTGTAGTTCAGTTTAATTCCTCATAACACTGAACCTGAGCTGCTAGAGAGGCTGAAATGACATAGGCAGGCATGGCATTGCTCATTTTTTAGTTAGACAGTGTGTCCTTTTAAAATTTTGTGCCTTGTAATTTGTCTACTGACTTGTTCTCTTGCCACTTTATGCAAGGTATTTGTGGGCTGCTGCATTTTTATATTGCTCAGTAGTAGWAACTTTATTATAAACAGAGATGCCACTTCACTTTGTAAAGACTTGGATAAAACTAAAATTTTATGACTGTAAAATTTCATAACTGTGTGTGACTTATCACAGCCTGGTTGCTGACTACAGTGCTGTTGTCCTCTGGTTTGTTCTCAACAATTCTGAGAYGGACACGAATTAAGGTTTGTAACTATGTTTGAAAGTGGCTGGGTTAACCTTTCAATATTTCTGAATTACAGCATTGTCACTTTGTTTCTCCTTGTTGTGAATGTAATTTGGTGGTAGCAGCAGGCACAAGTCACAATGCATTAATTAGCTGCATCCCCAGCTAATGGTGAGCGCAGGAGATAATTGTTCCTCCCTGGCTCCTGTCAGCCGAGGGCTGTGGTGGTTTCAGATGAGCTGTCACCTGTGCCACAGACAGAGAGGTGCTCTAGCTTCCATCAAGCTGAAATAAAACCAAACCTTCACATTATCAGCATTGTTTCAGCAGATGAGCAGTTTTGCACTGCTGCTTGTCAAAAAAATTCCTAATAAAGCAYAGGGAATTGCTCTCTGTCTCATCTCACTTCCAGACAATGTTTAAAGATAAATGTTCATAATGTTTCYGTGTTAGGCTGCTGTCAACAAGTTTTATCAGCTGGGAAGTTTGTCACTGTCTGATCTAGATATTACTTAGTTTTTCTGACCTGTATCAGTGGAAGAAGTATCTTTCTGAACATGCTGCTTCAATAATGGAGATAGCTTGCTAAGTGGCTTGCAGTTCAGAAACCAATTAATTGTGCTTCTTGCTCAAAGCTCAGTGAATTTTGTTTCTCTGTTGCTGGTATAATTTCCTTAAAGTGCAGCTAGAAATGAATCCTTGGTGTTAGGTTCCCCCCCCAGGATCTCTGAAATAGATGAATATTTACTTAGACAGGTCACTGGCTCTGAGGCTCTAATATTAGCTCTTCATTTTAGGAAATGGATTGCAGCTGCCTTTTATAAACAAATTACTCTCTCTGAAAAGGTGTTGAGAGGGTATGTGTCATAAAATAAACTTACACTGACATATGATGATCARTACATTATATATGATTAGGTTTGTTTCTTTCAATGTATCTGCCTGGGTTTTAAAAATTTCTAACCCATGCTGTCCTTGTTGGTGTTTGGATGATACTGCTTCAAAAATCTGTACTTGAAGAWGACAACTTGTCTCTATTAGTTTAAATAAATTGCTGTGTTTCCTAGTRTATCCAAAATGGCATGTAGAACCTCCAACTGAAATAAAAAGAAAGAGATCCTACATAGATAGCTTCCCTTTTATTATAGAATTGCATCCAGTTAAAGTTAGATTCTTGCAGTATCCTTATTTTCTGCTGTGCTTTCTCATTTTGGCAATTTCTTTTATTAGCTTGCTTATTTTATGTTGTGTTTTATTCATAAAAGGAAAGCAGTTTTAATGTTAGCTGAGCATACTATTCAGAAATTCATAAAGCTGCAGATGAATTTTAAATTTTGTGCAAGGGTTCACAGAAATCTAAACGACTTCTGAGGGATATTAAAGATTAAGTTGTGTACATCCTTTTGCTTTGCAAGTCAGCTGTTGGGTATGGCCCTCTCTTTTTAAAATCAAATTAAATCATGGTCTCCTTCTCTTGCATATATTTGAAAAATGTCATTGATCTTTTAGTTGGCATCCTCAGCTGTTCTGCTGCCTGCTGGCAAAATTGGAGGTTGTTTAATTTAGGATCTCCCTCTAGTGGATCTGCTGGAGTCGAGGCACTGCTGAGCTCCCAGGGAGAAGCTTTTTGTCCTTCTGGTGAGTTCAGAGTGCAGAGTGAAAATCTCTGAAGTTAAGAGCAAAGGCTTTACTGCAAGTGGCAGCTTTCTGCYAAAAACCAGTGCAGGTTTGTCTCAGAGGGCTCAGAAGCAATGGCAGCCTTCTCAGTGAAGCTGCTGCWGATGCTCTGCTGATGTGGGATTTTATCCTCTCCCTGTGTTATAGGTCTGATAAATGAACATGCTAACTTCTCAAGTGGTTGAATTCTGCTTATTTAAATGAATTTATTTTATTTTAGCTCTGGTTTGAATGATTGCATTAGCAAACCCTGTTTTCCTGCAGGCTAGTTGGGCAGATTGTAGGCAACCAGCAAATCCAGAGGCGTAGGACAACACAGGATTGCATTTTGTCCTGGAATTTTAAATAAAATAAAATAATTAATTAAATAAAATTAAATATCACAGATTCCTGCCCCACACTGTTTCAGAAATGSATTAAAAGTGAACCAAGGTTTTATTTCTGGCCCTCATTTGGGAAAATTTGGAAAGACTTACTMCTCATTACATTAAATAACTGTTTGACATGGTCAAAAGTGACACCTTCATCAAATGCCAAGTGCATGTCATCAAGTTTAAGAGGTCAAATGAAGAGGATTTCTGGCTCTGAGGCTGTGTGCAGTGTGTTCAGATATTCAGTAATTGTCTTGTCTGGAGATGACAGCTTGCTGCAAAGGTTTTGCATTGCATTACAAAGGAAATTTTCATATCTGCATTAAGTAGGGCTCATTGTTGCAATCAAAGTGGCTCTGGAATGAGAGAAAAGCTTCAATGAAGGGAAATCAGACAGCTGAGAATTCTCTGATGTGTGAGACAATGGATTATTTCTTTGAAGGAATAGGGTCACGTAAGGGAAGCTTGTGTTGGGAGGAACAAAGGAGCATCACACTCAGYTCTGCTGCAAGAAGCACCTCCTAGTTCAGCTGGAATCACTGATGCTTTGTGTGGCATCTGTCTTCAACCTCAGGAAAGCCTTGCTAAGAGAATAGGAAACCAAGTGTGAGGTTTCTAGATGTGTGATTTGCACCTGGACAGGTCCTGGGAGTTGTTTGTTGCAGAAGATGAAGGCAGCAGAAGAACTGAAGCAAGGATGTCACAACAGTAAATAAATCTGTTTTCATTCTTTCTCATAGAATTACCTAGATGTAAGATTTGTGATGCTTTTTGTGCTAATCTCTAGCAGTTATGTATATTGGTTCTTGAGAAGATTTTGGAATGTTCTGGATATAAAGGCAAGGTCATGAAGGGCTTCAGTGAATCTGTTCTAGTGTTGCCTTAGATCAGTTTAATTCGTAGGAAACTGGGGAGGAAGAAAAAGAACCAGAGGGTTTTTTTTGTTTCCAAGGTCTCATTATTTTATCCTTCTGACCTTGGAGGGGAAAAAGCCCCTGTGGTTCAAGTTTTTTGAATTCCTCTTGAATGAGTAACTCTAGAAGTTAGGTTGTCCAGTTATTAAATAAACAAATCTTTATTCACAGCTGTACATTAATGTGCAGTCCTTTCTCTTCCTGCAGAGATAGGTAATTAAATCCTTGCTGATGGAGGAATGCRCTCAAATAATGGATTGAATAATTTAATATCTTTGGGAAGTGCAAACTGAAACAAAAATTGGGGTTGCCTAATTAGAATATATAGAGAGATTAAAGAAGACTGAAGTGAGAAAAGTRTATGTGGAGCTTGGGGGGTGCTTTTCTTTGTACTGCTTTGGTTCGTGTCATGCTAAAACTTGTTTTGGGAGAATAAAAATTCTGCAGCAGTGAAGTAATGATGCTGTACCTGCACTCTTAGCAAGCCTCTGGAGCAGGCTGTCAGCACTCCCTGTCAGAACAGGAGTAACATGATGGGAGTTTTATTACCTGTGTTGTCAAAAGTTGGATAATATCTTTGGTCTTGCTAACAAGATTTTTCCCTTCCTTTTAAATGTGGGATTGATGAAATAATTTTTTTAGGTCATTACTAGGTGTTTAAAATAGCTGATACTGATTAGGTAATCCTGATTTGGGTGCCAAAATGCTGACCCTGCAGGAAGTTCTMCCTGTTTATTGGGCAGAGTATTTCCTCTTCATTGTAACTGCAGRTAAGATTATTGAAAGCATCATCAGTGTTGGTTGTGGTGTTTGGAAGTGAAGGGWGGGTTGCTAAGTTTTCAGAGTTATACAAACTTTTAAGAGTTGCCTGTATGGTGTTTCTAATTTTTTTCTTTTGGTTCTTCAGAGTTAGTGGTGTATCATGTGAAAGCATTAAATTTTAGGTGAACAATCTGAAGAATTAATGAAAATCTGGTAGCTGGTCTAAACTGCATGGCAAATGTTAATAGAAGTGCATTAATTTATGGATAAAGTTTTGTTTAATAAACATAGAGGAATGTCAGCGTATTTTACAGTTGGGGGTTTMTAGTGTTGTCTTTAAAAATATTATCAGTAGAAGTTGTAGATAGATTTAATCTGCCTTTTGGGAGCAGGATGTTTTCATAAAAGTCATGAAGATAGCTGTGAAATACACCTTGGTGAGGCTCATTTCTGTAGTGTTATCCCCCAGCAGTGACAGCCATCACCTGTAACATTGCATTTAATCAAATTTTGGCACAGCTGAGGGTGGAGGGGGAGCTCTAAATATCCCACAGTAGATGGTATTGACATATTTGACTTCAATATTTGCTCTTTTATGTTTGTGGTATTGTAGTTTCATCCAGCAGTTGCAGTTCCTGCCGGTGAAGCTTGGTCCCTGGGCATGAGAGGGTGGCAGAGGGACCCTGGGAGCTGCTGATGTCCCCCAGAAAATTGGGTTTGAGCCAAGCCTGGCTCCCAGGTTATCAGAGCCTGGTTTCCAAGGCACTGCTGGCTCTGATAGGGGCTTCTGCTGGCACTGATAGGAGGCTTACCTCTGCTTAAATTCACGTGTGCTTTAATGAATAGTTTTGTTCTTCTTGTTGCCTTTTATTGCCTTGACCAAGTTAAAAGAGCTTGTGGATTGAAGTGGAGAGTGTTTAGTTTCAAATTTGCAGTGCTGAGTGAATTAACTGAGCTGAAGGGAGCTGTGAGTGAGGAAGTAGRGGTTTGAAGGGAGGGGAAGCCTTGGCTGAGAGCTGATTCACCCAAACAGAAGTACTAGAGAAAGTTTTGTCACTAGTTAATGCCCTAGTTTTTGGCCATCATGGTCTTGCATATAAACCCATAACACCTGTTGGGAGGGTATGTGTCATAAAATAAACTTTYACACTGATATGATGATCAATACATTATGTGTGGTTAGTTTTGTTTCTTTCAGTGTGTCTGCTTGGGTTTTAAAAATTTCTAACCCATGCTGTCCTYRYTGGKRTTTKGATGATACTGCATCAAAAATCTGTACTTGAAGATGACAACTTGTCTCTATTAGTTTGAATAAGTTGCTGTGGCTTGAGCAGTGACTTGGTTTTGGTTCTGCTCAAGRCTGGTTAGAAAATCAACCCAGCCTTTGTTCTGGCATGGCCTGGAGCAGGACAGGCTCTGAATGGAGCTGGAGACACATCAAAGAGGGATACCACAGTTGTTGTTCTTAYTGCTTCCTGCACAGATCTCTGAAAAGCCTGCTTTCCATTCATTCAGAAAACCTTTAACCATTTAAACACACTTTTTTTTTTCTAAGTTCTTATATTCCCTAACAAAAACACATCTTCTTGGCTGTAGCTTTGAACTCTTGCCTGGGGTGTGGGCTTTGTTTAGTAGGAGTATTCAAACTGTCCTTAAAGAAAATATTTTCTAAAGATTATAATTAGCCAGGTCACTTATGTTTATATCATATAAATGTATAAATAAATTTGCTGTCCACTTTCAGTCTGGAAAAGACTTCTAAAAGACAAGCCACACTTTGATTTGGGGATCAGACTGTATAATTGGAACACTGCTTAGTTTTGGCACTGACATACTGAGAAGTGAAGGAGTGGGCTTTCTTGGTTACTGAGTTGTTTATATAAACTCTTTCTCTGGGGAGAAAATGGAGATCTTTACCTCAAACTAAAATTCCTATGTGTGATAGTTGACCAGCCTTAGCAGATTTATTAAAAAATTAGGGTGAGAATAAGCTGTACTCCGAAGTACAGTAATTGCAGGTGGGAGGTTTTCTGTGTGTCTTTGCCTTCTTGATTTATGGCATGTGAGGAAGATTTCATGTGATCTGGCTGCCCCTGGTTCCCCCAAACCCCTTTTCATCCATCCTTGTGTTACCAGCTCCCAGGTGATCCTGTCCAGCCAAAGGAAAACACCCAGTGCAGCTCAGTGCGGAACTTGCAGGACATGTGTTGTGCCAATCTTGAACAGCTGATGCTTGGGGKTTTTTTAGGGCTCCAGGAATGTGATATGTTCAATATCAGCCAGTGTCAACACTGATAAGATACGATGCAGCTGGCATGAAAAGAAGTGGGGTGGGGTGTGGTGTGACACTCCAAAAGAGAAGAGGTAACTGAAAGAGTGTCRCAGACATCTTTTATGAAAAATCCTTTCTTTAGTGTTTTTCCTCTTGAGAAGCTGAGAGGCCTCAGGAACAAAATGTAAACATTGATTATCTGCTGCTGTGGAATGCAACAGGTGCATCTGTGATTGGCCCATGTTGGTTGTTTCTAATTAATGGCCAATCACAGTCCAGCTGGCTCAGACTCTGTCTGAGCCACAAACCTTTGTTATTCTTTCCTATTCTATTCTTAGCTAACCTTCTGATGAAATACTTTCTTCTATTCTTTTAGTATAGTTTTAATGTAATATATATAATAAAATAATAAATCAGCCTTCTGAAACATGGAGTCAGATCCTCATCTCTTCTCTCAACCTGAGACCCCTGTGAACACARTCACAAAAGATGAACAAAAGGCATTGAAGGAGGGCAAACCCTGTGTTTCCTTCCTATGCTTTCATAGGGTTGTGCAACTGAAATTGGTTTGGCTTTTGAACAGAGATACAAAGTAACCAGTCAGTTAGGGCTAAAAAAAATTAAGGAGYTTGATAAACTCAAACTCTGGTTGTGGTTTAAAAGGATGGTGCTGGGGATGCTTGATTTGGTTCAGGCAGTCCCCAGCAGTCTGATGTTGATGTCCTGATGTTGATGCCACCATAACTGGCTGTGTGACTGCATGAAGCACCAGGTCTGGCTGTCATGTAGCTGCTGGAAATGCTTCATGCAGGCTTTTTTCCCCCTGAGATTTTTAATGTGTTAGGTTGCCAGTCCATCTCTCACCATCTCACACTTGCCTGAACTGTCATTGAGGAAGGGTGATGCAAAGGTGAAAATAAGCTGAAAAACAGAAAGCACTGAAATTGGAATGGCTGCTGAACAAATTAGTATAAAATTATATCCTCTGTCTGTCAGAATGTGCTGCAGAGTGCACCATCTGTGCTTTTTCAGAAAAAGAGAGATGTTAGGTTTTCTTTAAAACTCAGAATGAATAGACCATTCAGCCTCATCTCTCRCTTGGCTTATATTGGCTTCTAAAGATAAAGTGATCCTGTAAAAGGATCAGAGTTCTTTTCCAGGCAGTATCTGAATATTTCTCATGGGGGTTGATGTTTCTGAGGCATCTTGAAGTGTTCAGAAGCCTCTGAGAGAGGTTTTTACTACCTGGTTCCTGTTTATTTAATATAGTTAGCAGGACCACCTGTCCTGCTAGCCAGGCAATTGTATTTTAGCAATAAAGTGGTAGTCTTGGCTTGCTGTAATAAACCTTCTAGGATAAAACATGCTTTTCCACCTGGCATGGACCTTTAACTTCTAATGTTCATTAGCAGGGTGGCTGCAGAGGGAAATTTCATGAGAAAACAGCACAAAGGACTTGGGAGCTGAACTTCCSTTTTCTTGAAAGCCTTTGGTATACTCAAGTTGCATTTCCTTAAGGCAAAAATGTGTAAGAGGTGCTGGAACCACCAGGTTAATTGCCAGCAGGGGATATTTTTCCTCTCCTGTGTGCATAGCTGTGAAAGAAGCCATCACTGGAGTAGGCTGGCCAAGCTGAAGCTGCCTTGGCTTGCTCTTGTTTGCCTTGTGCAGAACTGATGGATAAATTGGGGGTTTGAACAAAGTTTGAGGCTACAAGAACAGGTTTTTCCCACAGCTGGGTGTGTTGGAATGGCCAGTGCAGATGAAGCTTGGTGTTTACTTGCTGGAGGTAGAGAAGGATTAAGGTAGAAAGGTTGGAGAGTGGTGGTCTGCACCCAGCTGCTGCAGCATGATAATACCTTCTTCAAAAAAACCTTTTAAATACTCTTAAAGATTAAATTGGCTGAATTGAACTTTTCATTTCTACTGCATTTTCAGCACAAAATAGTTCTGGTTCTAGTTCTCAATTTCTAGAATATGGACACATTGTGACCATTTCTTTTCATTTTTGTTTTTCGTTAWTAATTTTCAGGTCAGCATGTTCCATTCTGAGGAATAAGACAGGAATTCTATCCCATATCTGATACTCAAAGGGCTGCTTGCAGTTTGCAGCTCAAGCTSTGAGCCTTGACTTAGTCCAAGTGTTCTGCTGGGCATGGCAAGCAGCAGAGCTGGTGTTTACAGCACCTTYCACTGCTGCTGGATTGTGTCTGCTTGTGAAAGGCCATGAAAGGCTGCAGGCAGCACATAGCCCAGCTGCCTGGGAGCTGCTGTCATGGGCATAAAGCTTTCCACCTGTCTCACAGGGGAGAGGAGAGGAGGATGTGTGTCTGATGGAAGTTGCAAAGCAAAAAAGTTTTCCAGATGAGCCATGTGGCAGATGTTTCTGTTTAGTGGTCATTTAACTCCAATGATAAATTAATAATTAATTTTTTTTTTTTTGCATTTAAAATACAGGTTAAAAATATATAGTTTTTTAATATTGCACTATAAATATATAGGTTTTCTCATATTGCATTAAAATATAGGTTTTATACCTGGAGGTGTCTCTTGGAGGTACTTCAAGCAAGGCTAGTGCATCCCTAGCAACATCCAGGCATGAGGTAGAAGGGCCTGATGCTTGCTGAAAGAACAACTAAGGAAGACACCAGCTCTGTAGCACACTGCCTGCTTTCATCCTCACAATTAAGTCCCATTACTTTTTGTATTTGTAGGGTACATAGATAGTGTGCACTTTTATAATTTTCATGATTAAAGATCACAGTGGACACAAAACTGGCATTCTGAGGAAATGAACCTTTTTGTAAGGCTTTTAAACAAGGCACTTGTTGGCTGTRTCTCAAGCAAGTTGCCTGTCCTTGATGTATCAGTGTATCACACATGGTCTTTTTATGGGTTTGGGTGACTTTCACAAATTCAGAYAGGAAAAAATTTTGCATTTTGGTGTTTGAGATGGGGAAGATCTCATTACAGCTCCATAACTCTTAATTGGTTTGGTGGAGTATCAGTGGGAAATCACTGCTTTGCTCTTGGACATTTTCAAAACTCGATGTATTAATTGATTTCAATTCTTGTTTCGTATAAATTCCATAATCTTGAGCATAGCTGTAGTCTAAATAATTTCCTGGATTACTGCCTGACAGCAGCCATGCATCCATGGTCTCCTGTATTCCATTCCACACTTTGTTCCTCACTTCTTTTTACACAGTTTTGTGCTGTAAATACATTTGTGATTTAAATGGTAAAGCTTTTTTTGTTTCTAGAATACAGATCTCACATAGACAATTACCTGGAAGTTGTATGGTTCAGAATTTCCCATCAGTAAAAGCTGAAGATGATTTTGCATGACCTTCCCTTTTGCATCTCTTGTGCTTAGCAGAATTCACAGTTTGCACATTTGTTGTATGCCCCATTCCTTTGGACACAATACTTACCTGTGCAAAAAAGGTCTTTGATCCAAGTTGATGACCTGAAATCTGAGTAAATTTTGGTGTGACCTGTAGAAACTTGCTTTAGCTTCCTTCTCTCAGTGTGGTGGTATGGTTCTGATGGTTTTTCTCCTGTTCTTTTGTTTTTTTCCTTTTTCTGTTTTCTCCCCCTTTTCCAGTGTTCTATTTAGGTGAGTGGTTTATTTTTTTGAGCCTTTCCTGCTCCTCCAAGAGTATTTGTTCATTGTTTTAAGAAAAACAATCAGACTTGGAGTGCTTTTCAAAGCTTTTGTCAAATTCCATCATGCAGAAAGTTTGTTTTGTGTTTTTGTGAGACCTTTCCATCCATGTGAAATAAATTCATTCTGCAGATGTGTGAGGTAACATTGTACATGTGTGAGGTTGCAGTTTTTATTTGCTGCATTATGCTGTTGAGCTYGTTTGGCTTAAAAAGCAAAAGTGAGCAGTTCTTCAAATGTTGTGTGATGGCTGGCTTTTTTCTTTGATTTTTGTGCTTTTTTTTTTGCATGGTGAAAGTTCAAACCATTAATTTATGATCTGTCTTTGCTCTTAGGCCCTACATTGCCTCGACAGAATTCACAGCTTCCCTCTCAAGTACAAAATGGTCCATCACAAGAAGAAATGGAAATCCAGAGAAGGTATGGTATTAAAAGTGAACARCTGTTCAGTTCAAGGAAGTGATAACTCTTACTGAGGAGAAAATAAATGTCAAGGACTTAGAGCTGCTCTCCTGCACGAGGGCAGCRTTTGTATGTGCACAGTGCTCAGTGCCACTCTGTAAAAACTTTGTCGCTGGATCCCTTGTTCTGCTCTCCACCCATTCAAACAATGCAGTTGGAATTGGAATGCCAGGAAAGAGTTGAAGATCAGAGGGAAGCCTTGGGAGATTTCACTGTTGTCATTTTCAGCCAGGCTAATGGATTTTCCAGTGACTGTTGTGTGTTCAGTTTTTGACGCTGAAAAAAGCAGCAAGTGAGGAAGGAAGTTTTAGAGGCAGAGAACTGAGTCATCATGAGTGACAGGGCTTTTGTCCTGAGTGTGGATGTGCTAGATCAGAACATTCTAGTGGAAATCTTGTTTGCCTTTACACTGTATTCTTCAGCAAAAAACCTTAATTTTCTGCTTTTAGTGTATAAATTGATGGAGCAGTTTAATTTTCAGCTGGAGCACTGCTGGTTGTATCTGTACTGCCCTCAGTGACTGGTCTGTGTTCCCCTGTCCAGTTGGTGCTTCCTCCAAGTTTAGCTGTTCCATTCAGTTTCTGTCCCTGTGGGATATTTTTTCAGACCTGTGGCATTTTGAACATACAGAGTTTTTTCCCCTTCCTTTTAATAATCATTACATATTGATGAAGTGCCCAATTTCTACCAACTCTGTGGTTGCCATCTTCCCACTTTTGTTTTGTGGCAATGTGGGGTGAGTTTTGGGGGTTATGGGTGTGTGACATGGCAGAGCCTTGTAGGACAGTGCTGTCACACTGGGCTAAGGGAGAACAGCAAGACCTTGGGCTGTCCCAAGCACACTGCCTGTGCTGCAATCCTGGATTATTTTACCACCAAAACACTCCCAGGAGATTAGCTGTTCCCTTCCYGAAGGGATGCTGGGAATGATTCACATGCAGGACAGATCCAGGGAACAGGAGCCTTGGATAAATGGGAGGTGGTCCAAACTGATGGTGTAAATGCACCTATAGCTTTTTGTGSTGACTGGAAGAATGCTTAAACATGCTGGGTCTAATTAGCACTGAAGCTTTCTCTGTTTTGCTCTTCAGCATGTAGAGGTGAGCAGAACCCAATTGCCAATTTAGGAGTAATTCATTTGATAAAGAAGCTGTATATGTTGAACAAAGGGTTGCCATCAAAATTGGCATCATACTTATCTGTCTCTTTTCTTCTGTGTCTTCTTAAATCTGAGCAGGAATCACTTYATCTGAAAGTTACCTTGTTTAAGAACAAATAGCAAGAACCTCATTACAAATCTGTCTGTTTGATGTGTTTATGTGCAAGTTTGCTGTCATGATAAAAGCCTTTTATGTCACTTCTTTTGACAGACTTTTAAAAAGCCTTTTTTCTTCCAATATTTTTTTCTGTCCTACATTAGTGGTTTTTAGTATTTTTATTTGCTGCGTGTCCCTTTGGAAAGCTGCATTATCTGAAATTTATAATGCTGAAATACTTTTGAGAGAAGCATTGTAGAGTGGCATCTCCTCAGAATAAGTGCTGCCCTATATTAAGAGCTCTGAAAGTCTCTTGAAATTTYTGGTATGTGAAGGACATCCTATCAGATGGCATTCTTATGGCTTGGCTTTTTTGATCAGTGTGCTCGACTTGTTTCCATTTAATGCAATGTCCTCTTTGAAGTCTGCTTCTGGGTTTGTTTTGTTTTTCCCTGAAACAAGGATGGAGCCCTGGAATGAGTTTACTCATGCTGCTAGACAGATTGCCCGTGGAAGGACTATTGCTGTTGTGTCATTAAGCTTAAGAAGAACATGTAATTTTGTTAAAACATTTCACAAATGCTTCTTCAGTCTCATTACTCCTGTAACTACATGGTGATAATAAAGTTCAATTAACTCTGTGCTGAAACTTCTCTTCTGTAGTAACTGTCTTGCAGCTTTCAAACTCTAAGAGCAAGAGTTACTACCATCATGTAGAGAGTAGTAAATAGTTGGGAAGAAAAGGTTTAAGTATATATTACTTTTAACATATCTCCAAGTGACATTTCCAGTCTCAGTAAAGGGTAAAAGCAGTGTGGGCAGGCTTGAATCCTGTGGGGAGCAGTGAGACTAGAGGGAATGCAAGAAATGGGAATAAATGTTACTGCGTGGGAAGGAACATGGGGTTTGTGATGGATCAGGAGAAAGGCTGTGCCAAGTCTATGGCTTGTGGAATGTGTGTCTGTTGGGTGGGGGTTTTCTCCAAAGTGTGGCTTGATAATAGTTGTCTTTGAGCTCTGTTCTCCCATCCCTCCTCTTAGGTGTGCCTGGATTTAGTAGTGTGTAACTGACTCCCCTGTTAAGTGCAGGAAAATGTTTTTTAAATTATTCTAAGCTGGAGAAAAATATCTGCTTGCATGAAAATTAAAGGGACCCTGTGGAGGTCTAGTCTAACCCTCTGCTCAGAGAAGGACTAATTTCAAAGTTAAATTATGTGGCTTGGAGCTTCAGGGTTTTCCTAGGCAGAAATAGAAACATTTCTTCAGAAGTATTTTGCCAAAGGAATGACCAGTGAAGAGTGGCATAATAAAGAGAGCTCTTCARCCATCAGGGTCTGATGTTTTCCTTTGCTTTCATAACCAGTGTTCAGGAATCTTGGGAAAATTGGGAATTGAAGAGTGAAATTAGTTCATTGCCAGCAGAAGTACATTATTTTGGTTCAGAGATTTTTCTCTATTTTAGAAAGGATTTAGATGCCCTTACATTTTGGGTAAAACTGCTTTGTTTATTTTGCTGCAGAGCTTCCTACTTGAATATTTGTATTGCTAACTGGGCAGTGGTACAGTTCCTAAGGCTGCTAGGACCAGATGTGCCATCTGAAACACTGAGGTTTTTATAAGGCCAAGGTTACACATAAGGTGTAATGAAGTAATTTTTCCTGGTGAATTGATAACTTTGTTACTGTCTTTGAAGAAACCTTAACACATGGTGGATGCYTTCCCTCTCAGGGAGTACTTGATGCTAGCTGTAATTTTCCTTAATTTGCACTCACTTCAGTACAGTAATAGCAGGCTTTAAAGCACTCCAGCTTCCATTTTTGATCCTCCARACTGAAGGGATATTTTGTTCTGTGGGCTGTTTTTCGTTTTGCCAGAGTGGTGGCCAGGCAGTGTTTATAAATTCCACTGATTGATAATGAGCCAGCTTCAGTTGACATACATATTTGTTAATAACTGCAGAGTTACCTAATGCCAAAGACCATTTTAAAATACAGGATTAGTTCATGGCATGCCTGTGGGTGCTACTGGTGCATGTAAATTTACCTTCTCTCCCAGCCGTGGTAAATACATTGTCAGGAATATGAGTCACTGAGTTGGTATCTAATATGACACTTGGGAATTTAATGAGTTAATGTTTATAAATAACTTCAAAATGGTCACTGCTTCATAAATAAAGAGCTCCAGGAAGAGAGGAACTGTACAGATAGTAAGGAATGATGAGGGTGTACAAGCCCCCCTCTGCCCTTCAGGGGCGTCATGGACCAAAACTCGACCGAATTCTTTCGTAAGTACTCAAAAACATTACAAGTTTGTAAAATGCAACAGCAGAATATTGGGAGGGATTCCAATTATTAAATACTTTATTTCCTTGTATGTTYAGTTTGATTTGTGGTGGTACTGTTAAAGGAAACACAGGGGTATGCCTGTGCTAGAATTTAGKATTGATATGATGTGGATTTTGTAACATCCGATGGAGAGATTCTTAGTTTTAGTACAAGTTCAGAGGCTGTCAAATGTAGATGTTTCTTAGTAAATAAGAGACTTGAAGGCAATATTTTTATTTTACAGATTAAATTTTTTCTGAATTTTGCTAATCTTATTCTTCAACTACAGTAAAATGTTTTCCTCCTTGTAACTTAGTAATTATTACATACTCCTGAGCTGTTTTGAAAACCTATGTAGAAATGCTAGAAGAAAAAATCCTGCAATTCAGTGTCAATGTAGCTATTGTAGTTTAAAGGAATAAAAGTTTGCCCATGGCTGTGTGTCCCTGGTAACCTTGTTTGTACTGATTTCCCACAGCCTSTAACTTTTCCCTAGTTAGTGGCCAGATGTACAGCTTCCAGCTTTCCTTTGCTTCTGAAATGGTGCCATTTATCCAGCAGCTTCTTTCAAGGAAATAGGATTTCTTTAAAAGGCAAATGGATTGATTAGATTATAACTGAGCACACAGCTCTAATCTGAGATACACATGAATAGGATGGAGTTGTTGGCTTTTTGGTTTGGGGCTTGAGAGGTCAGTAGCATCCACTCATGTGATTGTATTGTTTGCATAGCTGTGGTTTAGATGGAATCAAAAGGGGCTTTTCTCTTTTTTATCTTTTTTTAGATTTTTTTTTTGCCTGTCTCATTTTCTTTCCATTTGTAGTGAAGTTTTCAGAGACTTACCTGACTTTATGAGTAGGTCTAGTGGGTGCTTAGTGGTTACAGYATAATTTTAAATGCTGGTAACATTGGTGTATTGAGAAGACCACTCTTCCATTAAGCAGTATTCTGATGACATCGGTAGAATTGCTTTGAAATCTTWCAGTTCTGTGAGCACTTTTCTGTTTAATTCAGAACATTAAATTGGAGTTGAAAGTTGTTCTACATTTTCCCGGATTTTTGGTTATTGCAGTTCCCTTTTAAGAAACTGTGTTCCAGTTGTACTCACTGGAATTCACTACTGGGTGCGAGTTGCCAATGAAAGTAGATTTTTCTACTGCTGAGATTCTTCTTTTTTCTAAAATTCCATGAGTACAGGTGTCTTTCTGTGATCTAGCTTCTGCCAGGAAAGCTCATGTTCTCTTAGTTTGAGGTAATATTATTGAAAATATGGCGATGAGGAAAATTAGGCTTATGAGGTTTATCCAAGAGCATKAATAGATCCCTTAGTCTGTTAGAATTCCTCTATCTAATGCATTTCAAGTTTCTAGTTGTCTCATCATGTCTTTATCATAGTGGCTGGCTACTAATTTTTGCTTGACTGATAAAACCTAGTTCTTGCTACTTCCAGCTAATGCATTTTTAGCTTCTAACATAAAAGCTTCTTCTTAAACCTTAAATCCCTTTTGATCAAGGAGATGAAAGCCTGTTAATTTGACTTTGGTAACAGATAAAACATTGGACAGTAAACTGAACCCAGACAGTATTTTCTTTACAAAAACAGCAAGGATGTTCCTGGGCTTTGGTAGAGCATTTGACAGATACCAAGAGGGAATTTTCAGTTCATGTGGAAGAGAGCAGGATTGCTGTGGAAGTGTGAGGAGCACAAGAACAGGCATCAGTGCACCAATGGGACCTTTTCAATCAGATTTCTTTTGGTGTTTTGCTGWACAAAGCAAGTCCTTGTAGCTGATGTGAGTTGAGATACGTGAGRATGAAGGAGAACAGGAGGGGTTGGATGATATATGATATGCTATATTAATGATATTGCAGATTTTGATKATTAGAATAGAATGAGAATTCCTAGTAGGTGTCCTGTTTTTAGAGGGGAAAACCACCAACCTGTAGACCTCATCAGTGTACAGGGAAAATCAAATGGRCATTGGAAGTGTTACATGCAGTGGTGTCTGATCAAGAGAAAGCTGCCTGAACTTTGGAAATAACTGTAAGGACATGGATTTGTGCAGTGTTTCAAAGTCATGATAAATCAAGTTAATTACATCATCATTTCACCATCATGTAAAGTGTTTGTTACAAGCCATAATTGAACCAGTCTCACCTCTCAGTGCTGCTGAAAGAACCAAAGCTGCAGAGCACAGCTCAGAGTGGCAGAAATTGTCAGTTCCAGAGCAAATACATAAATTCACTTCACAAACCTCTGGCATTTAACAGTCAGACTTGGCAGATCTTTGAGTCCTGTGTCTTGCTCATTGTACCAAGCTAAGTCTTGTCTGGGTTTCTCTGACACCATGTGGATTATGCTCAGGTAGAAACTGTCCTGAGTGTCAAGCACTTGACAGAAAATAAAGCTGACTTGGTAAAATTTTCAGAGCAGGAGTTTAGTTTAGACAATGCAAAGTGAAATTTATGCAGCTGAGATTGCTTAGGAAGATGCAAAGATGTTAAATATTGATCACTTCTGCTGAGCTTATGTTATTGGTGCATCCTGTACTTCTTATTTATGAAGATTCTCAGTCTTTGTGGAGGCTGCCTGTGTTTGATGTCAACACAGCTTGCAAATTTCCAAGATGTGGATGTATTTTCTCTTTGTACATGAATTATGAAATTTGGGGGGTGGTGTGTGTTCATTCCGTGGTACATAATGTGTAGGCACTGAGATATTGTAAATATTCAGTAGGTTTGCGTGACCATACAGGAGAGTGAGCTCTGTGACAAATGCTGAATTTTGGAGTGGTGAATAAATATTTAATATTAAAGATGGAAGAGCAAGTTTAATGCTGGGACTCCATTTTGATTACTCAGATAAATTCCTGCAAATTTGAAGAGCCATAACAGACACACTTTCCTGAACTTGTACAGAAGATGATCAGGGGATTAAACTATTAAAAATCAAGCTAGGAGCTAAATTCAAAATAACATGTCAAAGCACYTTTTTTTCCCCTGTAATAGTTTCAGCAGGGCTAAAGTAACTTGGCTGTGTCTGTATCTGGACTTCTGTGGATCCCTGATGATCACAAGGTAGAGGACAAGGTGCTGCAGATGGAGCTGAGGTCAGCCTGGTGCCTGTGCTAGGAGCTAAGCTCAAAATAACATGTCAAAGCACTTCTGTTTCCCTGTAATGGTTTCAACAGGGCTAGAGTAGCTTGGCTGTGTCTGTATCTRCTTCTGTGGATGTCCAGATGTTCCTGGTGACCACAAGGTAGAGGACARCATGCTTCAGACRGAGCTGAGGTCAGCCTGCATCTGCTGCTGGTGCCTGTGGCTAGGAGCTAAGTTCAAAGTAACATGCCAAAGCACTTTTTTTTCCCCTGTAATAGTTTCAACAAGGCTAAAGTAGCTTGGCTGTGTCTGTATCTACTTTATCTACTTCTGTGGACGTCCTGAGAAGAGTTCCTGGTGACCACAAGGTAGAGGACAGCACTCTTCAGATGGAGCTGAGGTCAGCCTGCATCTGTGCTGGTGCCTGTGGCTCAGGCAGACACTGTGTAGCCTGTCTGCTGCCAGCTGCTGTGTTTGCTGCAGTGACTCAGTGCTGGGAGGAGGAGAAACCATCATGTGAGATGTATTCTAGTGAGTAGTGACTGTTGGATTAGATAATGCTATCTGTGCCCACATGCTGGGGCTAACAGCATTTGAGAATAAAACTCCAAACATTGCTGGCTTGGTTRTTGCTCTGCAGTTGGAGGCAGGGTTAGAGGAGCTCAGGACAGCCCCAAAAGCTTGGGTACACTGAGGCTCCAGGTTGAGCAGCTCAGTTGGTTTGCATTGATGAGCCCAGTTTTAATCATAGCTGATGTGATACATTTACTTCTATAATTTAGCATAGTAGTTATTCCTAGATTTCTTGCCTTTAAAACTTAATAAAAACCCTAGTGAAACACAGAAAGAAAGATGTATAAGCTGTTAAGTACTTTCTTAGAACCACATTTGGTTTCCTATACTGAATGCCTGAATGGTAACTTTCAGAACAATAAATGGAGAATGTTACTGCAATACTTAAAACCAGCAATAGTCTGGCAACCTTCATGTTGCCTTCTTAGTGKCATCCTTATGTCTCTTCTGACACACTTTGTCATTTTAGAAAAAGTAACAGCACAAGAAACTATTTTTCAAAAAAAGCAAAAAAACCACCAATAGTGACACAGAAAATTTCCCCTCAATTCTATGTTTTTAAGTCCAYGTTGTTTTTTAATAACTCAAGTGATGGTTTTTGATGCCTTTTTTCAATACACATATTGAATTTTTTTCCTCCATCATTTGCCTTGTTTTTGTATCTTTAAGCAGACAAAACAGGGATAGTGTTCATATTGATCTTTGAGTGATTTGATGCCCTGCTTTGACACAACAGTTTTTCTGTCAAGAAAGAATGAAATATGAAATTGGTGTGTTCATAAATGACAACTAACAGCTGTCAAATATGAATTATCTGCCTGCAGCTGACCTCTTCATTCAATGCAGCAATTACTTCAGTCAGATCTGTTCCTCAAGATATTTTGTTTTCTGCAGGCTTTGTCTTGGATCTTTGTTTTCTACAGTGAGTTTTAAAATTAAATACTTCAAACAAGTTTCTGTTCATCTTGGAATGTCTGTCAGCTCAGTGCCTCCTGAATTTGGATGTGATACAAAGTTGCCTTTGTACTATTCATGGAAATACCTCTGTTTTTAATGTRTCTGGCTTTGTGACAAGAAGCCTTCCAGGTTCGTGGCTGAACTCTGTTATTCAGGTTGATATATGGGCTCCTCAGTGCAGTTTCCTATCATCTTTTTAGGAAAAAATGTAATGGCTTGATCTCACAGCCAAGAGCAAAGCAAGCTAGTGTTAGAATCCAGAAGATTTATGTGAATGTACAGCACGACTTCCACTGGAGGAAGCAAGGTGACCTGCCAGAGCAGGCAGCTCTTTGCCTTTGCAGACTGCTTCAGCTCTGCATTTGTTACTCATGGGTTTTCTTTCCTCTTGGTGCCCTCGTGACAGAAGCTCTGGGTTTTGGCACAGCTGGAGTTTCTTCATGTTTCAAGGCATCCTTGCTCTGGTGGAAGGAGTCTTTGCACAAATCCAGTGACTTGCTGCAGGTGGCAAAGATATGGAGGCTTAGATGTGGAAAGTGTCCCAGGAAAGGACAGTTTCCCTCTGGCTATGAAGTCTGCTCTGAACCAGAATATTGTTTTACCAGTAAACACTGAAGTTTCTTAATCTAGKTTGAGATCTTTGTCTGCTCTTCAACCTGTGTGGTAATGGCCATATTTGAAGGCAATTTACTGAGGGCTCCATTCTTTTTSATTGACTATGTTGAGATCTTCAGCAGAAGGCCCAGAGGATCTCACAGTCATTCACCTTCAGGAGCAGAAGTTAAAAAACCCCCATCTGTTCCCTTCCCCCTTCCCAATACAGATCAAAAMCAATAAATAGTATTAATTTGAGAGAGCTTCCTAGTCACCCATCACACACACTGGGCTTTGAATGAAGTGGTGCTACTTGCTAAATGGAAAGTGATCTCAGTGTGCATGTGGTGCTGGCTCACTTCATAGAATAACRGGAGCTGAGACAGCAGGGCTGCTTAATTGTTATTCCTTTTTATGATCAAGAGCAAGCCAGGAAGGCTCTGTGTGTACCTGAGTAAGTAAATTAACTGCAATTCTGTTTTGCAGTTGTCATGTAGGAGAA
This sequence comes from Cardinalis cardinalis, assembly GCA_014549065.1. Classification (NCBI taxonomy): domain Eukaryota; kingdom Metazoa; phylum Chordata; class Aves; order Passeriformes; family Cardinalidae; genus Cardinalis; species Cardinalis cardinalis. The sequence continues at coordinate 1,793,666 of JACDOX010000086.1, read as the reverse complement.
ATCCTAAACAYTGTCACCATCACAGAATGTGGGGGGATTTTTTCCAGCAGGGACACAACAGTGTGTGCTTAATTCTGCTCATTGCATCTTTTTTTTYCCCCATGTGTTATTTCAAGAATGTAGTCATGCTCCTGCTGCTTGGCTGCCCAAAGAACTGCAAGATTAATGCTCATATTAAGTCACAAGTTAATATTGTAAATATGATTCTTTCTTTATCCTCAGACAGTATCTCCTTAACTGGACAAAAGTATAAGGACAAGAGGGGAAATAATTTTAAAAGCTGGTGCAGTAATAAAGTGAGCTAATTTAAAAACAGCACCACCAAAAAAAATAACCAAGAGCCCCTCCCAAAACACCCCAAAGTGAAGTTTCCCAAAATGCTTTTGGCATGAAGCTAATTAAAATCCACAAAGAAAGTGTCATGAGCAGTCACTGTGATAAAGCTCCCAGCTATTCTGAGATTCTGAGGTTGACTCTGAATCTAAACATGAGTAACAGCACCTTGGGTGTGACTGACATGTGCAGTTCTACAGCAGGCTCAGCKATTTCATGGAAATTAGCTCTTACATTTAATAAGTCACACTTCTAAAATAGTTGGAATAATCACATTGTCTTTGCATAACAAGCATTTCAGTACAAGAGAGCTCTCTGGGGYGTTTTGAGTATCTCTTTAGCTTTGTCAAAAGTTGTCCTGGTGGCCAGATGTGCTTTCCAAGACTGAAGGATTTTCAGGTATTGCTTTCACAAGGTTCTTGAACTACCAGTCTTGACATTCAGATGTACTTTAATTGGTGTGTGATGACTCTCCTTAATCTGCTAATGCTTTTGTCTAATATAACTTTGATCTCTGACAAAATTTAAAAATATAATTATACTATCGAATGCTGGCTAAACAAAGCCAGAGGRATTTATTTTTTTAAATTTTATTTTTAATAATCAAATGTGATTTTAATCTTTTTTAGCTACAACTGTAACACTTGCTAAGATCTAGTGTGTAGCTTATGGAATTTTTCCTTGCTTATTAAATTGTGTTAAAGCAACTTGATTGCATTACTGGCATCTGACCTGTGCACCTTTTGGTTTGCTATTCAAAAGGTTTATTAAAATTGTTAAAATGACAGCAGAAGTGTGGTGAGTTAYGAGGTGTGGGTTTTTTGGTTGGGGTTTTTTTTTAGTATGCTTGTTGTTTTGGCTTCTTTTTTTTTTTCTTTGTTGACAAAGAGATGCTTCAGTGACATATAATGAGAAATTATTCTCGACAATGGTGTATTTAATCTCATATTTATAAGATATACTTGCAAGGTATTTTGCTGCCCTCTCTTGGTAGAGCTTTTGTATTGTAAACAAAGTGCTTAACTTTGTTCCTRGCAAAAAATTCTGGGTTTATTCCTTTGATTTTCTGAAGAAATGGGAAATGGGGATTCTTCTAAAAAAAAAAAATTAAATACTACCTTACTCAATATTTACTAAATAATGAGTACTTTGTTATTCAGGTGCTGTGTGGATAAARGTGGTTATTTCACTGTCTTTTATCCTATTTGGCCAATATAATTTGATAGTGTTCATTGCCAGTTGAAATAATTTTTGCTTCAGACTAAATTGAAACACTTAGATGCATTTTGTTATGACACAAACCCTTCTGGGCCGGGCCAAACACCTGGAATGCTTCCCTCTGCTGCTCTCCRTCCTCTGGGCATCCCTTGGTTCAACAGCTTCTGCATGATGGAGTTTCTCTTTTCTAAATGATTTCCCATGGTTGTTTTGTTTTGGGTTTTTTTTTTCCCTGTAGGCTTTTTCCTGTTTTTCCTTTGAATCACTCTGTCAAGGAGTTCCATAGCTCATCTGCCTGATGGGCAGGGCTGCTCTTTTCTTCTGAGCTTTGCTGTCATTATTTTCATTGACTCTTTCCTCCCAGCTGTTGTGAAGGGGTGTCCCCATCACTCAGGATTTCATACAGCTCCAGCTGTCTTTCCCAGAATGGAGAATTACAGCTTTCTAAATTATTTTTAGATGGAAGGTGTTGGGTACGTTTGATAASAGTTTTCTGCTGCTCTTAAAATCTTTTCAGTTCTGATTTTCTTCCTGTTTTGAGGTGGGAGCAGGGATGCAGGGATTGTGAGGCAGGGTGGTGCTATTTCTGTACTGTCCATAATCCTTTCTTGATGTTTAGCATCTGGTTGAGGTTTTTGAACAGGACACATCAATGAATGGATGTTGTTGTAACCCTTTTATCTCACTCCTGGGTCCACAGGCAGCCCAAAATCCTGCACTTTGTAAATTCATTTAGCAGATATTTCCCTCTCTCTGCCCTGCTTCACTTCAGTTGAGTTTTATTTGCCARTTTTATTCCCAGGTTAGTTGGAATTAGAAGATCCATCAGTAATTCTTTATAATCAGCCATCATCCTTGCTGCCCTAAATAACCAAATATTATTAAGGAGCTTTATGACAAGCACCTCACTGTTCCTTTTCCAGGTTGTTTATGGAAATATGAAATTATGGCAGAGCCCTTGGTATGGCTTATTGCAAAACAGCCTTGGCAATGCTGCCCTTGTGTGAGGAGTGACCTATATTGAGCTTCTATTTATGTAAAGAAATTAAGAACTTAAGCAAAAGAAATTTTCTGGCAGTTGCTTGATGTGTTGTTGTTAAACCCAGGGAATTGATCCCTTYCAGTATTATAAACTAAATGTAATGTGAAATGTTTATGATCTCAAATGTCATATCTACATTTTAGGTTTAGGATGAACAGAGTGTACATTTCTAGGTAGAATATGCTCATTTCTGGCAAATGGATGCAAAAGAATGATGGAAATAAACAAAGCTGCTTTGGAGTCTGTCAGTGTTGTCTTCTGCTCTGAACAGTCTTTTAGATACAAACGTGTGCATCCACCTCTCCTTTATGGGAAAAAAAAATAATTTTAACGTGACCAAGCTGAAGTTAGCCTTGATGAAAACCCTGTTTTCCTCTAATAGATTTTATCTGAGGGGAAAAAAGAGCACGTAGTCAAATTAGTTTTGTGCAGAACAAGCAAAAGTGTAAGATCAAAAATATTTTTAATACCTCTTGGGGGTATTAAATTAATATTTCTGTGGTTTGTATTATATTCATTATATTATATTGTATTATATTAACATTTCTAGAACTCCTCTACWGGCTCCAAATATGTATGGGTCAATCACCAGACTTTTTAGTGGACTTCAGATTCTAAAAATCCGCCATTTAACAAAAGCTGGGTTGCAGCTCTGGTTTCATAGTGACTGCTCTTACAGCTTTGGTTTGTGGCTGAGGGAAGAACTGGTCAAGGAGCAGAAGTGGTGTTTTGCTTCTGATGGGTAATGAATTAAGTAGTGAATGAAGYCCTTTTGTTGTGCACAACAGGAACTTACTTGGTTGTAGAAATAATAAAATTTCAACATTTGTAATTTTTTTTGTTTGTAAAGGAAAAACAATGGTCTGAAAATGGAATGGATTTCAATAACAATAGTTCATGGGCTGGTGTTTGCAGTTATGCTGGTAGTTCTGGGCATGAAAAGGAGTGAAACAGCTGGAATTCCCTTCCTTTTCAGSATTCTGTCCTTATGACTCTACATATACAACATGGTATTGCCCATGACTGTCCAAATTAAATTGCCCAGTGGCATAGTATAGAAAACACACATCTCTTAACTTGAGGTGTCRAAATTCAGATCTCCTCTCTGCTTTGTAGTTAGGAGCTGGCTGTGCTTTTTGTTTGTTGAGAAGTAGTCATCAGTTTGCTTCTGAAAYGTGGCAGAAAAAATGGCTCTGTGCTTTGTAGACCAGATTTTCTTTCTAACTGTTAGGATTTTTTTTTGGAAACAAGAAGTAAATAGAGAACAACAACTAGCAGCATTTTCAGTGTTATGTACTGACAGGAACATACTGGCCACAGCTGGGAGGAGGATCAGCCTAATTTTGTTTCATCACTGAGTTATCCTCAAGAGATGAAAAAGCTTTGAAAGTCAAGAAGCTCTATTTTAAACAACTAGGAAGATATATCTTTTAAAAAGCCCTAAAAACCCCTAAAGAAAACATAGAACAAGTTGAGAAGAAAGGATCAGACAGGTGGTATATAGCTTTTCCCACTGCAATTTTTTTTTTTTCAGGAAAGTCCTTTCAGCCAACCCAGTGGCTTTGGCAGAGAATTTTGCAAGGTTTCCTCTTACCCTTAGGGTATTTCCACTGCCTAGCTTTTACTTGTTTTCCTCCTCTTCACATCTTCCCCCACTCTGCTTTGCTTTGCAAAGCCTCCCTTGAGCTGGAAGCCCTGCCAGCTGCCTGCAGTGTTTCCTTGGCTGCTGCMCCCTGGATTTTTTGACCATGTCCATTTTTCCTGTGCCTTCAGGGTGTTCTCATGTTGTTGCCAGTTCAGCTCTGTGTGTGTCTGTTAGGATGCAAGTGGGGATGGACACATGTGCATTTTGATGGATATGGAATAAAATAAAATATGGATAAATTCTATCTGACTAGTTAATCCAAAAAACATAATTTATTTGAGGTGTTTCTTTTTTTTTATGAGTATTTTTGTTAGTGCTATTTCACTGCACTTCTGTTCACTGCTGTGAGCATAAAATRCTGTGCAAAGAACAAATGTAACTCCATATCCCAAGCTGGGAAGATTGTATCAGTTAGTAAATTAGCAGTAAATTACCTCTTGAAGTCTGTCTCTCAGAATGTTCAGTTAGTTAAGAGGAAATCAGATATGTGATTCTTTTTACTGTAAACATAATAAAACTATTATCCAGCTCAGAAAAGTGGCGTGTTAGGATTAAGACTTCCAGGTAGGTATGAATGCTGTGCTTTTGTTCTGGCTGCTTCCAGGATTGTTGGTTTATCTCCTTGTCCTTTGAAGAGTTGCCTGATGTTTTTGGTTTTCACTTTGCAGCTTAGTCTCTTTCCTTTTCTCACCGCTGCAGACAGTTGCARGAGCAGCAGAGGCAGAAGGAGCTGGAACGGGAGAGGCTGGATCGCGAACGGATGGAACGGGAGAGGCTGGAGAGAGAGAGGCTGGAAAGGGAAAGGCTGGAAAGAGAGCGCCTGGAGCAGGAGCAGCTGGAGAGGGAACGGCAGGAGAGGGAACGGCAGGAGCGCCTGGAGAGGGAGAGACAGGAGAAGGAGAGGCAGGACCGCGAGAGACTGGAACGACTCGAACGGGAGAGGCAAGAGAGAGAACGGCAAGAACAGTTGGAAAGGGAACAGTTGGAATGGGAAAGAGAGAGAAGAATTTCAAATGCTGGTAAGAATTTMAAAATCCGAGCGTGTTCTACCACCAGACCGCTCTTGATGTGTTTGGGTGATGGAGTGGGAGAAAACCAACAAATGGCAARGGTGTACAGCTGTGTAGCAACAGTCAGTATTTCAGGCTTCATTTTGCTGGAATTCCTTCCCTTTTTTATGGCAAGAAGTCTAAGATATTTGACTTTCCTGTCATAATTTTCCATTAATTCTGAAATAAATTTTCTTGCATTCTTTGCTCAATCCGTTGCCATACTCTCTGATTGCATGGAAGAACTTTAATCATTGGCACCTCCAACCTTGGTTGAAGTGTGATGAGTTAAACTTTCTAAACACCTTATCATTGTTTGCTCTATTCAACAAATGTTTGTCATTACATAAGTTGGGGAAAAACCCCTAAAAGGTATCAGATTGAGTGTGTTAACATAGAAGGTATGTTGCTATATAAGGCAAAGTAGTAGTGTGAGAAATGCTTTTCAGTCTGAAGCCTTGCTTAATCTATCATTGTAGTAACATTTCAGTGAAATGTGTTGTATTTGTAGATAAGATAATGCACTGCCTATGGAAATGCATCCAGTGATAACTGMAAGCTTTCTCATTTTGGTAATATAAGGGAACATTAGTCAAGTGCTTGGTTGTTCTTCAGTCYCAAACTCAATTTACATAAGTCAGCTCATGGTGAAAGTCAAGGAATACTATGTAAGTCATTTTAGAGCAGAGGATTTTATTGGTAGTTTTATTCCCAGTACTTTCAGTGTTTGCTATGCAGCTTTTTCTGGGGAATAGAGGGATGACGCTGCCTATGGTAAGAGTTTTATTAGTGGAGTTGAAACAAATGTTAAGATCACTACATTTGCTTGCAGTTTGCAACCAAACAAGAAGATAAAAGCTGGTAAAAGAGTGATTGCTCAACCCTATATCTAACCCATCTCACAGATGGGATTTGGAAAAAMTTTCTCTAGAACGTACTTGTAAATTCAAATGTTGGCACAAAAAGAGTTGGTAAAATTTAAGAGCAGCTGTTGATAATATGTAAAACTTTCCTAACAGTATTTTCACTTGTGCCTAATCCTCTGGTACTAACTGTAGTCTACATTTTTACATTTTGTTCGAATGCTGGTTTTGTTGCTTCATTAGCTCCCTTTTTCTCTTTCTCCTTTTTTTATCCTGCCTTTGCTGCTGCTTTCCATCTTCTGTCCAGCTCCATCTTTCGACAACTCCCCGTATAGCACTCCACTTCCTGAATACTCCAGTTGCCAGCCTCCTTCAGCACCTCCTCCATCATATGCAAAAGCAGTCTCAGCGCCAATGGCCGAGGCCACACCGGAGTACGCTGTAGTGACTTCTGCACCACCGACCTCCACTCCCCCTACACCGCCTCTAAGGCACTCTGCATCGCGTTTTGCTACATCCCTAGGCTCGGCTTTCCACCCCGTTCTCCCCCATTACGCCACGGTTCCTCGGCCCGTGAACAAAAGCTCCCGGCCCCCTTCTCCCGTGGGCGCCGCGGCCACGTTGCCTCCCAGCAGCAGCAGGCCCGCGGCCTGGGCCGCGCCCAGCTTCGCGCCCCTGCCCCCGTCTCCTCCGGTCATGATCAGCAGCCCGCCRGGCAAAGCCGCCGGCCCCAGACCCGTCCTGCCCGTGGCGGCTTCCAACGCGGCGGCCCAAGCGTCCACGTCTTCTCCCACGGCTCCCAACGGGCTTCCCGAAAACCTGGCTTATCCAGTTCCTTCACCTTCTACCTCAGGTCCAACGCCGCCTCCGCCGCCTCCTCCCCCCCCGCTGCCTTCCTTTCCGCCTCTGTCACTCTCTGGGCCTCAAGCTTCTCCTTCTCCCAACTCCCCGAATGCCTCGACTCCCTCATCCAAGCCTAGTGTTCTCCCTTCTCCCTCTGCAGCTACCCCTGCCTCTGTTGAGAACTCTCTAAACTCTGTGCTGGGAGACTCCTCTGCTTCTGAGCCAGTCTTGCAGGCAGCCTCTCAGCCGGTTGAAGCTCCGAGCCAGCAGGGTAAGGCTTTCTGTTATTGCTACTAATGCGCTAAGGGGCAGAGCCCTGACTGCCCCCAGGCATGAGCACGGTGCTCCCCAAGCTGCACTGATCCCAATGCCAAACGCTGCTGGGGTAAGGGAAGTGGAAGAGCTCTGTGCCTAGGAGCCGATGTTCTGTGGCCTGTCACGAGTAAAGTCCTAATTTCTTAAGAACTCGCCTTTTGAGAACACAGTTGGTCACATTCTTGCTTGGTAAACCCTGCACTGTTGGTTTATTTGGGAAGTGGTGTTACCACTTCATAGTTCATAGATCATTCTTTTCTTAATGGCAGCCAACATACAGGAGTGCATGTGTGGCTTTGGACATGTAAATGGCCTTCAGTGAGGTCATGGTTTATTTGGGAAGTGGTGTTACCACTTCATAGTTCATAGATCATTAGTTTCCTAATGGCAGCCAACATAGAGGAACACACGTGTGCTTTGGACATGTAAATGGCCTTCAGTGAGGAACAATTCAAATTTAGAAAGTRATGTGTGACACCTACAGCATTTCTTTCTGGGCAGTGGTTGTATTTTGATACATTGCTGTGTGCACATACATATAGACAKGTGTATTTAGATACAGAGAGACAGGTCTTTCTGCAGTATTTTACCAGTGTAGCTAAGAAGACTTTGGACAAAAAGTTTGATTAAGCAGGTGACAGCCTCAATGAACACTCCACCAATACGATAGAAGTGCATTTTACATGGTAATACATGTCCTTGTTAACCTGCTTTTACACTGATTTAACAGATTTAGGTGGATTTAGTAGATGTAGGTCTTTGTACAGAACTCTGCAGTGGCTCCAAAGGTGTGGGCAGAGAGGTTCCTGGGGGATAAGCAGTCATGCAGAATGGACCATGTTTATATCTTCCTGTTTGAAATGAAGGTCTGAGCTGCTTTGGGATGGAGGGGAAATAGAATAAATGGCCTCACTTCTACTGTGGAATAAAAGTGTGCACTTGGACAGTGAGTGATGCCAAGAGGGTTTAACAGGCTTTGGAATTTCTGCAGTGGGTAGCAGAGTAGGAAACCAGGAAGACTCATGTGTGAAATTCCTGCCTTTAGAGATTGAGGTAGTTGTGCAGTATTTTTCCTGCCTTTTGGTGGTTTTGGTGAGACAGAGGTAGGATCTGTGGAGGTGTGGAGCTGTTGTCTACGTCAAGATTTCTTAAACTCTTCCAATAATAATAATAATAATAATAATAATAGTACAGTGATCATCAGAATATTCTTTTTTCAAAGTACACTTTGTATTTGGATAACAATGTGAATTTAAATAAGTAGAAGAATGATAGATAAAAAACAGAAGGGCTTTTTCCCATTAGCTTGAAAAATGTCAGTCTTCTAACTCACTAATTACTGTTYGTATTAAATTGTAAAAGCTGATTGCTGGAATTATTTGAAAGGAAAGATTTACATACAGCTTAGAAATTAGCATTGGAACAGTCCAGGGGTTCAGATGTTTGGGTGATGTGTCAGTGCTTGTTAGTGCAGTGAGGTACTGTTCAGCACCATGTGAGCACACCCTGTTGTTCTCCTGCTGCGATGCTCATGCCTGACTTTACTCTCTGTTTCCTGGTGTAAAGCTGTTCTTGGTTGCAGCACAGAACCTGACTGGAGGGGTTTCATGTAAATGTCTCTGGAACTGTCTGATCTCTCACAGGATACTGTGTAATTTTTTTAGTACATTATATAAGAATGCTTCTCTCCTGCTGAAATTCAGTGTTTCCTTGCCCRTTATCTTACCAGTTTTAATGTCTCGTACACTGAGCAAAAGAGCCACCATTTCAATGGAAGCGAGACCTTTTGTTTTCTAAATCCTTAATGTCTTCTGTTTGTTTTCTCTCTGACACTAGGTGTTGTCCAAGGACCACCTGCGCCTCCTCCTCCACCTCCCCTGCCCCCTGGCCCAGCTCAGTCTTCAGTAGCAGCCCCAGCTCCTCCTGGCCCTCCACCACCTCCTCCCCTGCCACCTTCGGGGCCGCCCCCGCCGCCGCCGCCGCCTCCTCCGCTGCCCAGCCAAGCCCCTCCCGTTCCCCTGCCCCCTCCGGCTCCCCCCCTGCCAGCCTCGGGCTTCTCAGCGGGGTTCGTGGCCGAGGATAATCGCCCTCTAACTGGACTAGCAGCTGCACTCGCTGGAGCCAAACTTAGGAAAGTCTCGCGGGTAAATAGAACTCTGGTTTCTTTTTCACCTTCCTATCCCCTCCCTGCTTCTAAGCTTTGGTCAAGGTCAACAGCAGTATCAGGGCATTTAGGGTGGGCTTAAATCGTGAAGAAAAAAGCATTACAGGATGTGCTGCCAGCCCATGCCATCCTTTGTGCACTTGTGCCTGTAGCATTCACGTTCTCTGAAAAAATCCCTTCACCCAGGATTTTTCTCCTGGGAAGCTGAGAAGCCTCAGAGAAAAGGATAAGAATGGATAACAGTGCTTCTCTCCTGCTGAAATTCAGTGTTTTCTTACCCAGTATCTTACCAGTTTTAATGTGTCGTACACTAAGCAAAAGAGCCACCATTTCAACGGAAGTAAGACCTTTGTTTCATTTACATTCTCTGRAAAAATCCCTTCACCCAGGATTTTTCTCMTGGGAAGCTKCGGAGCTTCAGAGAAAAGGAAAACAATTCTCACCTCATTTGCTTCTCCTGTGTTGTGCTCACATGTGGAATGTGTTTGGAGTCATTAGATTCTGGTGTGAGTTGTTTTAACTCTCTGGCCAATTGGGGCCAAGCTGTGTTGGGACTTTAGAAAGAGTCATGAGTTTTTATTATTATCTTTTTAGCACTGAGTAAGTATCCTTTCTGCATTCTTTAGTATTCTTTAGTATAATATAATATTATAAAGTAATAAATTAGCCTTCTAGAACATAGAGTCAGATTGATCATTCCTGCCTTTGTCGGGACATTCCCAGCAAATACGATGTGCCTTTCTTGCACGTGAACTTTGCTGCTTCCATGAAGTCAGCTCTCATTCTGTTGGCACATCTGCTGTCTTTTTGTGTGCTCTGAAGGGTGAAGACTCCTCCAGTTCGAGTGGAGGAGGAGGAGGAGGCTCTGCTTCATCCAAAACAGATGGTGGCCGTGGAAATGGACCCCTTCCCTTGGGAGGCAGTGGGTTGATGGAAGAAATGAGTGCCCTGCTGGCCAGGAGGTGAGGAGCTGTTCCTGCTCTGCTCCAGCTGCTTAGTCATCACACAGGTGGGATTTGGGCTTGCAGCTGGCTGAGGATCAGATGGAGAGCAGCTCGGGGTTGCTTTGTGGGGCTGGTCATGTTTCATGAATAGCCATTTTTATGTGAGTGTAATCCAGTACTTCTGTGTAAGCCTTTGTGCAGCAGCAAGGGGGGGCATGCAGACTTCAAATTGCCCAGTTGCTTTGGCAAGGAGGGCTTTGCCTTTGAAGGTGTTTTGAAAGTGCTTCTTAAAACACTAATTTTCATGAGGCTGTATAAGTCTTTAATTGTAGTAAACAACATTCTTCCATCTTAAAGCCATGATGAGCTTGGTAACTTTTGTCTCTGCTTACAGGAGAAGAATTGCTGAAAAGGGATCAACAGAACCAGAGCAGAAAGAAGATAAAGCTGTGAGTTGAGAAATTTTATCTGATTCACATTACTCAATATAAGGATTAGCAAAGAGATTCCAGTGGTGTACAAGGGATTATTTGTACTTTACTGTGTAAAATATACATATAACCACTCCTCTGTGAAGTGCTTGCTCATTTTCTATATACAGTTGTGCAGAGCCATTTTAAATATATATACAAAAACTGAAATATTAAAACAGTTGAGATTGGTTCTTATGAATCAAACAGATTATAAAGATTATTTTTCTCCTTCCCTCCTCTCTCCCTATTCCCTCTCTTCTCCATTTTAATCAGGAAGAATCAGAGTCTTCATCTTCTAAGGTTTCTTCAACAAGCACACCTGGTAAGTAGCTCAGGTTTGTGAACTCTGGGACTCAGTAATGCTAAAATCTAGTGACAAATCTTRGTCAGCTCTGCTGAATTTTGGAGCCTGCCTCTTCTCCCATGATTACAGCCTGGGGTTTTACTGTAGAATGGGTCCTGGTTCCGAAGATGATGGATAAAAAGAATATAAGTGAATAAAGAATATAAATGCAGAGTGCTGAAATTCTTTGCCCATGATCCCTCTGCTGAAGGGGCAGTGTTTGGAGCTGTGTAGCCAACGCAGTCAGTAAGGAAAACTTACACATTCTGCAGGTGGCCAAGAGCTATTGTCAGCATGTAGATGTAAATTATTGTTTCTCAAGAGACTCTCAAAGCTTTCTTTTCCTGTCCTTTAGTAGTCCCTTGTTGTACCCTCAGTTTCCCTGGGCACCTCTCAGTACATACCTGCAAAAAGGGGGGGCTGTGCCATTTAACCCTGCAGTCTGTCACCCCAAAAGGCACTGGAAGCAGAAGGGAAGTAACTGGATGATGAATACACCAACTTCCAGTCTGTTCCAGCTTCCTCTGTTGATTGCTTGCCCATGTGTGCACTTCTTCTCCAGATGACTCAACCACTTGATGCTGTGCAGGCCTTAATATTGAAAACCACTGCTGTAGTGTGGACAAAACCTGGCTGGGGAATATAAAGGAGTGCTAGGAGTTGTGTGTCCAGATGGAAATAACTGGCAAACTTAGTGCTGAGATACAGGCACTCATCTAGAGAAGTCAGACTGCAAGGAAATAAATGACATCACACAAATCAAGGTTTTCACACACACGCCCCTTTTTGTTTCTCTTCTTGTACAAGAGTCTGCTTCATTTTGTTAAACACATTCTGTTAAACAGAAAGGACAGTAGCCTTGGGAAAATGACTGCTTTTGGAACACTTCTAATAATATAGGCCCAAAAAGAGGGAAATTAAAACCTCTGGAACTGGTTTCTTTAATTGGTGATGATAAGAAGCCTCACTAAACCTGTTAAAAGTGTCAAATGCATTCAAAATTTGACCATTCCCTTCCAGTTGAGAAAGTTTTCTTTGTTTCTTGCTGTGAGATGCTCTGGTAATGCTGAGCTTCATCTCTGGAACAGGTCTTTAAAATGTTTKAAGGGGAATGCTTGGCATCCTTGAGCAAACTGCAGCCACAGCATAAGTTTCTCAGTTTTGGAGATATAGATAAAATCCTACTAAAATAACTCCTATGGCAGGACAGGTCCTGAAAACTGGTGTATAAAATTAAGTTTAAGGCTTATTACTAGCATAAGTAGCCTGCACTTGGCTGGGTTACAGACTGTGCTGGCAGACTTCTGCAATTTAGATATTCTCAGTATCCAGCTGCATCCCAGAGATTTTTCTGGTCAATAAGAAACTCTGAAAGGGCCTTTCTGCCTCTCTGCTTGCCCAGCTTAGCAGAGCTAAGCAATATGAAAGAAAGGGAGCACACCAAACAAACTCCAAATCTGAAGTGAAGACTGGTAAGATCCCTGGCACACTGAAGTCCTGAGTAAGCAATGACAGCAATTAATAACAAGCCACACTGCAGAAAGGCTGTTTCARCTTGTGCAGGTTGTAAGGAGTGAACCTCCTTCTTTCTTGTTGCTGAAAGATACTCTGGTTGTGTCAGGTTGTATCTGCTGGCACTTCACTGGAACTGGCACTGAATTAATTTTCTGTCATTGAGAGTTTAAGAAAACACCTTTAGCTTAGAAACCTATTCCTCAAGTGTTTGCAGCTGACTGGTTACACAATTCCAAGGTTCACAACTGAAGCCATCCAGTACCTATAAATACCTATAAATAAATCCAATGCCTATAAAATATGGGCAGACCTTCTCCCAGCTGGATCAAGAATCAAATGGCATTTACAGTGTCTGGGAGACCAGTGACACTTCCAAGATGCTCTCACTTGATGCATTCACAGATGAGTACAACAAGAGGTATCTGAATGTGAAAGAGCTAAAGCARTGTAATAAAAAGAGCAAAACACCAAGCAGCTGACTTGAGTTGCCAGATGCTCAAAGTTTCCTCACATAAATTACACAGTGGATAAAAAAAGACACTTTTTCATGTCCTCACTCTGTTTTCCAGAACTAACAAGAAAGCCTTGGGAAAGGACAAATACAGTGAATGGAAGCAAGTCACCTGTTATTTCCAGGTACTCCCCTTTTGTACCAGCTGCTTTTCCTTACATTTGTTATTGTTGCACATGCTGCTRAAGATACTGGACTAGAATAGTAAAGATCATCTTTATGAGTTTAAAATTGCTGTTGTGAAACTGCTTTTAGTAGTTTAAAGTAGGAATGAAGAGTTACTTTTGGAGAATGCTAGTAAGAGAAATTTTTGACAGTAAAATCAAAAGTTTTACCCAAAAAAGTTTCTTTTAACAATTTTTGGTGTATAACCTGAATTAATAAGGTCTGTATTTGCCTACAGCAATGTTTTATTTTTTATTTGAAGTCTGAAATTTCCAGCAAGGTGAAACCAAATTCAGTGCTGCAGTTCACATGTTCAGTAGTAAATGCAGAGAATAGGTTTTCTTTCTATTTCTCTGCCACTCAGAGAATACCTTTGTGGATATTTCAGTTATCTTGGTAAAATTTGATTCTGTGACAATTTTCAGTAGCTCTCACCAATCTAAGAAAGTCCATCCTAAAGAAGTATAGAAATGTTTTACATCCTTCAGTGCATCAACCAATCTTTGATAACTTGTCAGCTGGAACTCTGGTGGGCAGGGAGTGTTTTGGAAGGCATTTTCAGCAAGTGAAATGGCTACTTCAGCAAGTTTTTGGATATATATTTGATTGTAATTTACTTTGAGCATAAGGCTTGTTCATTTAGAGTTCCTGTGTATTGTGTACACAGAAGTTAAAGTGTTCTGAGCCCTGATAATCTGAGGAAGTTACCTGAATTTCTTGAGAGAAAGCAAGAGAAACAYGTTCAGCTTGGGAATGCTGTGTTTGAAATTACTTGAATTCCCATTAAAATCTGGCTGTTGGACACAGCTATAAAAGATGTGGTGATCAGAGTATTAAAAACAATTGTTCTGTGAGTGGCCTCACTTGTAGTTGAGGTTGCCCTTGGGGTCTTCAGTTCTAAAATGCAACTCTTGTGAAGAAAGTATCTCTATTTTAGAATAAATCCAGGAGTTTGGGGTGTCTGCAGCCTTGGTTCTGGTTGCTTGCTGTGTTTTTTGTCCAGAAGCAGATGCCATTGGTGGTGATGTTCCCTCTGYCACCCTGTCAGTGTAACAAAATCCTGCAACACCTTTGGCCTTGGCTTTCCCTGCCCTAGCCCCCTCCTCCCCAGTGGCTCTGACCTGCTTTGACCAAGGTCCCTTGTGCTGATAYTTTGATCTGCTTCAAAAGGTGGCATTGAGGGGGAGCTTGTCACAGAAATAATTGGTGTAAGGAGTCCTAAGRAGCATTTTAGAGTTCATGTTGTGTGAGACAGGTGCTGACCTGGCCCTTTGGCTGTAGATACTTTGCTCAAATTGCTTATCCATAGGGTAAAGGGATTAATAAGTAGGGCAACTCTCAGTATCTGACTCTTTTGGGGAGTCTGGGGTGTTCTGAAGTCTTGATTCTACAGCAGCAGGTTTTTGTAAACTGTTTCATGCTTCCAGTTYCTCTGATCTTTTTCCAGCTGGTGAAATTCAGAGGTTGTTGAGGTTGTATTTAAAAATGTTTTCTGACCTAGAGGAGTACAGAGGACTTTTAAGATCTCTCTTAGATTTATTGGGGCACTCTCTCCATCAAGCTTTTGTCTTCATTCATCCAGTGGAAAATGCAGMTAGAATTTAACTTGATGTGAACTTCTCTGGGTGTATACTCTAATCCAAAATAAGAATTCTGTGTTTATTTAATGTCAATTTTCTTTCCCAGTGCTGTCATAACCTGCTGGAAGGTGCCATAGCACATACTTYAGGCCTGCTGATACAATTTTCTAGTCAGTGTTGACAGCTTGCTCTGCCAGGATGAGGAAGATTTCATACAAGGAGAAGCTGTTAGAAGAAGTCTCTCTTGAATATCCTTGTATTTCTCTTAGCTCTCTACACTTGCCAAGTCTCTCTCAGCAAGCAGCTTGTTAAACTAGCTTTGTTTAGTCCAGGGGAGCTGCAGTTTGAAACGCTAACACTGGGTTTGCCAGGAGGGRGATTTTTTTTTTCACCTGGTAGGATGTGAGGATTTCTTTCACCTGACCTCTGCAGGGAGAATGTGAGTCACACACAGGGATTAAGCAAAGCACACTTAAGAAACTGGCAAGTCAGCAGAATTTTCTCTTCAGAGCTTCCCCAGAGGTAGAGGACAAAGTTGTTATTATCCAGAGAGAATGTTATAAGTATTTTAAAACAATTTAGTGTCCTGTCTAAAATCAGCCTTTGCTTTTTGGAGCAAACAGAAAAGACTTAAGCTGTGGGTTTTTAATATTTCCTGAAACAGGCAAGTAGAACTCTCTTGAATCTACTGAAACCCCATGGTGTTTTAAGGTGCTAAAAGTGAACAAAATGAAGACCTATAATAGCTTTTAAAGGTAGTGTTTCTCCCCCTAATAGACGGGAATCTCCATGGAAAAATCTGCTTGCTTCTGAAAACAGGTTCTATGATTCATTAAACAGGTATCATCCTGTTGGGATTTGAGACTTCCTAACAACCCCTTTGACCAGTTCAGGGTTGGACTTTTTCTACATGGGTTGGTAATCACCACATGCAGCAGCAGGTTCCTCCCACACGTTTTGTTTGTCCAGTTGAGCCCATTTTTGGACTGGTTAACAGCAGATGGTGTCAAAGGCAAATTGGGATGGCTTAAGAACCAGGTATGAAGTCATATAAAATACTGGTTTTCTGGCAGTCTCCTCCTGCAAAGGTACATATTCCTGTTGAATATGCCARGCTTTAGTGGACCATTTGCAGCGTTTTAAGAAGCAGGTTTTCAAAACTGTAAGTTTAGATACAGAGGAACAGAATTTAATTTTCTAGGTGTGTTTTTACATCTGTTTTTTGATTAAAGACTTTTAAAACATAAATTAATATTTCTACTTGGAACATATTCACAAGTTGGTTAACATCATGTGTATTTTTTGCTGGAGATCTTAAGTTTCACTCTCTAGTGGTCATAAAGTACTGGCATTGAAACCCTTCAGGCTTTGAGAGCTTTCCAGAGGTAAATGTGTTCCAGAGCCTCTCAGAATTACTAAGTCAAATTCCAGCTTTGTTTCTCATGAAGGCACTCGTTGTGGTGATTACTTAATCTTTTTGTATGAAAAGTTCCCCTTTTAGCTACTTATCTTGGCTGGTGTATTCTGCATGTTGGCATGGATAAGATCTTTCCTTTGCATGCTTGGTTGAAGGTGTGTTAGGGACTGTCAGGCTTGCCTCCCTGTCCTGTCAGGCAATGCTATGAAAAACCACACGGGAGAGCTCTTCAGCCACGTTGGGATGTTTTTATTCACTCCATTTCAATCGTTAATGTTTGCCTAAATGACAGCTGCATTCAGGGAAAAAGGGAAAAAATAATCAGCATAACTTGGGGAGGAGCACAGCTAGATTTTCCTGAGATTAGAAATTATCTATTTTGCTAATTATGGTATTTCAGTGTTTGAATTAAGAATGTCTTGCATTTTGGAAAGCAAAAATGGAGCACATTGTCAAGATTGAGGGGCAGTGTTCATAAAGAAGCTTTCCTGTGGAGATTTTTAACAGATAGAGGCAGTAGATAGTTATGGTGGGTAAAACTGACCTTTTGTTCTAAAGATATATAGAAAAGGAAGCAGTCAGTTTGTGTAGAGCTTTTCTTTGAAGTCATCTTATTAATACATTGAACTCATGAGTAATTTTTAAAAAAATATTAAAGTATACTATTGATTGGGTTTTTCCATTAAGGCAGCACTAGGTGACTGTTACCTGTTGCCAGGAGCTGCATTTAAGAGGATTTTTTTCAGTCATGTTGGATAAATGCTGTCATGCCACAGTGTATGGGAGCAGAGCTACAGTCAGTGGAAATAATCAGAAATTATATATATATGAACTGTATGAAAAAATCAGTGTTCTGCCTGGAGCAGGTCAGGGCACACAATTTCAGGTGTAAACTGCAAGTAACTCTTTAATTACCAGGTACCTGCTGAAACAGCAATGGCCAAAGATCTCAGCTGATGAATATTTTTGAGCAAGGAATTCTTCCATGTGAACTAAGCACTGTAACATGTAAAAAGTTTTGTAAAAGATCCTAAACTGTGGTTTGCCTTCATAGCATCAGTGCACTCTGTAGTTTCTCTGGTGGTTGCAAGGTGAATTCTATTTTCCAGCTGCTTTCACTATCAGGTTACTCAATATTTAATCTTCTGTCTTACTCAGTGGATTGTGTGTTTAGTTTTGGTGTGTTTCAAGAATAGTAATTAGCAATTTCTCTCTGGGAACTTATATTTAAACTGTGTGGACTTAAGTCTTTGCAGCTGTGACAGTTGAGGTCTGTGATCCCCAGGGAAGAACAAGTATCAAACCAACATTTTGATGTGTGCACCCTTTTCTGYTGGAGTCCCACTTGGAGTGTTCTTCAGTTAGCAAGTCAGAACACAGTCCTGTCAGCTTGTAAAAGCCAGCAGGACAACCTAGTGTGAGGTTCATTCAGCTCTTACTGAACAAAACCAGCAGAATAGGATAATTTCCTTATGGATAAACTCCTGTCTTGTAAGGGAAGATGCATAAAAGCTCAAGGTAGTGATTTTGTAAAATAAATGAAGAAATAAAGTCCTTTTTTCATTCTTATCCACCTTTATGGCAGTAAATCTGTCTGCACCCTCATGTAACAAATGCAGAAAAATGCAGTGCTGAATGAATTTTTCCTATGTAGGAATTTTGAAGTGACACACTGAGTGTAGGCCAGAGGTGCCACATACAAGGGCATCTCTGAATGAATGAAATAGGACACAGCTTAGTCTACTTTATACTCTGCCCTTCCTTTAAATTAGCATACTGTCATAATTCTAAACCCCTTGAGATGAATTCTCAAGGATTTTATCACACAGCCTCTTTTTGGCTTGAAGTTTTATAGGTAAGGGAGGGAAGATGTTAACCAAGGTGTAAAATGTATTTAAGAACAGCAGAACATTCYTCCCTCTTGGGAGAACTCTTTTGGTACTCCTGCTGTGAACATCCAGCTCTTATCTGCTCACAGCTCTGTTAGTCCATGAGTCTGATTTACCCCTTGAATGAAAGAGGGGATCAGGAGAGAGAAGTGGGAAAGGCAGGAAAACCCCCTTGTTTTGGAATCTGTGTTTAAAATGCAAGGTGATCTGGCTAAGCAAGTTTTTGATGTCTAAAAGAGAGTATTTCATAAGCAAACATGAAATATGACATAGTCCAAAACATTAGAACTTCCTCTCGAGTATCATAAATAAAGATAAATCTTGCTGCTGTTACAGAATTTGCTTTCAGTAGCTTTAGAAAGCAACTGATGGAATAATTGAGGTTGCAGAGGAATTGAATAACATTGCTTGGGTCTGTCAAGTGTTGAAAATGCCCCAGGGTGATGGCTCAGCATCCATACAGTCAGCATCAGCATGCAGTCATTAGTGGGAGTGCTTCCTTGGGAGACAGACCCTCTTTTGAATGAGCAGTGACAAAAGGAAAGTGCTTGACATTTGAAGGCATTCAGCTTTTCATGCCCATTATGAAGAAGTCAGAAACCACTGACAGTGAAATCTGTCTGCTGCTTTGAAAGTTCTTGGTTTGAACTAATAACTCTTATGGTAATTAATATTTCCAGTGCGTGGAAAACATTCTTGGGTGTTGCTTTCTATTCTGTGTGGTATTTTGGGTCTGCTTGATTTCTCCCATCCTCCCACTCCCAACAGTTTTTGTTTTCCATTCTGATGTTTTTACTGTGTTTTTCTTAGACAAATGTCAGCAATTTTGATGGGGGAATCTCTTATGTACCCTGTAATAATGTGCAACCAGTAACTCCTGGATGTGTTTTTGTGCTGCAGACCAAAATCTACACCAACGGGACAGCCCAGTGCCAATGGAGTACAGTCAGAAGGTCTAGATTATGACAGATTGAAGCAGGTATGTGGATAATGCTTTAAAAAAGGTTGCTATGGGAGTTGGATATAAGAACTTGCAGCTGGCTAATACCAACTTTTATCTGTTTTGTTAGCCAGTTGCAAAGTTTTAATGATTTAGTAATTACTAGTCTTTATTTTTGCCCAGGCGTGTGTCAGTGTTCTTAGGAGCTGGAGCTGTAGGATGGAGGCTTGGACAGCCCTGTTTCTCCCAAAGTTCCTGCTTTTGCATTAGGCAGCACTCACAGGATGGTGTTGACTTTATAAATGGAACTGGGAAATCAGTTTGCCTGGAAAACCTGTCCTTCTCTTCTCTGTTTCCAAACAAACACCAAGCTCTTGGGGCAGCTCCAGCAGTACCACCATGTTTTAATATCAGATGTGAGCACCTGTGGTCACAAGTTTGGGGGTGGAAGAGCACCCAGGGATGCTGCATTTGTGCAGCTCTCCAGTTCAAGGGCAGAGGAATCCTGTGGGAGTTGTGGAGTTGGAGGTGAAGGATCTCCAGGTGATGTTTGGATCAATCATTCCCAAGTGGGGAGAGAGATTCTCGTGCAGGCTGCAGCTCAGTGGGTAATTCTAGAGCCACTTTTACTTTGGTAGCAATTTTTAGTTGCTTCTAGACCATGTCCCCACATAGTGGTAGTTGGCTTTAGGTTGGTTTATGGATCAGTTTTGGTTGGTTCTGGGTTGGGTCCTGGTTCAACAGTTCTAGAGTGGCTTCTGGCCTGGGGAGTGGTTCTGGAGGAGCTTGGAGGAAAGGATGGAAAAAACAGCAAGCAGGGACAGCACTTAGCTCTGTTCACTCTGTTCTCTTCATTCCATCACATTCCACTGGGACTGGGACCTTGATACCTTGATTACCTTTTTTTTTCCCCCTTGAAATACTTCCTTGGCTTGTGGTGTTTACTGAGCTCCTTTCTTTGCATTCCACATCACCTTTCACCTGTAGCAAAGCTCTCTCATTCTTATCCCTTCTCTCATAAATTCTACAGGAATCAATTTGTGGCACTTCTAGGGACTGTTTTTTCTGTGTTGTAACTGCACTAATAATGTTCTAGGGATGCCTTAGGTTTTGAGGATTAACTTGGAAGCTGAGGGGTGGGTTATGCTTCTCAGAAGGGTTAAGGATTAATGGGAAGAATTGTAGTGGGATAATTCTGGATTTCTCTCCACAGAAATTTAGTTTGCTAAAACTAATCTCTTTGCTAATCTGTTATTTATGCTCTAAYACATTTTAGGATATTTTAGATGAAATGAGGAAGGAGTTAACGAAATTAAAGGAGGAACTCATTGATGGTAAGTATTGCTCTGTTCACTGCTGCTGCTCAGTTTTAGAGTAGCTGCAGGTGCTTTAAAATGTAAATGCAATGTATTGGTAGCCCTAGAGTGATATATTGGTAAAAGTGACTTTGTTCTTTGTCTGGTGGCAAAGCATTGGTGCCAGACCTGTTCCAGTTGATGTGCTTCAGGGATTTCCCTCCTGGGGGTTTTGTTTTAGTAGAATATTGGCACCAATGTGTCTTTTAAGAGTGGTTGAAGTGATGCTGTATTTGAGTGATTAGAAGTTATCCTTAATATCATGTGGTGGTAGGTGGGTTATTTTTAAATAATCCAGAGCTGCTGAGGTATGTATTTCAAAACTAGGAATATTTGAAGAGAATTTGAAAGTATTTTAATGAAAGCTTCCAGCTTTCAGTTACCTCTTTGGTCTGTAACATATGATTCAAAGAAAAGAAGACTCACAGTTTTCATTTCTATTTTAACAGAAGCTATTTTCCTATGTAATCTTCTGTACTTAAGGGGAATCCTTGAGAAAACATAATCCCAAAGGTTCACCTGTCAAGAATTAAGCAAAACTCTGTATATGATTTACTACCTTGGCGGGCCTTTTGTTCTTTTTGGCTTTGTGGAATGTACCAAAACAAAGTGTGGGGAGGAAAAAAAGTCATATTAATCTAATACCACTGCTGATAAAATACTGAATGTCATCAACTGATGTAGAAAGAACTGGCTGGTTTGGGGCTAAGGAGAATGTAGTGCTTTTCCCCATATTTTGTTTGTGCTGTGTTGTACCACGACCTTTTAGACCAGTAGAGTGCAAACAGGGCCCTGAGGCTGCTCTTAAATAAATAAAATAAATGAGTCCATACTTACACTCATTGAAAATCCCAGTGATGGTGTTTCCCACAGGCTTGCTGGAGGTGGAAACTAAAAATYAAGATTTCAACATAAATTTTACAGGAAGAAAGAAGGCAGTGCCTGGTTGGTAGTGCCTCTTGTCTGAAGCCACATGGGGCTGCCTTAGGTGCTGGTTCTTCACGTTGTGAGAGCAGGGTGAGCCTGCTTTGGGGGTCAGTTGTGTGTCCAGCTTGCTGCCCTGCAGTAAAGAATTCTTTATTTGATTTGCTAACCCTGTCTCTGTCTCTCTGCAGCTATCAGGCAGGAACTCAGCAAGTCCAATACTGCATAGAAAGACTCRTACTAAGCTGATGTGACTCTTTAACTTGATATAAAACTGACTACGTTTTGTGAGCTGTTAGAAGAAAACGGAGACAGACAGACAGACACTTGGAAGGAGGGAGAAACAACCTATTCTGAAAAGCTTCAGACACATCACTCTGGTGATAATGCTATTCCCCTCCTAGTTTGCAGCTTTTTTCTGACCTTTACAGCAGGGTGGAAAAGACTCTTAAAGTTACTGTAATGATTATGCAGAAATTCCTACATCTGTCAGACAAGATCACAGTGCTTTGAAGTCTACTCATGTCAAGATAAAATTGCACACGTTTCAGAATTTGTTGTTGAGACAAAAAAAAAAAACCACAACAGGGAAAAGCTTGGGAAGGCTTTTCAGAGAGGTTTTCTTTATTAATGAAGGAGTTAGCAAGTTATACTGTTGTACTTCAAAAATGTATCTCAGGTTTGTCTTCCTATCATATCTGATATTTCCATGAGTAATTTAAAAGATCAGATGTGTAGAAGTTCGGTTCACGAGACAAGGAGCAATTGGAGACACGTGCTTTGAAAGGGCAATATTTGTAAGTGAGGGTGACCTAGATGGTGATGACATATCAAGGTTTTGGAATTTTATGATAGGAAGCCTCTCTAGTTAGCCTTCATGCAATTTTCTAGGRAAATTTAAAAAAGAAAAAAAGCAAATACAGTCCAGAGTTTAAAGATGTAGATGCCTTCCTACATTGTTACGATGCTTTACCAAATCTAAGACTTCGACATAAAGCGAATCAGCAGTCAAATGTAAATCATTAGTATGTTGTAGATTTACAGTAGATTTTGGGGCTTTTTTTAGATTTATGCATGTGGACATTTTGTAATGTAACACAACACAGCCAGCTTTTTAATTAAAAGAAAAATTGCATGTCACAGAGTAGCCTTTTCATTTGTAAGGCTTAATTTATGCCCAGGAAGATGTGGGAAGAGGGAGGGGGAAGGTGACACATTTTTATTACTTTCTACACTTTTTCTTCATCTTACATGCATGTGTAATAATGAGGAAAACATGACTTTTATCAGTAACCATGTTAATGGAACCAGGTACTTGATCCTTTTGTATCTTTTTTCAGTTTTCTATTTGAAATTCAGTAATAACTTCCAGTAATGGTTCTGAAACTCCCAGGTGAACCAAACTCATTTCTCGGTGAGAGAAAAAATGTTGTAGGCATCTGACTTGCTGAGGATGCCCCTGTGTAAGTGCATTGTCCTTCACCTTTTCACCATGACCCTCTGCTTCACTCTTTTCTGAGACTCCTTTTTTTTTTGGTTGTTTAATGAAACAGAACAGCAGGAGTTACCTGAGAACCATCAGGTCACAGTAAATGGCCCCTTCTCCTCCTAATTTATCTGCCACCCTCCTTTCCAAAAAAACTCAAAAGTCAACAATAAACCCCCACAGCTCCACACGAGACAAACCCTGAAAAATAGCAATGAAATGCTATTGGTTTTGCTCAACAATTTGAGAGTCATTTTTAGGGGAGGTGAGGTGATACCTCTCTCTTTCCCAGGGTTTTCAATCTTATGAGTGTAAATTTTTTTTTTTTTTAATTTTGTTTTTTAATGTGGTAAAGTTCAGTGGAATAGAAATTCTGCAAATTGGCTTTGTAGTGCTTTGGACAAAGAATATGGATCAAAATCTTCYCTTTTCCTTGCACTGTCCATTTTTCCAAGCCCTGTTTGCTTTGGAATCTGTGCTGATCCAAAAGAAAAGTTTACTTACAACTTGTGGAGAGATTTGCTTACAAGTACAGGCAGCTCCATTCATGGCACAGATGCTTTCAATAACAGTGTCTAGAGTGCTGAACACCAAAGCAAAACAGCACTCAACAGCTTCAGAAAGGCTTCACTAGGAAATCTTTTTCCCATTCAAACATTGCCTGATCCTTTGGGTTCAGATTCTAAGGGAAGATGACAGTGGAAATATTGCCTAAGTCCTTTTTTTTTTTTTTTTTTTTAATAAAGAGGAGAAAGAACATCACTTTTCTGCATGCATTTATTGAAGGCATTAAAAAGAAAAAATCCATAGTAAGCTTGTCAAGTACTGTTTTTCTCAAAACAAGAGGAGGCATTTTCATCTTTGTTGATGTAGCTTTTTGTTTTACACAGACTTTTTGAGCAGTAAGGATGTTTACCCTTGTCAGAAATCACGTTTGATTCGTTTCTAGGAGGGTTCAGGAGTTACACAGTGGAATAGCATGGATGGCTATAAGTGGTCCAAAATTAAAGGCTGAACTTCTAGATTGTGCAAGGAACTGGCTTATGCACTAAACGTTTTGTGCCTTGGTCTACAATTAACATGATTTCTGTTTAAAAGAAAAAGGAACAGATGTTGTCTTTTTGTGCTGCTTCTACATACATACTTTCTGTAATCCCAACCTGCAGAACTGGTTCTTTCCAGGAAATTGGATTGAATTAAAGATTACTGTAGACATTTCCTGACCTACTGACAGTCGCACCGTTTCCAGAGATTTCAGTATTGCAAATGAACTGCAGAAGCTACGATTACTTTGCTTACCGGTGACTTAAGTCCTTTAAAAACCATATTGTGGTGGTTCTGTGCTTTTGTACAATGGATGTCTTAAGCTGAGGGCAGTTTAAGGGATCCTTCCTAATGCCAGGAGGGCGTTGCTTTCCTCAACACTGT
The DNA here is from genome assembly GCA_014549065.1 of Cardinalis cardinalis. Classification (NCBI taxonomy): domain Eukaryota; kingdom Metazoa; phylum Chordata; class Aves; order Passeriformes; family Cardinalidae; genus Cardinalis; species Cardinalis cardinalis. The sequence goes on along the minus strand of JACDOX010000086.1, from coordinate 1,769,224 downwards.
GATCTGACCTGTGATAAACCTGCACTAGAGACGAGTGGCTCCCGAGTCAACCGCAAACCAACTGAATGTAAAACCCTTAGTGCTGGTGCTGAAATCTCTTCAGACAGTCACAATGATTTCCAGTTCCTTGTTTTAAAGTTACCAAGTGTCAATCAAAGACTGAAGCTGTTCACTAATGAATGTTGACTTTTCATGCATTTAGGTTTACCTTCTTTTTAGTTTCTCAGTTCATTCTCTGCTATTTTTATCATATTGTGTCATTTTAAATTTCTTACATGCTAACGTTTTGTTTGAGCGAATGAAATAAAATTGCAATATATACACGTTGCCACCATTTATTTCTGGAACCTCATGGAAGACTCTTTGACATTTACTACTCAAAGTTCCCAAATTTTTAATGACTGTGATCATCCCTTACTCCTTGATTCCACCTCTCCTTTCTGTTTCTCCATCAGAAGATCCAGTAGAGAACAGTGAAGACTTTAACCCTATAAAGAATGTAACTGCAGGGACTGTGTACATCCATGAACGGTGACTGCTGTACATTAATTAAAATTAATTTCAAATGTATGATGTGATTTACATTCTCACGTGGCATATACATACTTTGGTCTCTGTATCCATGGAGAACATGGAGGAAGAAGGAAAGACYGGGAAGGAAATAATTGCAGCCAATCTGACTTTTTCTCTTGCTGCTTTTATGTTCATGACTTATTTTCAGTACTGGTAATAAAGCAATGAGCTACCATGGCAGATCATTAGAGGTTTCTGTGCACTAAGGACAGTTTCCTCAATTTATCTTACAGCAGAATCCTGAGCAGAGCTGTTCAAATGTCCTTAACGTGACATCCTGAGGCTGTACTTCACTGCTGCTGTTGTTTGGCAAACCTTGGTCCCAGTGCCAAGTTTGGCACCAACCTTAGTGAGTTATAAAGGTGTGGGGTTTTTAAATAAATTTTAAAAATTATTATTTTTAAAATTATCACTAGATTCTGAAATGGTCTGCTGTTCTTGGGGCAGTGTTTAGGCACCAAGTGTAAAGATTTCTGATTTAAGTGTCCTAACAGTGTTACCAGCTCAGTCCATTGGTGTCAAGAGATGGATGGTAGCTGCTTTTTGAAGTTGTGTATTCAAAGGCAGGGAGATGTCTGGTTGATCACAGTGGGGATTGCCATGGGCTCTTCTCAAAATGTTCAGTTTGGCTCAGTTCCAGTGCTGAATATTACTTGCCAATGTCTTTTACATCTAGTCATACAAAGAAAGTGCAAAATCGAGAAGATTCCCTCAGTTTTCAGTAGGTGACCAAGATGGGAAGCAAGAAAAATTTTCCCCAAACTGTTTTTTTACCAAAGACTTCACAATTCCTTCTGAAGCTGTAACAATCTTCTTGATTCTGTAGGCTGTTGCTGGGCAGGAGGTGGTGGAGAGAAGGTACAAAGGGAAAAGTCAGTGATTTTGGAGGAACAGGGGCCGCTCCAAAGTTCTTGAAGAATAGGCTAAAGATCACTTAAATTGTTAAAAAGGGATGGTTTGGGGAAATGAGGCTTCTTTTGCATGCTACCTGGGGGCCTTAAGGGAGAGAGAAGTTGTGTGTGAAGTCAGTGCTGTCACAGCATGCATTGGCACATTCAGAGGAGCATGTTTTGAAGTCAGCCTCTTTGAGGGCCTACCAGGAGTTAATATTTATTTGAACACTTTGGAAATGGGCACCTGAGACTGTTGAAATTGATACATCAGGAGATATATTCAAATCAGTCTAGGTTTATAATCTTCATTAAACCCATGTACAATAGAAATTGATGTAATTTTCCACGTTATGGCAGAGGAGGGGTGGTTCTGGATGTTGGAAAAGCTCAGGCAAACCCAACAATCTGCAGGATACCTGGTGATCAGCATCTTCATTGCACAGGGCCTTCCTTGGATGCTTGGTTGTCACAGTGATGCTGAAAGTCAAGCAGCTTTGGAAATTGCCTCCCTTTTGTGACTGGATCCCAGCTGAACTCTGTCATTATGTAACTGTGTTTGCTAACATTTACATTGTAGAACTTGGTGTCCTGGGTCTCAGTGAGTGTTACTCTCATGTCCTGCTGATGAGTGCTCAGTGGAGGAGATGTGGAGCAGCTGCTGCAGCTGGGCCCTGCTGCTCTGGCTGTGGCAGCTGCAAGCTCACATCTTCTCTGAGATGCTTCATTTCACCATCATTGTTACTCAGTGGTGGGCACCACCTTCTCCTCCCTTCTCAGCCTGTTTTAGAGCTGTCACCTGTGTGACAATTCACTTCTCTTTGTGACTGCAGGTGTCTCTCTGCCTCAGCTGCTCAAGCACAGCAGAGTTGGAAGGGATCTCCCATCATCATCTGATGTTTGCCATCTTTAATGTAACTTTTTATCACCAAGTCCCCAGCTATTCCCTGAACAACATCAGCTCAGCAGTAAAGCTGTCTGTGCTCATGTGCTGGAAGTGTGCTGAACTGCTTTTCCTTGCAGAGTCTCTGGGAATTGTCCTGCTGACACAGGCAGAGGGAAAATAAAATAGAGGTGAGGAAATGGGTACAGGAGGAGAAAGTGTAGGGGAGTCTGGAAGTGTTCAGGCTACCTGCAGGGAAGGGTGCTGCTGGAATGAATGGGGCTGCAGGGAGCTGGAAAACACAAAACAGCCTTTAAACCCACTCTGGATGCTGATGGAATCCATAAATTGAGAGAGTCAGGCTTTCTGGGCAGTCTTTGAAGGCTGCTTGTCCATCACTCTAGTGCTGGGAAGTTAAGAAAAAATTTACCTCTGTGTTRAAGGTAAATTTTCTGCTACTTGGCATTTTTTTCCCCAGTCCTTGTGAAACCCCTTAGACCCCACATAGCTCAGTGAGCCCTGTGCTGCTTCAGAACCAGCCCCAAAAGCCCTCCTGAGGAAAAGGGGTGGGTGCAGACACACTCATGACTCCCTCCTGACTGGATCTAGGGCTGTCTGTCACTGCCAGGAAGCCTTGTGGCTGGAGAAGTAGAGAAACAGAATTTTCCATGGCTTTTAGGCTGAAATCTTTCTTTCTGCCAGTGCCAGGCCKATTTTGCTTCAAAGGTGAGCATCAAAAACGAGCTCAGTGATGAGGAAAGCCCTGCCTGGCTCTGGGTCCCACAGGGGGACTCTGCAGTGTCCACAGCTGAGAGGGGTCCCAGGAGTCCAGTGCTGATGCAGCTGGTTCATCAAGGAGTTTATGGGGTAAGTGAAAATTCCTTGTGTTCAGAGTGAGTGAAGACAGAAATGCAGCCAGTGTTTGGATTCTCTGAGTGAGAACCTTTTTATAGCCTACTCTTCCTTCTTGTTATGGGAGTGTCTCAGCCACAGAGCCAGTTCATGTGTTCCACCTCCCCAGAGCRACTTGAAGCAGGAGCTGGGCACTCAGAAGACTCAGATTGGCTGTTCTGTGCTCAATGAAGTGAGGAAGAGGTGACCACCACGCCCTGGAGCAGTGAGGAGCTCAGTCCTGTTGCACACTGGAAGTTCAGGGACATGGGAGGGGCAGTGCCTGATGAATTCTGTGTCCCCAGAGGGCCAGGAGTGCAGTCAGCCATGGGTGCAGCTTCAGGCTTTGTCTGGTGGTCCAGCAGAGAAAGGAAATCCACTGCTGGTCACCTTTTTTCCTTTGTTCTCACCTTAAAGAGATGAGTCTGATACTCAGCAAAGCTGGAGATTGGGGGATCTCCCTAACCTGGCAGCTCAGGGGGTGCACGAGGCATCTTTGGAGGCAGAATTGCTGAGTGAGGGCTTGAAATTTGCTTTGGTTGTTCTGTTCCATGAGGGGAGACAAAATCCTTCAGATTTAAAAGATTTAAACACTCTTCTCAGGTACTTYTGTGGAGCTGTGGTGGCAAACTTGCCCCAAATCTTCACAAGGTCACATGCCCACACAGATCTCGGAAGGGGAGCACACTGCATACCAGTGACAGCTTTCAAATACTCTTCAAGTTAATTTCTTTAAAAAAAGACAAATAAAAGCAATCTTTGAAGGCTTTTACAAAACCACTTGCAAGCTGAAAATGTGGCAGTTGTGCAATTTATTGGTTGGCCTAGGGCTGGAATTGGGGTACTGCAGCCTCAGGGTGAGTAGGTAGAGAAGTCACAAGTCCTCAACAGTGGTGGGCAATGAGAGGACTCCAGAAGAGAGGGGTTTGGGCAGCCAAAAATGCAAATTCCTTCCTTGAAAATGAAGGAGTAGAGTTGCAAAAGGCTTCAAAGATGGTGGCAGACTTAGCATGGTCAAAACAATGAATGTTGATTGGAGCATCTGGGTTTTGTGTGTTCCCAGGCATTGTGTGTGAGGAAAGCCAGAGGAGAATAGAAGAAGGGGAATGAGCACTTTAAAATTACTGCAATTTCTTGCTGCATTACTTTTCACTTTTATGCCTTTGTTTTTTCATTAGAGGTGAGCAACATAACCAAAATCATGCCTTTGGCATATGTGATTAGCACAAGGGAGGTGAGTTCAGGAGTGAGGGCAGAGCCTGGCAGGGGCACAGCTTGGGCTGGGCCCTGCAGGGTCCAGCACAGCCTGGCCCTGAAGCCCTGAGCACCACCAGGAAACCTTGGTCATTGTGCAAGAATTGCATTTTTTGTATCTGCTGAAGGGCAGCTTCATGGCCGTGAAGTCATTGCTCTTCCTCAGTGGCAGCCTGCAACCTTTAGAGCAAATAAATCAATAAAAAGACCAAATTTACCTTCCATGTTACTCTAAAGGCAAAAGGGTTTGTGATTTGTTTACTGGACCCAAATCATGAAGGTTTCCCTGTGTAACTCTCACCTATCAGGATGAAAAACATTGCACATGCTCAAGCCCTGAGTATTCTCAGCTTCTCTGAATTCAATACTAGTTTGGGGGTTTTTTAGTCTGARATGTTCCTGCCAGCCATCAGATGTAATTGTCTGGTAGTTACTGCAATCCAGTAATTGTAGCAACTAGTAAATGTAGTAATTGCCCAGCGTTTTTTATGCATCTATGAAAAATATTTTAAGCAATAAARTATAATGTGAATTGCAGGAAATGGCACCTTTTTTTTTTTTTTTTAATTTTTACTGGTGATCTGAAGCTATTCCAGCTGAATAGCTGGAAGAGCTGAGGTAGAGACACTGGATAAATAAACAGCAATTACTGACAAGTCAGGGCTCCTTTTTGAGCAAGGAGCTGGAGGGCATCTCCAGCTRGGGCAGTTTGGAGCTGGCACTGCAGCTGCATGCAGCTACTGAGTTTCAGTGGTACTAAATTTGCAACAGGTAAGGGAAACTCCTTTTTAGGGAGAGGTTCCTTMTTAGAATCTCGGAAATGGCTACAGGTCTGCTTTAAAGGGAATAAAAATAAAGATGTTTCCATTACAAAGTTCTCTCAGAGGGGATTTTAATGTCATTGCCAAGGCTAATGCTGCCAGAGGAAAACTTCACTGCAGTGCTGCACAGATGCATCACAGACGGAGGTTCTGTATTGCAGACTGACTTAGAAACAGTCYTCTTGTATTTTGTGAACTTCATAGAGATTTCATGTTCCAGTTAAATTCAGTTCTTCCTCTTGAAGGTGCCCTTTGGAGCAGCTGAAAGCATCACTGAGCTGTTAATGGAACTGCTTCCTTCCCAACCTGGAGAACAATTTCCAAGGTGATTTCAGTCTTAAAACAGCTTCACAAGAGGCAGGGGGTGACTGTTCAGACTGTTCATGGTCTTTTAAACCTTAAATTCATCTTGAAATGTAGGCACATGGATATGGATCCATGTTTTTCCTCCAGGCTTCCTAAATTTTCTTCCTTAGCACCCTCTCACTCGCCTGTTGAGAAGGTTTTTGTCAGCTCATGGCAGAGCCTGAGCTGTCTTGTGCCTCCCTTGTTTTCCTTGGGGTTTATTTCCCTCCCCATTAGTAGTAGCAGTACTATCAATTATTAACCTGCTCCTGTCTCACAGCCCATGAGTTCAGGGCTTTTTACAGCTTTTTTTTTCCTGATTCTCCTCCCCATTGCACTGGGGGAGGAATGAGCAGGCAGCTGTGTGGGGCTTGGTTGGCTGCTGAGGTTAAACCGTGGCACTTGGCCCAGGTGATTTGGGTTATTGGCTGTCAGTAATTAGGTTTAGGCTCCAGAAGTTCTGTTCCTCCCTGGGAGTTTACTGGGGCTTTACAAGCAATCCTGTGCTGGTGGTGTGCTCATTCTCYTCCCACCACAACGGGATCTTCTTCAGCTGTTACCCAAAAACAGTGATGGCAAAATAAACTTAAAAATGGCAATAAATGGCAAAATAGTCTGTCTGGAGCTATGGAGGAGAGGGGGCAGGTGAYGTGGACTGTGCTCCTTGGCACAATGCTCTTTGCCATTGGACAAGCAGGAAAAACACCTGGCAAGCCTCAGGGCACGGCAGTACAGACACCCAAGTACTTCAGCACCCAGGATACAACTTAAAAATAAAATCCCATGGAATACCCTTCAGGAATGCTCAGGCTGGAGGGTTGTGCAGATGATTGTGTATTGAGAAGTAAATTATTGCTGGGAAATCCCTCTGCAAATGGCAGGGTGGTTCCCCTCCAGATACAATGCCCAGAATTGTGCTGTGTCATGGGAAAGGTGTAAAATAGCTGGAGCTGAGGAAGAAGAAAAATTAGGTCTGTGGGAACCAAGGAATAAATTGTAATGTGTGTGTGAGTACACCCTACCAGCCTCAGGAAAAACACAAGGGGCCCATTAGGAGAAAATGTTCTGTGCATGATCTCTGTTCCCAAACACATGAGATTCTGTTTAAAATGAATAAATGATCAAAGATCTTTCCAAGATCTCAGGATAAAATGGGATTGATGAGATGGCAGTCTGTGTGGGACACAGAGACAAAAGGATCACTGACTGTGTTGCACCAAGACAGGAACAAGGAAAATGTCATCCTTTTTTTTTCCTTACAAGAAATTATTAATATCACTGTAACTTCCCAGCCTCTTTGTCTTATGGTGTGCTTTTCACAGGAAATAGTGGAAATGAGAGGAGTTTCCCTGCGTGACCCATCCGTAGCCACATTTCTGTTACATTTTTCCAGAGAAAATCCATCCATCTACTGTGTGTTCTTGCATGGATTTTCTCTGGAAAAATGTAACAGAAATGTGGCTACGGATGGGTCACGCAGGGAAACTCCTCTCATTTCCACTATTTCCTRTGAAAAGCACACCATCAAAGTAGAATGTGCCAATAGAGAGATTTTGATTAGAGGMTCTGATTCTTTTGGTCTCATTCAAAACCAAAGCTTTGCTTGTGTGAGCACTACAATTTAAAAGCAATTTTCCATACTCAGGTTAAATATTCCTAGCAAACTACACAGGGGATATCACAAGAAACTTGTGGTRTTTCCACTCCTTGCATCAGCATCTGTTATTTTCTTAGTCTAGCAAAGCAATTTAATTCTTGATAGGCTTTTCATCCATAAATCTGAACTCCTGCTTAAGCCCATGATGAACAATTTCCACTTGTTTCAAGTGCAAAAAAGATGCAGATGAGAGAACTCTGTCTGTGGACAGCCAGATGGATTCTGGGTGTTTAGTCTGCTTTGCCTGTGGRCCAAAATTTATATTGAGCCTGCACAGATACTCATGTTCCAAAAGTTCTGTTAAAACAAAAAGTGGAGATGGTTGGGCACCACTGAACAGCAATAGTTGCTGGGGGAAAAAGAAAAGTCTGCATCTGCTGCTTCAGTTCTGCCAAATATGCAGTTGGTGCATGTTAGAGATGGTTTTGCTCAAGTGCATTCATTCTTCTAAGGAATTTTATTGAATATTTCCTCTGTTTCTTTTGTTTTACTCAGTGAMTGAGTGGCCCTTGAGCTCAGCTGGTGTTACATTCAGATAGAGTTTTCTGAAAGGCAAAATAACCCAATCTTTCAAATAGTCACCCAGTTAAAAATTATGCATTTTACCTCCTGGCACAAACCTGAGTGACATTTCTACTTTTCTGAGGGRGCTGACCCCAAAACATGCTGCTAAAATTTCAAGAGAAAAAGAAAGGAAAGGAAATGTTTCTGTGGTTTGAGYTATTTCCTGCCACGAGGCGACATCTTTGTGTGCCACAAACACASAGTTAATCAGAAAAGTTGGCAGAAAATTGTCTCGTGAGCTCCTGACCCTGGCCACGTTTCCAGACTAGAGATGTGCAGGTGGTACCAGCCCATGGCCAGTGGGGTTTGAGGCTGGAAGGGCAAAAAGGCTCTGGGCAGTTGGTAATGTGGGAGTTGTTGCTGACAGGAAATATTATTTGTTAGGTGAACGTTGGTGCAGCCACCCAGGGGTGTGCTGGGGGGTTGCACCCTGCAGCAGGACAGATGCCACCTTCACCTGCCYCAAAGGCTGCTCTGACCATGGAGAGATGGAGGAGGAACCCAGGAGTGGGGCTGGGGGAGAGGGGACATCCTCCTGTCCYGTGGCTGGCAGAAAGCACCTTGGGAACAGGAAAAAGTCCTGAGCTTTGGATGCCAAGGGTCGTGCTGGGAGCCCTAAAGGAGACCTACAGCTCCAGGAGGGACTGGCACCACCTCAGCTTCCCCGTCTTGGTTGGGTCTCCAACTCCAAACTGCCCAGCCTAGACAAAGCTCTGGAGAGAACCAGCATCTCCAGAGGATGGAGGCTTCATCCATCCCCTCACACTGTGGCTTGACAACAGGGGACCTCACTTGCTCAAGAAGAGCCTTTGGGCTCTTCATGCAAGGGATTTGTTCCAGTCCCCTGACTGCTGTGCTGCTGGCAGGGGGTTTTCATCATTTAACTTGAGATCAGGGAGATTAAGAAGGAAAAGAGGCTCATTGCACAAGGAGTGGACTCCTGTGGATGCAGATGCAGAGAAACTCCCTTCTGAAAAATCCAGGAGCCTGGGGCAGAATCTTTTGCTGGGAGGGGAGTGTATCTCTCCTGTGTCCCTCTCCACCTCCTCCAGAACCTGGTAGGCTCCCTCAGTTCAGAGGATGGCCAGGAGCTGTGTGGACACCTTGTTGTTTAAGGGTCCATCTTGCTCCTATTCCCCTTTCCAAGGGGTTCTCTAAGTTTCTTTCTAAGTGGGTTTTCTCACCTTCCTGYGCTCACCACCACTCCCCTCAGAAGCAGTGACCCCTTAATTACTGCTCTGCAATTTGCAGGTCCACCTCCACATCCCCCAGCCTTTATCAGAGCACAGGACCCACCACACCKGATCTCCCACCACAGCCCCTGCACCCAGTTTCATTTAGGAACAAAGCCAAGGAGCTGGGGGAGGCTGGGCTGTGGTGATTCCTGCCTGGCTGCTGGAGTGCTGCTGCCTGGATAAGTCACAGGCCGCCCCTGCCAAGCCCCACACAGCATTTTGAGCCTTATCAAGGCTTCTCAGGCTGCTGAGCTGGCAGCAGGCAGGAGTGCTCCAGCAGCTGGGCTGCTCCTGCCMCTGAGTGTCTGTCTCCAGAGAATGCAGGCCAAGAAAAGCAGATGGGTTCTTCCACAACCTCTTCAGGGACAGGCATGCATTGTCTGGACAGTTYACTGGCAACAGTGCTGCTCTTTCCTGCTCTGAGCAGCGTCAGGATGTGCAGGGACTGAGAGCCTCAGCAGGAAGATGCTCCAGCAGAGGTGGAGCTGATCTTGCCCAGAGGTGGCTGCTGGTGCCTGCTGATTGCTGGATTTCCACGTGTGTGCCTGGCCAGGTTCCTTGCATCAAGAACCAACAGCTCACAGAGAAACTTCAGCAAGAAGCTAACAAAAACCCAAACCCTTCCCTAGCCCCTTCCTTATGGAAGGAGCTGAGAGGCAGGGTAGGAWTGTTGGGATGGGCTGTGCAGGACCAGGAGCTGGACTCRGTGATCCTGATGGATCCCTTCCAACTCACCTTATTCCATGGTTCTGTGACACTTCAGGCTGCTGAGCACTGCAGGTCTCTGAGGATTTGGGCAGCACACACTGTAGATAGTGTGGCTGTTCCCTGAGGTTTCTGTTGGCTGTTCCCTGAGGTTTCTGCTGTGTCCCTCACTGTCCATCTGGCACCTGCCAGAGGGGGTTAAAGGCAGATCTGTCCTGCCCAGCCTCTCTCTGCCATGCTGAGGTTTCTGCACCAGCCCCAAGAGAACTCAGTCCCCTGAGAGGGGGGACAGTGATGCAGGACTTAGGAGCTTTTTCCCAATGAGCATCTTTTGATTTAAGCAATTCTGGAAAGGTGCTGCGTCGTACCAAGTAACAAAAAGTCCTAATCTTGACTGTTTTATGTATTTTATACCAAATTTCCTGCAGTGGCATCTACTGGCAAGGTTAACAGCTGCAGGGTTTGCAGGGATGTGATGCAGGGTGGGACTGCTGGTGTCGGTGCAGGCACTGAGGAATGTTCTGCTGACCTATTTAAAATGCCATGTCAAGGACAGTGAAAGCTCTGAGTGAGCAGGCCTGGCCTGACAGCTGACCTTGTTTTGAGATGAAGGTTAAATGAAGCCTGGGTTCGTTCCAGCTGGAATTTCCCTGTAATCCACTTTACGAGTTTGCTTCTTTGCTTTAAATATCATGGAACAAACCCCACTGATTGTTATTTCCTTTAAGGATTTGCTTTCCTTGAATCAATGTCAGTCCTAGAACATCTCAGCCCAGCTGAAGTCACTTTTCTTCGATGTCTGTCACAAATGAAAAATGGCARATGTGTTTCCCTAGTCAGGCTGGGTAATTTCAATGTTCTTCCCTGGGATACTGTCCAAGGAAGGAGTATGTCCCAGGATATGAGCAATGCAAGGAAGAGGAGGGACTGGAGGGTTCTGAGCACGTCTCCAGCTGTGTGAGAGTTTTCCTGGCACTCATCCAGATGTGTGCAGCCCCTGTGAGGTCACCCTGAGTTGATGTGTGGAAGAGAGAACGGACGTCATGCAAATCACACTCCAATTAAGATTGCTGTGAAAACCCATCGAACACCGTGCAAGYTTAGGGAATTGTCCTTCACCACCAGGGACAGACCTTGTTTCAAATGCTGMAAGAAGTCACTTCAGGGGCAAATATTCAGTGATTTGAACTAAACAAGAAAAACTCTGCTTTATTCACCCCCAAGGCTCCCCACCAGAAAAGACACGGAGCCAACTGAATCTCACACGTCATGTGGATGAACACAGAGTCTGCTTTTAGAGCAGAAGGGACTCACTGATCTCCAGGTGATGTAAAAAGATGCACTCAGTTCAGTTAACACACCTCTTCACATGTAAAATCACTGGTAAGTGAGAAACAACTGTAACAGAAGCTTTAAATCCTTGTAGCTCATTTCATTGTATAACTCATAGCAGCAGTCTGGTACTGCTGTCTTTGAAGACCCAAATTATATGTTTGGTTTCAAGCTGCATGTTTTATCTAAAATGGCATTTAATGTATTTTAAATAATAAGTAATTATTAGAGTAGTAAATATGTAATTACCAAAAAAAGAGAGGAAAAACAATCACCTGAAATGCGTGTTTTTCCCCTGGGAAAATTTTAACTTGGCATAGTAGACCTGCACAGATGCTCTTTGGATTCAGTGTTTCAGATCTCTGTAGAAGAGCTCTACCTATGTTTTMTAATTATAGAGTGAAACACAAAATTAGTGTGAAAAACGCCAATCACTTGTTTTTAGAATTTTAAAATTTAATAGTAATAAAATGGTTATCAAAWTAGTAATACAATTAGAGCAATAATAATTTGGACAATTTGAATTAGGACAATATGAGACAATAAAAACAAAGWGTTAYRGACAGKCCGGGTACCTCTTTCTGGGCAACATAAGCCCAAAAAAGGACCCACGTTAACAGAGGATTAACCCTTAAAAGCAACAGCCTGTTGCATATTCATACACCTCATCCAKGATGTATAAATTCCATTCAAACACAGGATTCTGTSTGSTCAGTGTCAGCTTCTTCCTCTGAATCCTGACGGCGGCTTCAGGRCTGAGCRAGSCAGGAAGAAGTTCATTTCTTCTGATAATGGRGCAATAAATTCTCTTTCTCTGAAGGATTTAGGTGTCCTGTGGCTGCTATCTCAGTGYRAGTCCTTTCTCTAGAAAAAAAGTCTCCTACATAGCACAGTTTCTATTTTAACATTATGTTATAATCTAAAACTGTATTTAACACACTACTTAAGAAAATCAACACAGCATTACTTTCTAACACAACACATATAATATTCATTTTAATATTTGTGAAAAGCCRACCATAAAATATGCATTTTTCACAATTAGCTAGATGGGCCTAGTGCTGTACTGCATAACAATACCATTTACCTTTTTCCTGCAGAGTTTCAAGAGCCATTCCTACATGTAACTTATCCTGCTACAGCAGGAAATGAGAGGAATAACACAGCAAAGCACTGTTGGACCTTTGTGAAGCCTACTGCGCTCTGAAAAAAAAAAAAGGTTTTGGTGTTGTTTCAGAGCTGCAACAGCACAAACCCAGCACAACTCAGATTATTTTAATAGGGAGCAATTTTTGTCTGAGCAGTGTCAGAGGTTTTCATCGAGACAGCTCAACAGGACCAATGGATGCTCTGACACGGCATGTCACACTTTGGGGACACTACAACGGGATCTGCGCGGTAAYAGAAGAACAAAAGGCATAAAGCAGCTTAACGCTGACCTAAAWAACCCAATATATTCCTTTTTAAAAACTCTTGCCCGGCCATCTGGGGGGTTGGATCCCCACGGATTACAGAAACGCGCTCTCGTTGGGAAAGCCCCGCGCTGCGGGGCGAGCGCAGGAGCGACAGCAGCGCRCGGGAAACCATCGGGCCGCGGGGAGCGGCGCTGCCATCGGCCACAGCGCCAAAAAACTCCAGTAAAAACCCCAGCAGCACASCTGGCCGCTCGCCCCACACCTCCCCGGTGCCCCCAGCTTGCTCTGGGGATCAGCAAGGGCGGAATGGAGCTGGAAGCTCGGCCGGGCGCGRGCGGCGCTGGGCGCAGCAGCCGCGGCCAAACCCAGGGCTCGCTTCCTGCCGAGCGCTCCGCGCCCGGCCCCGGCCGCAAAGCCCGGCCCTGAACCCCTCCGAACCTCCGCCGCAGCCTCCTCACCCTTGGGCTTTGCAGCAGTAAAGGYTTCCTCGCTAATCCGGGTGTGGAAGATGCGGATCTTATGATCGGCTTTTCGCAAATATTCAAATGAATATTGTATGTGTTGTGTTAGAAAGTAATGCTGTGTTGATTTTCTTAAGTAGTGTGTTAAATATAGTTTTAGGTTATAACAAGATGTTAAAATATAAACTATGCTATGTAGGAGACTTTTTTTCTAGAGAAAGGACTCACACCGAGATAGCAGTCACAGGACATCTAAATCCTTCAGAGAAAGAGAATTTTTGCTCCATTATCAGGAGAAATGAACTTCTTCCCACCTCGCTCAGTCCTGAAGCCGCCGTAAGGATTCAGAGGAAGAAGGTGACRCTGCCCAGACAGAATCCTGTGTTTGAATGGAATTTATGCATCACGGATGAGGTGTATGAATATGCAACAGGCTGTTGCTTTTAGGGGTTAATCCTCTGTTAAAGTGGGTCCTTTTTTTGGGCTTATTTTGCCCAGAAAGAGGTACCCAGACTGTCTGTAACTCTTTGTTTCTGTTGTCTCATATTGTCCTAAATCCTAATTGTCCAAATTTTTATTACTTTAATTATATTACTGTTTTTATAGCCACTTTATTACCATTAAATTTTAAAATTTTAAAAACAAGTGATTGGCGTTTTTCATGCTGGGGAAGAGGCTCTGAACTCCTGCAGCCTGGCAGGGAAAGGGATGGGGAGTCCTGGAGGTACAGCTGGTGCCAGCACCTCAGCTTCACTGTGCTTTGGGTCCTGTTTCTGGGAAGGCCCTGCCCTGGTTAYTTGAATTCTAGGAATTTAAATATGCGACATTGAAGTGTGTGCTGTTTATTTTGGGGAAGGGGAGGAAAGCAAGCACTAAATGACCTTACTGGAGGTGTACCTGCAGCCAGAAAATCCCAGGAACTAGCCTCTGTTCCTTTTTCCTGAGGCAGCTTCTTCTAGAACTGATGCTGCTCTGCTGCATGCTTGTCTAGCAGTATGCCATTGTAAATGGGATACAATAAAAGCTGGCAGGTTCTGGGGCTTGGCATAAAATGCTGTATCTCACCCCAAATCAAAACATGCACAAGCTGCTACTAAGCACAGCTGATCAGGCCACAGGTGTAATGTTAAAGGGATGTTCCTGCTTTTTCATGTGTAGCTTCACATATGTTAGAACTTTTATTTTTCTGAACATTGTCAATGCTTTAAAAATCTSTTACAAAATATGTATTTCAATAATCAAAATTTAAATCATCCTTCTGTCCCCACAGTCTAAGGTTTAATCATAATGATTCTTGCATTTTTACCTAGCAACACAAAAAACCTTCCAGAGAAAAATTTACTCCTGAATATTTTCAGAACTTTATATAAATCCACATTTAAAAACATTTCCAGTGCAGCTGAGTGTGACAGTGTTCACAGGGGTCTGAGGATGAGGGAAGAGACAAGGATCTGACTCCATGTTTCAGAAGGCTGATTTATTATTTTATGATATATATTATATTAAAACTAAAGGATCTGACTCCATGTTTCAGAAGGCTGATTTATTATTTTATGATATATATTATATTAAAACTATACTAAAAGAATAGAAGAAAGGATTTCATCAGAAGGCCAGCTAAGAATAGAAAAAGAAAGAATGATAACAAAGGTTTGTGGCTCGGACAGAGAGTCTGAGCCAGCTGGGCTGTGATTGACCATTAATTAGAAACAACCAACATGAGACCAATCACAGATGCACCTGTTGCATTCCACAGCAGCAGATAATCAATGTTTACATTTTGTTCCTGAGGCCTCTTGGCTTCTCAGAAGGAAAAATCCTGAGGAAAGGATTTTTCATAAAATGTGTCTGWGACAGCTGAGGTCTGAAGCGACCTAGCTCAACCCCATGYGTGARGCASAGGGGYGTGTATGTGTTTGTTGTAGTCKGATTGGAGCTACCCCTGAATGTACAGACTACAGCTGAGATCAAACTTGAATTAAAAGAACTGCCAGTTTGATTCTCTTCTATCTGAGTTGATCTTCCTCCTCCTCAAAGCACATTTCAATAACTCTCTTGTTTTCTCCCTCCGAGTTCCCGGGTGCTATTATTGTTCTTATCCATACGTTCCCTCGAGTGGGGCCCTGCCCTCGGAGCCTGTCGGGGCTGTGGCTGCCTCATGATGCCTGCAGTTAYTGCTCCCTGGGCTGCCAGGGCCGCTAATGATGCTGAGCTGGCCGCGGGTGCGGCGGGAGGCGAGGGCAGCGCKCTCGCCCTGCAGAACGCGCTGGGAGCAGCAATGTAGGTCACAGCGGGGCCGGGATCCCCCTGCGGGGCAGCGATGGGGCCAGGGAGGGTTTGCATCGAGTTCAGAACCACTGATTCCCTTGGAGTCTCCCGGGCTTTCAGAAGGAGCAGGTTCCTGTGTGTTTATGTTGTGCTTTTTGATGTGTGCAGCACCTGCAGCTTCTACTGAGATCTGTTCCCTCCAAGCCCTCGAGGTTGGTGTTTTCATGCACTCTCTCCAGATGAAAATCCATCTGCTTGTTCAGAGCATGCTGTTCTGAGCTGGACGCTGTTTCCTCATCTGTAGCCCCACATTTCTCTTCTTCACAGAGAAATGTAAGGCACATCTTCCCAAGAGTATTTCTGAGACTCTCATTCTCTGAACCTCAGAGAAAGAAAAGACAATTCTTATTATTTGCTGTGCCTGTGTTTGTGCAAAAGGAGAATGCAATATGGAGACTGTTTACCCACAGTGATGGTGTTTTGTTTCCTTGGCCTGTCAGGGCCAAGGGTGTGTGTGTCAGGACTGTGGGGTGACAGTCACGAGTTGTGTGCAGAGTGTGAGAGTTGTGTGCTTGGCAGGTTCAGTTTTAGATGTATAGAATCATATAGCATAATAAAGTAATTAATTAGCCTTCTGATATCCATGGAGTCAGATGCATCAYTGTMTCCCCTCATCGGGGCCATCACAGCATTGCAATACTGATCAGAGTGTGCCCAAGAAATTCCTCCAATCTGGCATCCAAAGCAGCCTTCCCTGCTCTTTTTGGCACTATGTGGAAGCTGAGGGTGGATCCAGGCAGCACAAGACCAATCCTGCATCTTCACGTGTGCATTAGCCTGTGTGGAAACTGTGAACCTCACAATGCTGAAATCCCAGCTAAAAACTGGTACCTTTCATCACCACAGACTGAAATTACTCTTGTAAAGTGCTAGAGAAAGATTTCTGCATTTTGGGTCACTAAAAACATGTTGCAGAAGTACAATATAGTAAATAACACACCAGTTATAGCTGGATATTTACTATGCCAGTAAAGTACCAGTATAGTGTAGTATAATGCTATACCARTGTAGTATAATATAACACTGGTATGGTAAATAACACAGCAGTGCTGTGGCACAGCAAATGCAGGATTTGCTCTTGGAGGCCTCTGAGCAGCATCAAACACRGGTGGGGAAGGAACAGACCATGGAAGAAGAAGTAGGGCAAGATTTCATACTGTAAGTTATTTCCCACAAACACGGGTGGGAAGGGAGAAGGAGCAGGGATGAGAAGCGTCTCAGCCTTGGTATTTTTTTTTGCACAGCCTGTTAAAGACCAACACCTCATAAATCAGACTTGGCTTTACTTGGCTAAGCGGGGCATAAGCCCAAGAACAACATCTAGAGTAGGGCAGGACAAGGTCACAGCTGTGTGCTGGGGAAGGCAGCAAAAACCCTGGCTCCCAAACCCACCACACACACACACATTCTCCCACAGGCTCCCAAACCCACCACACAGACACACATTCTCCCACAGGCTCCCAAACCCACCACACAGACACACATTCTCCCACAGGCTCCCAAACCCACCACACACACACACATTCTCCCACAGGCCCCCAGACCCACCACACACACACAAATTCTCCCGCAGGCTCCTGGCTCTGGAATCGAGCCCAGGGGTGCGTCCTGGACCACTGCAGGGAGGGTACCCCAGGCCATGCCTTGGTGGCAGCCAGGTCAAACTGCTTTGCAAGGAAGTGCTGCCATTCTCAGCAGAGCCCTTGATCTGCTAGCAACTGAGGAGAACAGAGGAAAATGAAGAAACTCAAGCCTTTTGTCCAGTGACTTCCACTGAAAATAAGAAAAAGGTTGAATTCTGTGAGACAGACCTTGCATCTARCAAGTACTTTCTCCCCTTCCCAGGAGAAGGCAGGGCTGGAGCCTTGCAGCAGCTTTCCTCACAGATAATTAGCAGGATAATTGCGATGTGTTTAACACACACCTAGCGTGAGAGGCCACAGCAGGCACTGATTGCTTGGCTTTCCCCCGCTCTAATTGCAGCCTGTCAAGCCAGAAACCACGCGTTCATGGTTCGTGCTCCACTGTGCAAGGCAGGGTCTGGTGAATGGTCTCTGGTGCTCTGAGAGTGTTTTCCTCTCTGGTTTTGTGTGTGAGGCTGCTGTGGACGTGGGCTTTGCTGAGAGAAGTGTAATTTACTTTGAGCTCTCTCAGTACTGTGTGATCCTCCATCAGAGAGGGCTGCTGATGATGCAAACCCTGCCCACAGCCCTGATCTTTATGGGCTCCCTTCGTGCACACACCTGTGAGCTGCTGATTCAGGTGGATTTTTAATGAGGGGAGTACATTCAAGAGTGAAGGGAACTCATTTGCACAGTGAGACCTGGAGGTTGTTGCAGAGTGTTGGTGCTGGRCACAAAAGCCCTCGGAGAATATCTCTGATCCCCAGGTGGGCACTTCAAAAGAGGCCATTTTAACACTGAGAGGTATCCTTCAGTTAATGATACATTAATAGCACCAGCACAGGGCAACGTTCCTCAGCTCGTACCAGTGCTGTACTGTCAGCCTGTTTGATGTACACAACCAATAAATCCTGKTTTTCAGGTAGAATGTGGAAAAATAGGTTTGCCTCTGCCTCAAGTTGCAGTTGAGGGTGGCTTTCAGATAGCTTCCTCAAAGAAGAGATAAGAGAAGTGCATATATTGAGAGGGCAGTAGGTGCAGGTTCAGAAATCACGGCATGAAGTCACCCAATTCTGGTCTGCAGTCACTGAATTTTGTGCTTTTATCCAGTGATAAATACCCCCTGCAAGCTTTAGTAATGAAAGCCCTTAGRAGGGAGAGCTGCAACAGCCACCGAAGCTGTTACAGATGGAATTTGCTGCTACAATATCAATAGATAAAATGTAGAGGAAACTTTGTTTCCTGCAAAAAATAATTTATCAAGCTAGTGAAACAAAGCCTTTTTTTTTTTTTTTTTTAGGTCTCAGCAATTCCTGGGGTTGTCCAGATATCAGGACAAGTAAACTATGGTGTAAGAGCTGCTCTTCTTTCTTCTGTCTCTGTGAAAGCTTTTCCAGGGGGYCTCAGAAAGCACAGGAGAGGAAGAGCTGGCTGTGGCAGCAGGAAGATGGATCCTCCCCTAAACCCAGTGAGTGCCAGCTCAGATCCAAACCCCCTGCAACAACCTGGTCCTGCAGGGGACAGCTAGCTGAGAGGTGGGACTTTAAATGGAGGAGAGGGAAGAAACCAGGATGATTGTGTGTGCCTTTTCCTTCCATGCTGTGAACATTGTGTGGGCTGTTCATCCCCAAAACAAGCTGCCAGCCTGCAGCAGCCAATGTCACCAGGTCACCAAGGCAGGCCCTCGGGGTAGGGACATAAAGCAGGCAGGTGAGGGGGCTGTYGGCATCTGCCCAGTGACAATCTCACACAAACTGCAGCAGTGGAAGTAGGTATTCCAAAGGACTATGGAATTATAGTAATTCCAGTGAGACATGGGATAGCCCACAGCCTGCATGTCCTGCTGCAGATGGATAATGCTCCCATGTTCCCTACCAGCATAGTTCTCCACTTTTCAGCAGTTTAGGTGGAGGTCTTATTACCAAAATCAGATTCTTCCTAATTGATCTGTGCATTTGTTAATTTTACCCCTGCTATTTTAAAATTATTTTGTTCTGTATACCAGAGAGCAAACACAGCCTAGATTGGACTGCATAGACTAGATTGCAAGGGTACCATAGCTGTGACTAAAGCAGCTGTGTTTTGTGCAAAAGATGACTGATTCATTATAGAGTTTCTCCTCTCTGCCTTGACCAATTTTCCCCCATCTCTATGGTCCTGCAGGAAGCCACCCCCTGAGACCACAAGGTGAAACCCAGAGGCAGCTCATCATGATCTGGGTGTCTGTGGTTTCTTTGAGAACATCTCTCAAAGCTATTTCTACTGAGGTGTAACAGCCTGCACAAAAAAAAAAAAAAAAAAAAAAAAAAAAAAAAAAAAAAAAAAAAAAAAAAATCTCTAATTTGTGGGAATGGTCCCAAACCTAAGCCCCTCAATGCCTCAGGTTGGAAACTGCCCTGTGTGGTTTTGGTGTCACTGCAGTAATGCTGCTCTGGGAAGGGCACAGAGCTGCTTCTTCCCTCTCTGTGCCCCTGCCGTGCCCTGCAGCCCAGAACTCACACCCTGAGCATGAAATTTAGGGAGCAGGAAGGGYTGAGGGTTTGTTTTGCTCCTCACATGAAGTTATACATATCCAGAGCACATCATCAAAGCTCAGCTCTGCTCCCGTGCCACCAGCGTAGATGTTCGGCAAGTTTGGCTGCTTTGTAAAGGGATAATGAGAGGTGGGAAGAAACATGCAAACAAGCAATGAAAGAAACCAAACAGATTAAAATCAGAACCTTGAAGCGCTTTCTCTTTCTTTCTTTCTTTCTTTTCTTTCTTTCTTTTCTTTATTTCTTTTACTTCTTTCTTTCTTTTCTTTCTTTCTTTTCTTTATTTCTTTTACTTCTTTCTTTCTTTTCTTTCTTTCCTTTCTTTCATTCTTTCTTTCTCTCTCTCTCTCTTTCTCTCTCCTCTTTCTTTCTTTCTTTCTTTCTTTCTTTCTTTCTTTCTTTCTTTCTTTCTTTCTTTCTTTCTTTCTTCTCNAATGAAAGAAACCAAACAGATTAAAATCAGAACCTTGAAGCACTTTATCTTTCTTTCTTTCTTTCTTTCTTTCTTTCTTTCTTTCTTTCTTTCTTTCTTTCTTCTCACTTTTTTCTTTCTTCTCACTTTTTTCTTTCTTCTCACTTTTTTCTTTCTTTCTTTCTCATTTCTTTTCTTCTCACTTTTTTCTTTCTTTTTTCCTTTCTCATTTTTTTTTCTTTCTTTTTTACCCCCTTTCTTTTTCATGTTTTGTTTCACACTTGCACTGTGCTGTGTTCTCAAACGGGGTCATTTGCAGGAGCTCAGGAGAAATTGCTGTGACAGGCAGCATGGCTCAAGACTGTATCTTGGAATTGCCCTCCCTGGAGCAGCTGCTCAGGATGCCAGGGATACAATACTTTTCCTGTCTGAGAAATGGAACAATAAGGCTCAAACACATGGCTTCTGGAAACACTTACAGGCAAACTTCTCACACACTGAATGTGCTGAAACTATAAACTACATGTTAAGAGGGCTGAGCAGATTTYGAGTAGAAAGTACTTTCAGGAATTTCAGAGAAGGCTCACAGCTGTCTTTACCATGTAAGTTTTGTATTATAAAATTTAAAAAATGTTTACATTGCACACATACACACACACATATATATATATATGTATATATATGTATATATATATAAAACACATGGGGGTTTTATATTATAAATCATGTCATTCTGAATAACTGAAGAGTAATGAATTCTATAGCATAATGTATTGTGGATTATTTGCAATACATAGCCTATATAATGAGATAAATTTGCAGTTACAGATTTCTTATGTATTTATAAACAGTTTCTTGCATGTTTATAAGACTATAAGCTCTGATTTGTTTTAACTATTGAGTTATAGAAAACTTCTCTCCAGKGTATGACTCCAATCMTCCCRTGMCCTTTGGGAGCTGTGACASTTTGTCTGTTTGCCTGCACATGAAAAGCTATGGCAAAGCCATCACAGCTCTACCATGCCAATAAAAATAAGGCAGAAGAAAGAGAATGAGTAGGAATAAGTCACTAGAGACTAGCAGGGCTCTCATTTTGCAAAGGGAAGTCAGTGGAAATCTTTGGTGCTGACTTATGGACGCCTGGGGAGCATGAAGCAAAGCAGAAACTGGGCTCCCTTTGGTCTTGAAAGTGATGATTTAAAGTCCTTATCCCCACCCCTGCAAGGCAAAGGAAGTTTAGACTAACAAGCAAAGCTACTGAATAYGTACAAAGTGGCCAAACGATTTGTATTTCCCATTTTTTTCAGTTTTCTGAGAGGCTGTATACAGTAACCAGCTCTAGACTGTGGTGTGGAGAGGGATTTGATGCTTTGAAAAGAGGAAATTCCCCTCTCCCAGCGAAGGAAACGTGCTGTGCCTCAGAAGGCTCAAGGAGCGTTTGGCTGCTGTGAGCAGGAAGAGAAAAGCATTTCATTTTGAACTTGAAAGCAAAACTGGGTTTCAAGTGAACAGCAGAGCAGCAGTGTCRCTGGCAAAGTTTGCAGCTTGGGTGAGCTGCACAGTTCCTTCACTTAAGTGTAAATATGTAGGCAAGAAAGGATATACAGAAGGGCCTTTCCMTGAGGTTTTTTTTTGAAGGAATGGGA
Organism: Cardinalis cardinalis; assembly: GCA_014549065.1. Lineage (NCBI taxonomy): Eukaryota > Metazoa > Chordata > Aves > Passeriformes > Cardinalidae > Cardinalis > Cardinalis cardinalis. The sequence goes on along the minus strand of JACDOX010000086.1, from coordinate 1,747,656 downwards.
GAAGCCTCCGCAGATTTTGTGCATTTATGAAATAGACCTTTTTGAAGTGAGAGCTGCAGGAGAAGGGGGATCTGCAGGAGATGCTGGATCAATAGCTGTCTACAAACTGGCTTTAGTGGTCTGAATATTATGGTGTTTCTGAAAAASATATTTTCAAGCCAAGTGATGCTGATTTATGCACAGAACCGCCCCCCCCCCAAAAAAAAAACAACAACAAACCCTCTCCTTCAAACTCAAAATGCTGTAAAACCCCAGCTTTGAAGCAAAGCTTCAGTGTTGATCTCCTGATTTCTGTTTAGCCTTGCCTGCTGCAGCCTGCAAAAGCAGCCCTGGCTTTTTTTTGGCCATCAGGAGCTGCTCTGTAATTCTGCCTGGATWGTATCTTTTTCTCCCTCCCTCAGGTGAAAGCTCAAAGCAGTGCTGAAGTGGCAGGTGAAGATGGGGTGGCTGCAGCACCTCTGCAGAGCCTGAACTCAGCCAGCCCAGGAAGTGGCTTTGCAGCCACCACAGCTTCACCCAAGGCTGGTGCAATGCTTGCAACTGGGGGAAAYGTGCTCTGAGAAATGTCATTATATATAGCAGGGAGGAAGGGAACAGAGAAGTAACCAAGCTTTTCAATTGCAGCGTGGTTTCCAGCCCTGCTTGCCCAACCCCTTTGCAGCACGAGGCCCTCCTGCCATGTGCCTCCACCAGGGCTGTGTGAGGCAAGGGACAGCAGAGCTTTACAGCAAYAACCTCTGAGCCACACCACAGTGGGTTTTTCTTCATGAAACAAGTGAGGAAAAGGGTAAATAATTCCAGTGCAGCTCAATGTTACACACAGTTAAGATCCAAGAGTGTTCCAGCAGGTGGACTTGGGCACCACCTGTTGTAGCAGGAGGGATCCATCCACACCAGGTCAGCCAGAGCCATTTTGAAGGGAAAAACACGATTTAAAAGTGAAGGGAGTGAGTCACGTTGCCTGTTGGCATAAATGCAAAGTACTTAGGAGCAGGAAGYGTCTTTGTTTTTCTGCAGGGGAGTGTGCTCAGGGCAGGTTATCACTGAGGTGCATTTCTGGCTAGCAAAATCAGGGCTTGCTCCAGCAGCATGACCATCCTACCTGGCAGGGGAAAACAGTTTCATGCAGTTCAGTATCAGGTACCCAAGATTCTGCTTTTTGTTTTTTAGCACTGTATTTAACAACTCTGAATCTTAAACCAGCATCCTGAACTTACTGCTCATAAAAATGCCAGATGTGGTGTGTGCACAGCAGCCTCATTTTGGACTCAAAACCTCATCAAAGCTCTCTGGGACTGGTGGTCTGGTCAGCTCTGCACAGGTTGGGGAAAATATCCTGTGAGCCGTCTGAATTGCCCTACTGGGACTCTCAGCCAGTGTAATGATGTCTGCAGCACAACCAGCTTTCTTGGAGAACAAAGTGCAGTTTCCTTTTGTGTGCTGAACAAACAAACATTGTGTGGGAATTGGTCCTAACTGAAATTTCTTTTTTTTAAATATCCAAGTCACTTTTTTTTTTTCCAGAACACTGACCCTTGGGAATGCCTGTGACTGGTTTGTGAAACTCAAAAACTACAGAGGTATCCATGGTGGGAACAGACAACKATTGCAATAACATCAGGGATGGTTCTGCAGTTGAAATTAAGCATAAAAATGTCTGAAAACTGGCAGTCTGCCTAGTGCCAGAATTCATTATGAAYTCTGTGTTTAGTATGGTTTAGGTATGGAATCATCCTAACTCTCCTTTCTCCTTTAATTAAATGAGAGGTTTGCCATTAGGCTCTGCTTGCTGTAACTCATGTTTTGGGCTGAGCTTGTCCTGCTTGGTAAATGGGAACACTGGAGAGAAACAAGGGAGAGAGAAAAAGAGAAGACTCTGAAGTATCAATCTTTGCTGCTTATCTGTCTCCAGGTACTGGCTCATGGGAARTTTTCACACTGACAGTGTCTTTCAGCAGTTCTGACCCAGCAGTTGGATGCTCAGTGCTTCACCAAGAATCTGGACACAGATTTGTCATTGTGCATTTTTGTCATAAATGGTCCACATATAAAGGCACAGCCAGGGCATACAGACTGTAAAATGTAGGGAAGGAAGGCAAGAGACATGTGGAGATGAGGGAGGTGTAGGCTTGTACATGCAAATCCTGCCCTGAAGCATCTTGATTAATTTACTGAAATTGCTTCTAACAGAACTAAATCCATGTGAACATTTCTTGAAACAAGGATTTTAAATGTTAAACAATGAACAAGGATCATGCATGTATTGAAGCCCTTCTCTAACACTTCTTACTAATACTTCTGGAAATGCTGAACTTGATGCATGTATGCTAGTTTGGTTTTTAGAAATCTCTTCTAAAAAGTAAATACCACATCTGAATCAGTTTAAACCCTGCATTTTCATAAAACACAGTAGATACATTAATAAGATAGATAAGATACATACATGAATATGTATCTTAACATGTTATAGAAATATAGATGTTTACATTCAAAGAGTTAATTAATATTTAAATTACTGTGCTTTAAAAATTATAAACAGGACTAGTTGAGCAGGTTTAATCAGAGAAGAAGTAAATTTTATTGAGAGTAGATATGCAGTGATACCAGCTTCTAAAGCCAAAATATGTGAGCTCATCTTTTGCTAGATGCATTGAGCTGATTACTTCATTTATCACTTCTGGTATAGGCCTGCATGTTTGGAGTAATTCGATTTTATTTATTTTCTAGACTAAGATGAGAGGTGGGAGGATAGCAGTAGCACCAAATACAAGAGACACAAAATGAATGCCATGTTAAATAAAATCATATCATTGGTGTCTGTACCCTGGTAAGAATTATCATCTATTCCACATATCCCAGTGTTATAAATATTTGTCATAAACGTGTCCAAATTTACCCTGGTTATTTTCCTTAAATATTTCCCCATAGTGCAGGGAATTTTAAACACAATTTAGAAAACTGGAGGTGGGTGCAACACTGTGCCTTGATGCAGGGCCTCATTTGCCACTGGCCCAGTCAGCAGCCACTGATCCCTGCTGATCCCTCCTGGCTGTGTCCCATGGATGCTCCAATGCCTGCTCACTCTAGAGCAGCAGCCTCTTCAGCCTGTTTTACAAATAAATAAATTTGAAATGTTAGTTTTTGTCTTACTGCAGCGAGTTGCGTACAGTGCCAGCCATGGGCATAAAAATCATGCACTGGTTGCAAAAACAAGGCTGGAAAGTGAATGTTGTTTTCATTCTTTATCTATATACATCRATATTTATGTGTATTTTATGCACATACACATGCACATATAGACATGTGTACTTGTTTGTGCTGACACTTCAAAGCCTTTGGGCTCTGTCTGTTTTGCATTTGCCACGTGTTTCATTTGTTTCTTTTTCCTCAGGTACCAGACTGCCTTCAGGTTTAGGGGTGGAACATCATTAACGTGCCTGAAGTGRGGACTGAGGCCAGGTTTCTCCCTTCACGCAGGGCAGGTTGTCACTCAGGAACCAGGAAAAGGTAGGGTCTGTCCCTCTCTTCCTGTGGAGATCCCTGCAGAAGTCACTCTGCTCTGTAACCTCTTTCTGAAGACTAAAACACCTGTTTAAAAGCCAGAAGACTTTTGGGACATTGCTTGTGAGTCAGGAGTACCCAAGGGATGAGTGTGGCTTTTCTTTGTATTCAGAATAAGCCATTTAAACTTTGAAATTTTCTCTCTTTCTCTAGAATGAAAGGCACTTTCTGTTTAAACATTTACAACTCTTTCAAGGACATAACTTTACTACACAGAAATGGGTCTGGATTACCAATGCTTGGAAATCCTATAGTCTGTGTTTTCCATAAAGCCTCAGAAACTCAACTGTCCCCAGGGCTTTCTGCTGGAGTAATTGAACAGCCATGCTGCAGAAATGGAAAGGTAAGCAGCCCAGTAGAAGATACAGCAGCCAAAACTCTTATCTCAGGAGCCATTTCTTGGAGAATTGCATCAACTTCCCTCAGTCAATAATGAGTCTTATTTATAAATTCACATACAATACARAAAGGAAATTTGCTGCACTGTTGTGGAGATCAAAGTTTCAATGTGCTTTTTYTGTCTCCTTCTCCTGTTTAGAGAACTGGAGTCAGTTTGCATGTGTCTCTGTCCTTCTTATTGCTGAGCCCAGCATGGTTGATAGCCTTGAGTATTTTTTAAAAGCTGTTTCCAAAGATAAATATTTTGCAAAACTTCCCAGAATGCAAGTGTTCAACCCAATTTGCCCAGAGCAGCAGTGTTTCTTAGCAGGCTGCTCCTTTATARGCAGGCTGAAGTTCCAATTCTCTACATCATAAATGAATATATAATGAGAAATTTTTCCATGGTCAAGGGTGGAATCCCTGCCTTATTGAGGTCTGTGCAAAGAAAACTTTTATTGATTTAATTAGGTAACATTCAGAGGTTAATCCCAAATCTCCTGCTCCTTAAATAAGAAGCATTTAACCACTGAAAAAAAAAATAGGAAGCAAATTACATATACTAATGGAAATCCCYCAAATGCCTGAGCACTCAAACACCTTTAAGAAGTGGATCATCAGCTTTTCAACATTTGAGAAGCAGAGAGGAGATGGGTTTTGTCCACATGCAGAATTCAGCCTGCCCTTCCTTCCAGTTGTTTTGTGATGTGACACAGTGCATGTGTTCTTCATCASCAGCTTGGCTGCAGCAGGTAAGTGCTTGGCTTCATGTCAGCAGCCAAGCCAAGAATTTTCCTCCAAAAAGCAGTTACATTTTCAACAGACAGGCTGGGATGCTTTGATCTAATATGACAGAAGGAGAAAGAGAAAGCATATATACATATTTATAAATGTACACAAATTTTTATATATGTACACATAGAATGTACACACACACACACATATATATACATATGAATATATGGGTTGTTTAACAGACTATAAAACCCTCCACACTACTGAGTCTTATGGGTGTTTTCTTAGCAMAGGCCTAATCAGGAGAGGAAACAGAAGCTTATTACCCCACCCACCCCAGCAGACTCTGCTAAAGGCATTTATCAGAATGTTTCTCAACCTTCTCGTGTTGGCAGCTTTAGGTTTTTGCAACTTTTTTGGGTTATGGGTGATTATGGTGGYRCTGGGGTGGTGGCTGGACTAAGGGACATTGAAGRTCTCTTCCAACCTTGATGATTCTGGGATTCTCATTAAAATGGAATTATTTTCTTAGTTTTATAGTGTGGGATTGGGATGCTTTCTTAGACCTTGGCAAATTTCAGACCTAACTTGCAGCAGATCGTTTTGGTGGTGGTGATGCTGATTGGATTTCACATTTGCCCCGTTCTTTGGTTGTCCCATAAATATTTCTGAAATAATCTCTCAAATGTATCTCAATTATCACTGGCAGAATTGAAATAAACAGTTCTCAGTGGCCCAAGAACTTTCTAATCCAAGCTGAGTAAACAATCCCAAACCCAAACCATTTCTCTGAAGGCAAATTTATTTTCTAAACAAGATTTCAGCTGAAACCCTTCATTATTTAAACATATTAATTGTAGGCCTCTGCTGCCAACAAAACAAAGCAGGCTCATCCCAAGCAATACCTGCTGTAATTTAGACTGAACTGATGAAAACAGTTCTTAACAGTACAGTTGTAAACTTTGTAATAGTAAGCAAAGCAGAAATCTTAGCTGGAACCAAAATATTCATTATCTGAAGCCAGAAATCAAGCTTCACTTGCACTCTTTTGTGYAGTAAATTATCAAATGTCTCTCAGATAAAGCTGATTGCCTTAACACAATTAATAACCAAATTTATTCTGACTGCATTTACTAAAATCTATGCCTACATGTGGCTCTGGTTTGACTGAGTAACTTTTAACCTTCTTTAGACATCTTTTACYGTATCACGTAGTGAAAAATACAATGAATCCTTGACAAATTAAACTGGGCCTCTGTGGTACAAAAATAGGGGACATACAAACACAATTTAAAAAGAATTCCTTGTGAAATTTAAAAATTCAAGGATAAGACAAGCAGAATAAATAACAAAATATATCCATTTTTTTATAATTCACTCAGGACATCCCATTTCCTGCAACCACRTAGAAGAAACAAGCTTGCCATGCTCTTAATTCAAAAATTATAGCCAGAAACTTACACCCCAATAGAAATAAACAACCAAACAAACCAGCAASAGCAAAAACAACCCCCCAAATACAACAATTATGTCTCAGACAAGTTAAGCTCGTGACTACCATGGGGCCTGTTTATGTCAGTTCATTTTGGCTGGGGTTTTTTGGTCTGGGTTTTTTTTCAATTTTTTATTTTATGATGTTGCTGTTGTTTCAGGGTTCTTTTTTATCTGAGATTTTTGCCGTGTCTGCACGGCACTGGCAGTTTTCTGTACGGGACAATGGTGGTCTTGTCTTTAGGGAATTTCCCTTCACTTAGGAAGCTTTATTAGCACAGAGCATCACTTGTTAGCCAAATTTAGAAAATTTGGGAGGTCCATAGAAATTGTGCTGACACAAACACACTGCATTTCACTCTTACCACTTAACACCACTTTTAACATCTCAACACTGGAAACAACTCATTTGAACACTGAACCTCAACGTTAAGGACGATTTGTTAACTTTTTCACAACACATTTTGTTTCTGCCTGCTCAAGTATTGCTTAGACTTCCTGATTTCAAAATCTGGCCAGGAACTCTATTGGCCTTTCTGGAAAAGTTGCCCCAAAAGCACAGGGGTAACCACACTGCACGCTGCTGTTTTGTAGCCCCTTTTTTATTGTCCTTTTGGAGACAGTGGGTGTGCTTTTACTGCACTTTTATTAACAAATTTTTACCACATTTTGGCTTTGTCGAGTGCTTGAGGTGCAGGGCTGGAGGGAACACAGCCTGTTGTTCTGTCAGTGCAGGCGCACTTGTCATCTCAGGGCTTCAAAAACCTCCTCTGCTTTTATTTTTATTTTTCTTCAGGAGAGAAATGGGTGTTTCAGTGCGTTTTCACCGCATTTTTAGCATATTTTGGCTTTGTTTAGTGCTGGAGGGAGCACAGCCTGTTGTTCGGTCAGYGTAGCAGCACTCGCTGCCTCGCCACCTCCGCTTTTAAGCCCTTTCTAATTTTTCTTTTTGAACGAGAAGGGATGTTGTTTTCTGCATTTTTACCACATTTTGTCATCGTTGAGTGCTGGAGGTGCAGGGCTGGAAGGAACAGAGGTTGTTGTTCGGACAGTGTAGGAGCACTCGCGGCGGCGGAGGCGGTGAGACCGCGAGYGCTCCGTAAACAAAACCCTCCGTTTTGTTTACCCGGGCGGCGGGGCCTGGGTGGCGCAGGCGGTCTGAGCCTGCCCCCATCGCCACGACAGCGACCTTTCCGCCCCGCTCTCCCTCCCCTCCCGCCATCACCCGCCGTGAGGGGAGCGGCGGAGGGGGTTGCCAGGCCGAACGCGCCCCTTCCCCCCCCCGCCGCTCTCCTCACGGGGGCGGGGGCGGGGCCGTGCGCGCGCCGCGGGGCGGGGAGGACGGACCGCGCCATCGCCGGCGCAGCCAATGGCGCGCGGCCACCCCGCGATTCAAACGGCGCGTCCTGGCCAATGGGCGCGCTTGGCGGGGCGGGCGAGGGGGCGGGGCCGTGCGCGCGGCCGTAACCGTCGCTAGCGGGGCGGTTGTTCCCCTCAGCGGAGAGCGGCGCGCGCTCGGGCCCCGCTCCCGCCGCTCCGCGGAACCGCCTCCGGCCCGGCCCGGCGCGGGCGGGCTCCAGGTAACGGGAACGGCGACGCCTGCGGGCCCGGATACCCCATCTCCCACCCCCTCCCCTCCCCCCCCTCAGCTTTTCCTTGGCGGCTTTCCCGGCGGGAAGCGCTCCGGCTGATGGCCGCGGCCCGCGCTCGGGCCTCGCTCCCGGCGGGCAGACGAGCGGCGCGGGCCCCTCGCTCGGAGCACCGGAGGTGGCGGGGCTGAGCGGCCCCGCTTTGTTCGGCTCCGCCGCGGCGGGCTCCGAGCGGGAGTAGGCCGCCGAGGGGCGGTGCGGCCCGGCCCCTCCCTTCCCCCGCGGCGGAGGCGCTGCGCCAGGCCCGGGCCGCGGGCGGGGCGGAGCGGAGGGGCCGGGCCTCGGCCGGCACGTGGGGCCCTTCCTGTCAACAGCGCCCGCCGCTCTCGGGCCCGCCCTGCCCAGCTCCGGGTCCTGCCGCGTCCCCTCCGCCCGCGGGGTTTCCGGCAGAAAGGCTCTTGAAAGGGAAGATCCGCGGTTCCCGGCCCCGGGGTTGATGGGTTGTTGTTTTTGCCGCGAGGCTTGTTGGTGCTTGGTTTTAGTGGTGAAGTTAAGTTGGTTTGGGCACTGTTCTGAATGTGAAGAGCTAGAAATGTGGAGAGAGTAATGGTTTTGCTGAAAAGGCCCTGCTCAGCTCTCTGTGGTGAATCCAGTTGTAACTTTCCGAGTGTTGTTAGCCTTGACTGTCAGCGTTTTCTGTGTTTTCCTGCATTTCTTCTTGCGTTCAGCTGACTCCCTCCTCTGACATCCAGAACGTTACCTAAGAGTAGTGAAATGTCAGAATTAGTAAGTGGAATTACTGAATGTGTGTGAACTTTTTTCTCCCAAGAGGGAAAACTTATTTATTGTTTGTTTATTRTTAAAACTGTGTGCCCAACTTCTGCTGCAGGGGTGCGATCTCCCTGTGGCTACAAGGTAACAGTCATCACTTTCTGCACACTGAAATATCTTCCCACATCTCTAGCGAGAGAGTCATTAAGAAGACCAGAAATGCATGCATGGGGCAATAATATTTCTCAGCCAAGTTTCTTTTTAATTATTTCATTTTTGTTTGAGTCAGCCGAAACTTTTGTTCTTTACCCACTTTCAAGCTCCAGRGAGATTTGCATTAATTGGCTTGGCTTGGTATAGGATACAAAGTCCTTTTGAGCCTTTCTCTTAGACTCTAGATTCCTAAAGGAAAATCGTAATGGTTGAGAAAACACAAATTTCATCTCCTGAGTAAGTGGCTAAACTTGGTGTCTGTRCAGTGCAAGGTTCATTGTATGAGATTATTTTCTTTGGATTTATRTTTTAAAGCCCTGGGAATTCAAAAGTTTGTGCAGAGCTGCTGGGAATATTAGGCTGATTCCAGCTGATASCATGAAAATCATCAGGAATATGTAGAGCTTGAAAGAGCAGTACATTAAAAGTGTAATCTCTAAACCAAATTTTTTTTGAAAGGCTTCCTGTCTTTTCTCTTCTGGATGCCAGTAATTGTGTGTGTTCATCCAAACAGATGAAGGCTGCCTTTAAAAGGTGCAGCTTTTTGAAGTGGGATGTAAGGAATGAGGAATAGGGTAAGAAGTTACATTTACTCATTTTAATGTTTAATGTTTGAGCTTATTATTAAGCGGTAATATTTAAGGAAAAGAATTGAAAAATACATAAATTTTCCCATTAATAAGATTGCTCATTACTTTTGAGTCAGAAGTTATTTTCACTTGCTTATTTATTATTTTGGAATCTCATATTGGCAGTATCTACCTCAGGCTGAATTACAYGACATGGATTTAGSTACAGGTCTTTCAACCACATTTTTCAATTTTTTAAAACTAACTTCAGCTCCTTTTGGGAGCGAGTTTGGAGGAAGGGAAGGTCTTTCTGCTTTTCACAGTAATTAAATCATCAAGTTACTTTTTCTTTGGACTTTGTGTTTGCATATGAAGTGCTGGGTTTTGAAATCTGGCAGAGAATTGCATTTTATTATCCTTATGAATTCAAATTCAGAAATTGTATCTAAATTCTGGAGTGGTTGCTGTAAATTGGAAAAAACCAGTGTACATGCCCTCAGTAACAATTTCATGAAAAATGTTACCCTTTTTGAAAAAAGATCCTGTTTTGTACAACTCTGTGTGAGATCAGCCAGCTTTGTCCTGCTCAGGCTCCAGGTGTGCAGCTGTGCCTGAGGTGCTGCAGGTCAGGAGGAGGAAAGTTGGCTGGGGTGTGGGAAGTGCAGCAAGCAGAGGGGAAATGAAGTCGTGGTGACATCTGGGGACAGACTGTTCCTGGGTTCCGACTGTTTATGGAAGAGCAGGAAGAAGCAGCTGTGGCTGCAGGAGGCTGGCAAAGAGCAGTGGTAGACCTGGATCTCCTGAAGAACTGCCTGTGGGTGAGGGAACTGGACAGGGAGACAGAAATGGGGAGTGAGATCAGATTGAGGCAGAGGTGGCAAAGAGGAACCAGAACTGGTTTGGTGAGCAAGGGCAGAAAGGGCAGAAAATCCACAAAGACTCCAAGACTGGGGCTAAGGAGAGAAGGGAGAACTTGAAATGAAAATATGGAAGTTGTAAGAAGCAGAGATGTGAGTTTGAAGGGGTTCAGCTGACTGGGATAAGAGAAAATTGGRGGAGTGAGAATTCAGAAATAATAAGACAGAAACAAGAAACTGGGACAGCAAACACGAGTCAGAAGGCAGAAGAGCTGGAATAGCACATGCCTAACAAGCACAGACTAGGACTTGTCATTTTTCTGACTGGCAAGTGTCAGTGAAACCAAATTATAAAACTTTTTTTTCTCGCCTTCAAGTATTATACAGCAGAGGAGATGGCCAGATGTTTCTGGTCTGAAGCAGTTTGGAGTATTAGTAATAAAATCCATATGAGGGAATTCTGCTGAATTTTTTTGGTTTTTGACTTGGAGAGCTACACAGGTGTAAAATTTATCAGCAGCAGTAATGTCAGAAAATGCCAGAATGAATGTTGGTTGTAAAACCTCACTGAGCCCCATCCCCCAACGTGGGGTGAAGGTCTGTGATTGAATATTAACAGTATTTTTTTCCCCAAGAATCTTAACTTTTCACTGCAGGTTAGTTAATATGTAATGATTAACTAGTTAAAGACTTATATTTACCTTCGTTTGTGTGGTTTCGCTTTCTTATCAAATTGATTAAGCAAACAAGTTAAAATGAAATGCTTTGACACCAACATTTTGTGGTTTGTGTCTGTTCCCTGTCTCTGCCATCCCCTCTTGAGTTCCTGTGTTGCTTGTACACATGGTGCCAGTAGAAACGTTAGTATGTATTTCGCCTTGGTTATTTAGTGTATATTTCGCCTTGGTTATGTTAGTGTATATTTCGCCTTGGTTATTTAGTGTATATTTATTTCACCTTGGTTATTTAGTGTATATTTATTTCACCTTGGTTATTTAGTGTCTATTTTGCCTTGGTTATGTTAGTGTATATTTATTTTACCTTAGTTATGTTGGTGTATACTTCACCTTAGACTTTTGAGGTAGTCTCACTTGATACATTGAGATTAAAAGTATATTCTGCTTGGGATATCTGTTTTCAGAAGGCAGTGACATAACACAAAGCACTATACAAACAGTTCTACAGGAGTTTACACTTGAAAACAACTTCCTCTAAGTTGTAGTTATGGTTTTTCCCAGCCCCTGGTGGGTGACCCAAGGGTAGTAGTCACTTATGCCGCGTTTAGTTAATATCAAATAAAAACCTGGTGATGCAATGGGGGGATAGAATTTAATTTTTCAGATTGTTGTCAGATTGCTCTGATGCTGAGCTTTGTTTTCCCCATGGARCCCTGGAAAAGGCATTATGCTCTTTTGTTAAAGAGGTGGAAAAGAAAAAATATTCAACCCAGACAGGAGCTTAAATWCTGAAGTTTCCTAACTTTGGAGTGTTTGGCATAATAAATTGAAGRAGGACTAATGTGGCTGTAAGTGTTGAATGATTGGGGATGTTTAATGTTTAGGAATCATCACTTCTGTAATTTCTGTAGAGCCACAGGAAAGAAGGGTTAGAGGACACTTCAGTTCCRTGTAATTTGCATTTCTCTCTAGATAAGATGAGCTTCATTATGTCGTTTTGGTCAAAGATGTGCTTTGCCTGATGATGGAGATTGTATRTTGTAGTTCAGTACTAGTTTAATACATCTGAATGTTTGTCCAGAATGTGCACCTTCAGTCTTCTCTCTATTTTAAGAGATCACTGCTGTTTTCTTATCACACACCCTTTTCCCTATTTAAAGTGAAGACTTGTTGAAAGTGTCCCCTTTTCAGTCACATGATACAGACAGAGAGGAGGGGAGAATGAAGGCTGAAGTTTGGCTGCCCTGTGCACTGAGTGGTTYATTTTGCAGGGACTGTGTTTGGAAGATGCCCAGCCGGAAGTTTGCTGATGGCGAGGTGGTGATGGGCCGCTGGCCGGGCAGCGTSCTGTACTACGAGGTGCAGGTGACCAGCTACGATGATGTGGCTCAYCTTTACACTGTCAAGTACAAAGATGGAACTGAGCTTGCACTGAAGGAAAGTGATATAAGGGTGAGTGTGMAAAATGAGTATTTAATGGTTGGCTTTTTGCAAATATTAAAATGACTATTGCATGTGCTMTGTTAGAAAGTTATGCTGTATTAATTCTCTTAAGTAGTGTGTTAAATATAGTTTTAGGTTATAACAAAATGTTAAAATAGAACCTATGTATGTGGGATATTTTTTTAAAGAGAGGAATGAGGTACTCCCACTGAGATAGCAGCCACAGGACACCTATATCTTTCAGAGAAAGAGATTTTATTGCCCCATTATCAGAAGAAATGAACTTCTTCCTGCCTCGCTCAGGCAGAATGATGCCATCAGGATTAAGAGGAAGAAGCTGACATTGAGCAGACAGAATCCTGTGTTTGAATGGAATTTATGCATCATGGATGAGGTGTATGAATATGCAACAGGCTGTTGCTTTTAAGGGTTAATCCTCTGTTAATGTGTGTCCTTTTTYGGGCCTATTTTRCCCAGGAAAAGGTACCCAGATGTCCATAACTCTTTGTTTCTGTTGTCTCATATTGTCCTAAATCCGAATTGTCCAAATTWTTATTACTCTAATTATATTACTATTTTTATATCCATTTTATTACTGTTAAACTTTAAAAAAGTTTAAAAACAAGTGATTGGCATTTTTCACAGTGAGTACACATGTATTCAGTACTTCAGCTTAGGACTGGGTAGTWATTTTGCAAGTTTCTGTTAACTGTGTCTTCAAGGAATTGGTGCTAAGTAAAAGTTTCTTCCTATGTGACACCTCAAGTAGGAGTTCAGAATGACCCCATCTTTAAAGTATTGTGGTTGTTTTATTTATGTCAAAAATATCGTATTTTTGAGGAAAACCAAGTCTGATCCTTCAGGAACTCTATAGCATGATTTTTCATAAACAAGTAGTTTGGGTACCTTACAAAGGTAGTGATCAATGGGTTGATACGAATTTGATGGCTTTCCATCTCTAARTAAGAAAATTTGGTAACAAATGTGAAGATGCAGTTAAATGTCATTAAATATAAACAGTGCATGCCCTTCAAGCTCATACGTAAAACATCTGCAAATAGTTTCTGCTAGTTCAGGTCCTCAGAGGCTTCATGAGGTATTTTGCTGTGTTTGTGACAATTGGAATCCCTTGAGAAAGGTTCATGTCATACAAGCATATTTCTTCCTCTTTACTTATCATTATTTTGTTTTTTGTTACTAATAAAGGCATTTAAAACTTCATAGCCAGTTTAAAATGATTAATGCAGGAGGAAAAAATCCTGTTTGAATGTTCACTGTAGTTCATTTCTATGGCCTGTTCTGAAACCTGCATAAGTTCAAAGCCAGTTTGTGTGCCTTTATGTGAACTGTAGTGTCACTTCTGAGTGGCAGTCTCCATGCCCAGTCACTGGCCTTCTCTTTTGGGACCAAAGTGTTTCTGCCTTGAGGTAGGCAACTATTTTCACTTTTTCAAGACTTTCTGATTTGTTACTTCTGCATGCAGGTTAGCAGACTAAAGCTGGGAAGATGCCTTTTATAATCAAAGTTGCATTGTGCAAATTTTACATGAGGAAATCAGCATTGTAGACTTCCCAGAGAAATCAAACAGTGCTTTTGGAGTAAAGTGCTTTTGTTTATGAAATTAGTTACCAGATATAATTAAATTGTAAGGCTGACTTGGGTTTTTAGTGTTGATTTTAGTGTTGAGGCTGTGTTGTCTCACGCAGATGATGAACCTTGCAATGTCAAATGCATTAATAAAGCTGAGTAGTGGAAGTGAGAGCAGCCACTGAGGGCTTAAGGGACAGCTCTGAATTCCTGTCCCTGTGCACAGGATTGAGAGGATGGTGTGCTAAACAGCTTGGTGCTCACTTTGGTAGCTTACATCCATAGCCTGATTTCTGTAGCTTCAACAGTTGGACTTGGAACAGGCTTCTTTGGGAATTGCCAGCAAAATGAGTATTCTGCAGTTGCTCTTTCTTAACAGCCTTTGTAGAGCATCAGTAGAGGAAATACGAGACAGATCTACAGAACTGCATGCCAGAGTCCTCATCACGAACCTCCCCCCCCCGCCCCGTTTCTAAAATTGTTCTTTGGGACATAGCTAAGATTTTTCTTGGTTTCCATCTTTGTTTTAGTCCCAGTCATCATTCAAGCACAGGAAGAGCCAGTCTTCCTCGAGTTCTCCCTCCAGAAGAAGCAGCAGCAGATCTCGCTCCCGYTCTCGCTCTCCTGGCCGGCCGGCCAAGGGCAGGCGTCGTTCTGCTTCCCAAAGCAGGGAGCACAAGGAGGACAAAAAGAAAACCATCCAGGAGACCAGCGTAGCTCTGCCGGTATTAGTTCTGTTTGTTGGCTTTTTGTGTGTTGCTTTGCTGGATTTTTATTTAAAGAAACTCTTGCTGTTTGTGAAAGATTGGTTTTTTGCAGACAAGGTTTATCATTGTAATGCCAGCTGCGGTTCCTGTTCCCTGGACAGCATAATTACCTGCAAAAATATATCTCAGAACTGCCTTTTTTTCTTTAGAAATTGGGTTTCTAGCTTGCAAAGTTTGGGGAAATTCCTGAGGGGTAAACCAAGGTTATAAAGTTCCACTTGAATTTGGTGATACTGATAACTCAGAATCCAAACAAAATTTTTTATGTATTTAATATTGAAGTAATTTCTAGCCATGTGCTTCCACTTGTGAAATGGGGCAATGGAAGTTAGCTTACTTTTAGGTGTGTTAATTGGTACATAGCAGGTAGGTATTAGGATTTGAAATAAAATGAGTTCTGTATCATATACAGTTTTTTGCAACAGTAGTGGAAAGCACGCAGTGTAGAATATTTAAATATGGCCTTGTGATGGGTAATATTGCAAAACTGGTTTCATTATAAAAACTACCATGTAAGGATTTCTAAGTTTACCAGTRTATCTGGTGTCTAGCTGAAATTCATTAGGTTTCTTCTTAGCATTTTTGTGAAGATTGAGTGCTACAAATGGTTCTAGTGATCTTTAAGTGAAGAGGAGTAGAGGTGGTGTTTCTCTGTGAAGAGAAAAACAGCATTTCTTCTGCCTCTTGTGCCCTTGAGATGGTTTCTCACTTGTCTGAGACACAGTCCCTGGAACTGGAAATGCATTCTGCTGGTCTATTGAAAATGAACAGGTTTTAGTTAGGTTTCAGCTAGACTAARCCAGATTTACAAACTAGCTAGATAGGTTTAGTAAATTGGTACTCTTAGGCACTGAAATAGTTGCGGGGTTTGTTTTGCAGTGAGCTTCTTTGAGCTGTGTGATCCAGTGCCTGTGGATCACAATCTTGTTTTAAGTAGTTTTTTAGCCAGCAGCTACTGTTTAGTTTTAGTACTTTTAACCTTTTGGGATAAAAGGGTCAAAAAGTCTTTGGTGGTTTTGTCCTGGCTTCTATCTGAGGAATAGGATTGATCTGTTGGCTCTTGTAAGACTGGAAAGACCAGGTTCTCTTCAACAACACTTTAGTTGCAATAAAATATGTGAGTCRTGTCTTCCCAGAGCTGTGTAAGCTAGACTCACTGGAGAAGAATTTTTATGAGAGAATTTATTTCTTCAGAGATAGTTTATGGAAATCCAAACTTTCAGTTCTGGAGAACAGTGCCATATATAGGACACTGAAAGCTTAAACTGTGTTTCTTGTTTTGACCAGAAACCGAGTGAGAATAACACCAAAAGGTACAATGGTGAACCTGAAAGTACAGAAAAAAATGCATCAAATACAGAAAAATCCTGCATCATCTTGGAGGTAAGAACACAGAATTTGCTCGTAGCTTTTTGTCACATCTCTAGCTTGGCCGTCTCAGAAATTCCTAGAAAAGGACAATACAGTAATCTATCAGAAATAGAAGGCAACATAAAACTTAGAGGTTGAGTAAGTTGCTACAGAGGAAGTGATTTTTTTATTGTCCTGGTTGTTATCTAGTGCCCAGGCACATGGCAGAAGGGAAAAGGGAAGGTGGCAATGGAGGATCTGTGCTGGAACTGCTGCTGATCTGTGATCACAGCCTAACAGGTTACAGTGCCTGGTTTTAGCAGTCTCTTTGTATGAGTGGATAATTGTATACTGGTGTTTTACAGTGAGTAATGTCCTCTGAAATATCAAATATTGGATAAAGTAAAATCACTGGGAAACCTTTCAGTAAATTATTTTTATTCATTTACAGCAAAAGTTGAAACCAGACCTGGAAATCAAGCGTGTGCTTGAGCAGTACAGCTTGCGTTCAAGGAAAGATGACAAGAAAAAAGAAGAGATCTATTCAGAGAAAAAAACTTTTGTGGCTGTAAAACCAATTGAGAAAGTATCAACAAAAACAAAGGAGATGGAGTTTGGGGGAAGAATTGGTACGTGTGCAAATTGTCTTATAGTTGAAAATTAGTACTGTTTTGTGGGTTTTTACTTATTCACCATACTGTCATGTCAAGAACTGCTTTTTGGACCTTGGCTGCAGAACTCAGAGTAAAATTGTTGTGTTTCACTTCTTTTAGTGGCAAAGAACCTTTATTGCACTTGGTTCATACGTGAAACACAGCAGAGATCTTGTGCCACCCCTTGCCACAGTGAGATTTAAATATTTCCAGATTAAATTTAAGAATWACCAGCAAAGCTTTTACATTTTCAAAACCTAGGTGCTTGAAACTTGACAGTAAAGTATTTTTTAGACAGTTTTTGGATTATTTTTGGAGGGATGCAGTGACCATCTATGGGAGTGAAAGAATGTCTCAGTGTCCTGTTACATGACTATGGGATTGCTGCTGTCTTGTTCAGGAGAAACAACCTCTTCTTTGTTACTTAATATTAGCTTTTTTAGTGGGATTGAAACTATTTTTTAAATTTTCTGTACTTACCTTCTAACATGCCATAATGTCTGTTTACAGGGACCTTCATGCTGATGTTAGTCCTGCCTGCTACTGTATTGTACCTGCTGTTGATGTGCAAACAAGAGGATCCAAGTCTTCTGAACTTCCCTTCTCTGCCAGCACTTGAGACTCTTTGGGATTGGAGGGTGTTTGGTGTCATTCTTCTGTGGTTTTTCCTTCAAGCTGCATTTTACTTGCTGCCAATTGGAAAGGTAGGTTGGCTGGAAGGTGGGGGAAGCTGGTGTGTTCTAAATGCAGTGAATTTGAAAGCAATTTAATGAGTTKTCTTAATAAACTGGAATATAGCAGCTGCAGATTTCTGTAAGCTTAAAACAGCACAGCTGGTTCAGAATTTTTGCATTTCAGAGCTTTCCAGTAGAGAAGGCAGAAGGCATTTTATAGGCATTCAGGTCAATAGTGTGGATAAACTTTACTTGATAGAATTCTAGAAGAATTTTAGGTGTCTGACTTCTAATTTCACAAACTATTTTGATGCTCAGTTTCTTAGGGATATCCAGCATTTTGGAATACAATCTTCATTTACAGGAATCTATAAACCATTCTAGCCATATGTATGAATATCAGGCAAAGGCTCTCCTTCCCTCTCTTGTGACTTGAGGGTTAGTGGCAGATTCTGAAAGGACACTCTGAAGTAGATCAGTCATGTTTTATTGCTGTACATGTTCACAATRACTGGAGAAGTTCTGCTTTCTTGAAGCTGCTTAAGAAGAGGTTTATTTTTAAAAATGTTTTWATTTATTTGTATGTATTTATTATGTATTTATTTGCTGATCTTTTTCATTTGCTATCCAGAGTATGTATCTCAGAACAGTGCATGAGCATCAGGTTTGAGTGTGTCCAGCTGATTGCTTTGACTGAATGTCTTTCTGACAGAGTTGAGCTTGGTTTTCCTCCCTTGAGGAGCCCACAGAAAACACTTTGTTGAGCATTAATATTTTATTCTCCTTAGGTTGTAGAAGGCCTGCCTCTTTCCAGTGGAAGGAGACTGCAGTACCGGATAAATGGTGAGCATGGTGCAGTTGGTTATTCCAAAACTGATTCCATTGTGTGATTTGCAGTGCTCAGCACCATAAAACACAAATATTGAAAGATACAGTTTGACCAGAGAATGTATCTCTTGTAAATCTTGGATAAAACAGGATGAGCCTTTTCTTGGAAGTAATCATCAGGAACTAAGTGACCCAAGAGCAGGACATTACACTGGACAGGGTGGTAGTGGAATTCAAATACTGCAGTAAAAAGCTGAGTTTTGTCATAGACTGGTAAGATGCACCATTTTAAAATTGGAATAGGACTGTAAGTAACAAACAAGGGGAATTACATCCTGCAAAAGTGAGTCTCCTTGAGGCTTCTCATACTTGTCTTTGTTTTGGACTTTTGTCTATAGTTGTGCCATGCCTTCTGATAAAGGGAGGAAATAAGCTACATAATTTGGATTATTAAAAAAGAAAAGCCATTGTCTTGCTGCTTCAAAGGGTAATTTTAAAAGCAAATTTAAAAGCCTTCTTGAGGAAAGGTAARGACAGGAGGCACTGGGCACAAAGTGAAGCACAGGAGGTTCCATCTGAACTGGACCAGGTGAACTCTGGAGATTCCTTCTGGCCTCACCMCTTGTGACCCTGTGAAAGGATCCATAGCAAGTCCTTAGCTGAGGGCAGCAGAGAACTGCCTGCTCCTATTTGGGCATCAGTCCATTCTGTGTGAAATTATACT
Organism: Cardinalis cardinalis; assembly: GCA_014549065.1. Lineage (NCBI taxonomy): Eukaryota > Metazoa > Chordata > Aves > Passeriformes > Cardinalidae > Cardinalis > Cardinalis cardinalis. Next base: position 1,728,789 of record JACDOX010000086.1, on the reverse strand, counting down.
CTAAATGTATGCAGAAGTGTTTGTGTTCAAGTTTTGCCTTCTTGATAAGTCATTTTAGTACTTGAATTACTGCTCTCTCTGTCAAGCTATATATGAAGATAATTCAAAGATGAGACCATGGTTGTCTCAACTGTCTCACAGATGAGACTTTGTGACCTGCTCTCATTATCCATTAGTAGTGTCAGTGTCCATTTTTCCACTAAAATCTGAAATTAGATCCCATGGCATAAAAAAATTGAGAAGTATTCAGAGTGTTCCTGCCTCTTGTCCTTTTGGTGAGCGCAGTTTCAGGGCTTAGAGTCTCTTAGTTGTATTGCTGTGCCCCAGAGGTTTGAAGCATGGGGTGTTCAAGATGTTACTGGAATATGGGCAAATAYTGGAAGGAGTAAAAGTGCAGAAAGGTTGGATTAGGTAGGCCCTACTAAAAAGATAAATTGATTTTTTTTTTATTTTGACTAATATGTCTTCTCCATCCTTTAGGGTTTTATGCTTTTATTTTGACTGCTGCAGCTATTGGAGTTTTATTGTACTTTGAATTGGAGCTCCATTATTTGTACGATCACCTCGTGCAGTTTGCAGTGTCAGCTGCAGCGTTTTCTCTGGCACTGAGCATTTACCTGTATGTCAGATCCCTGAAAGCACCTGAGGAAGAGCTAGCACCAGGTGGAAATTCTGGTGAGTTAGAACATTCTGGGTGATTCCTTTCCAATTGTTTGCTATAGTTTCATTTCTACAAATTAAAGGCTGGATTTGGGGCTGGTTATTATAACACTGTGCCTTTAATTTTGCTTTGTGAAGTGTTGTTTATTTTTTTTTCTGCAAACTCAGTCCCAGATATGAAGTCAGGGCATGGTATTTTCCTTTTTGTGCACCTTTTTTGATGGATGGGTAATTGTCACAGCTAAAGGGAATTCTTTTTCCCAGACAAAAGCAATTAAATAGGAGAAAATGTAAAATTAATTAATGCCATATGATCATGTTCATAGACACTGTGATGTAAGCTTCAGGATAAGGCTGAAAATGAAGGAACAAGTGTCAGGGAGAGCTTCTAAAGTGGTTAGTCTTCCTAATTAATAAAAAATTAGGGCATCTTAAAATACAAACTATGTAGATTTGGTTTTGTATTTTGCACATACTCTTCAAATTTTTTTTTAGCCAATCTGAAGGCTTTTAAAAATTTGTAATGAGAGAACATTAGTGGAAAGTGGGATTTTATTTATGGGGAGGAGTGTAGTGGCAGAGAAAAGCAAGAGTATTGCTAACAGAGGTTGTGTCTTACCTGCAGGGTATTTTATTTATGACTTTTTTACTGGGCATGAATTAAACCCTCGTATTGGCAGCTTTGACCTCAAATACTTCTGTGAGTTGCGTCCAGGATTAATTGGCTGGGTGAGTCAGTAATCTGAGTTATTTTATTTCCTTAAGTAGTACACTGAGGGATTTTTTTTTTAACACACACACACACATATATAATTGATAATAAGGATATTTTTAAATACTTATAAATGAGTACTGAAAAACAGTTCCACGTTGCTAGTTTTTTAATGACTATTTTTATTCACTTGAAGAAAATTTCTAGCTTCTTAGTTTTGTGGCAAATGAAAACCCTTTTTAAGGTATTCATGTGTTGAGGTTATACAGCTTCAAAAATATGGTTAGTTGCAAACTTACTTGTAAAATAGTTTATTGGTTTTTTTAAACAAAACATTGGTCAAAAATACTTGTGTTTAAATGTCATGTAGTGTGATAGAAAACACCACTTTCTTTTACAAGTGACCTTTTGAATAAAATCTTTTCTAACTTAGGTTGTTATAAACTTGGCAATGCTCTTGGCTGAGATGAAGATCCACAATCTCAGTGTGCCATCCCTGTCCATGATTCTTGTGAACAGCTTCCAGCTTCTCTATGTGGTGGATGCTCTTTGGAATGAGGTAAATGCCAATCCCCTTCAACTGTGTCCATTCCTAATGGCAATGTTAAGAGAAGGAGGCTTTGGAAGTGCTGAAATTGCTTCCTCCTTGTTTCTAGGAAGCTGTTTTGACTACAATGGATATTACCCATGATGGATTTGGATTCATGCTGGCCTTTGGAGATCTGGTGTGGGTTCCATTTGTCTACAGCCTGCAGGCCTTCTACTTAGTGGGTCACCCCACCACAATCACTTGGCCTGTTGCTGCTGCAATTGCTGTTCTGAACTGTAAGTTACAGTAAATGTCATTGTTGCTGTTGGTTACAACATAGTTCTGATTCTGTTTCTTCAGAGATGGGAGGTGAAGCTTTAGCTCAGATGCAGCAGTCATTGTCTGGCTCCTGTGAAATACACAGAATATAATAAATTCTCATTTTAGCAAATGAAGGATAGCTGAGACTCTGAACACCTAATTGTTCTGTTGAGAAGCAGCTCTAGGTGGGTGCTGTCTTGAGTTGAAGAAGTGACTTGACATATTTTGAATTTAATAGATGTTTTTTTAAGTCAATCTGAGTGACTCATTTAAAAAAAAAAGTCAGTACCTTGTTGGCTATGCTATGCTGAACCTGGGGAAAGAGTAACTATTGCATCTCCTTCCCTGATGTCCATAGTGACAAACACATGTCAGTAGAAAACATCTTTTTTCATCAAAGCTGAGTGCTTTGAGAAAAGATCTTACATCTTTAGGCAGCCTTAYATTTGCACCAACATGTGCTTGTTGTCCCTGTTACCTGAATAGGAAACAATAAAAACCCTCTTGAATTTTGTAGACATGACAAAGGATTGGAAAAAATGAGAAGATGTACAATTTAATATGTGCAATACTGAAAAACAGAAAATCACTTTTTCACCTAATGTTTTTTCTTGGATTTCTATTTTTTTTAAATAGTATCTTTATCCAAAGTATGTTGTGATCATCTTTTTTCAATGCAGCTTTAAGCTGCTGTGTGAAAATTATGGGGGATATGAATTTCAAACCCAGATAATTCCTTGCCTGGTTCTTTTATTATCATGATCTTGTAAATGAGTTGTCAGTTTATGGAGTAGGTGCTGTAACCAAGTGCTAGGCTGTAAAATAGAGCTGCAATCTTACAATGTGAAATTCACATCACCTTCTGTGAATTTGAAACTCAGTGTAACATTAAAAAGCTCAGGTATAGATGTGAAAATAAAGGTTCTTCAGAATCTCTTCAAAGTTAGTCAGTAACAAGAAGGATCTTATGGAATGCGGGTTTCCAGTGGCATTTCTGTCTTGTTAAAGCAGAAAATACCAGCTGAATCTGGGGAAAAGCCCTTGATGGAATAAGTGTGGCAAAGGGCATGTGAGTGCTTTTGTCGTAGCTGAGAAAACCGGAAAATGCTGAAAATGCAAAATACATGATGTTTATTTCAGGTATTGGCTATTACATCTTCCGCAGTGCAAATTCTCAGAAAAACAATTTCCGACGGAATCCAGCGGATCCCAAACTGGCCAGTGAGTACATTTCGTATTCCATTGGTTGGGATTTTATTCAATGGCTCTTTGTAGGGTATAAATACATATTTCAGTCACTGCATTGACCATAATACTCTGTTCACAGATCTGAAATTTATACCCACTGCAACTGGCAAAGGGCTGCTTGTCACGGGTTGGTGGGGTTTTGTTCGTCACCCCAATTACCTCGGTGACATCATCATGGCTCTGGCATGGTCCCTACCCTGTGGTGAGTTTCTGAGACTAAAAGTGGATTTTAGCAAAAATGCTTTTCTTTGCATCTGTCTGGGTTTGAAATGCCAAGTGGGAATTTTTTGAGATGGTAAACCCTATTGAATGGCAGATTTCTGTGTTGTCAGTCTAATGTAACACATTTTTACTTCCATTTTACCCTTTCTAACTTGCTGCAGATTTGACATATACTAAAGATTTTACTCATCTTTCTGACACTTTATCATTCAGTAACCATGGGACTTGCTTGCTAATCAGCTATTCTTTAAATTTTTTAGGCTAGTGAGTGTTTTCAGCTGAAGTTCCTCAAAAGTGGGAGTTTGCTTGGAGACGAGGGCCACCACAAGTAGGGAGGACTTGAAGTGAAAGATATTTAAAAGAAAGGTCATCAAACACAGTGAAATTATCTTTCAACGTGTTTGTTAATATTACACAGAGGTGGACACAACATTCAGGTGGAGCAGAGTAGTGGGTTAGAACCAGAACCTGCTGCCACGCTCCTCCTGATGCAGCCCAGAATACACTTGGCTTTTTGGGCTGCAGTCTCACACTTCTGGGTCCTTTCCAGTTCTTTTCACCCACAGGTCTAGTGGTGTGCTCTGAGCAAAGCTGGGCTCCTGTCTGCAGGCAAAATAGAGAAAACCTCATGTGGGGCAGTTTGGTGGTGCAGAAATTTGACTGTAAATGTGGTTTTGATAACTAAAGGACTTTAAATGACAATAACACTTCGATATGTGCCAGCTTTGAGGGCATTGAGAGTGAAATTGGTAGATTTTGTGACTCTAAATGTCACCATGATATTTTCTGAAAAATCCCTTCACCAGGATTTCTTCTCCTGGGAAGCTGAGAAGCTTCAGAAAAGAATGAAAACAATAATTGTCTGATTGCTTGGGAGTGTGGTCTGGAGATCATTTACCYACAGGTGCAGCTTTGATTGGTTCCATGTGAATTGTTTTAACTTAATGACCAAKCAGAGCCAGCTGTGTTGGACTCTGAGTCAGTCGCCAGCTTTCATTATCATTCTTTTCTAGCCTTCTGATGAATCCTTTCTCTATAGTTTGAGTGTATCATTTCTTGTGGTGTGGTATGGTGTGGTATGATAATATAGTCTAAATATAATATATCAGCCTTCTGAGAACATGGAGTCAAATTCTCATCTCTCACCTCGTCCTGGGAACCCTCACAAACACCACATCTAAGTTTTAAGAATTACTTTCTGTGGGTTTGTGGGTCTTTTTCCACCTGCATGTGTTGCACTGTCCTGTTGAATATTCGATGCTTCAGCCTTGRACAAACGTGTCACCAGCTTCAAACATGTTATCAGCTACCACCTCTAGGTCTTTGTCCTGTTAATCTAAGTTAACTTTGTCCCCCTGCAGGTTTTAATCACATTTTGCCCTATTTCTACGTGATCTATTTCATCTGCTTGCTGGTGCACCGGGAGGCTCGTGACGAGCACCACTGTAAGCAGAAGTACGGGCTGGCCTGGGAGCGGTACTGCCAGCGCGTGCCCTACCGCATCTTCCCCTACATCTACTAGAGCACTCCAGGGCCTGCTGGGCACACCACTGCTACTCTTAGATTCCTTGCAGAGAGAGATCCCTCCTGCCTTTGCACTTGGGCAGTTGGTATTTAGGCTTTTAAAGAAAACAAAACAAACAAAACCCGACCAAACGTTGGAGTGCGTCGAAGGTGTTGCTTACAAGTCGACTTCGGGATGTGAGTTATGTGAACTGACTGACTGTGACTTCAATTTTTAAAAAAATTGTGAATTTTCAAAACTCTTCGAGCCCTAATTTTTCAAGCTAAATTTTATCTAGAATTCTGAGTTTACATTTTTTTATTGCATTTAATTAAGCACTGTGATGTAAAGTATATTATTTTCTTAATACAATAAATGCTGAAATTCCATCCAGTTCATTTTTTGGTGTTACTYGTACCATCTAACTTCAGATGTCCAGTTTAGTTGCCTGAATTGGAGGAGCAGCAGGGTCTTTTTGGTCAGTGGAGCTGGAAGCAGAGGATGTGAGGGGCCTGCAGCCCCACGACCAGAGCTGGCACAGCTCAGCTTACATGGTTGTTCCTCTCCTGGCTTTTCATTGATGGCTTTTTTTTGGTCAGAGAGGCTCAGCTGGCCCCTCCTGCCCTGCACCTGCAGGAGGATAAAGAGATGGAGCTGGGAGAAGGGCACAGCTGTTCCCTTCTCCCTCCCCATGTTTTTGAGGCAGTTCCAGGAGTGCCCAGGGGCAGCTCTGAGCCCTGCCTGGCAGTGCCCCTGGCCTGGAGGTGGAGCCTGCTTGTGGCTCACACTCCTGGGGGGGAGATGAAACTCTTCCAACTCTTTCTGTGGCTGTGGAAGGGAGTAGTGAACCCTCAGCTTGCCTTTAGCACTGAACATGGGGTAAAAAGTGTGCAGTGTCTGCCTGTTAGGCACAAAAGGATAAAATGACCACAGTTGGCTCCTTCTGATCTTTGTAAATTAAGTCTTAATGTACCATAGTGTTTACCAAGTGTGTATAATAAAAGCCTCCCAATTTTTGCTGTACAGTGTTTGGGTTTGAAAAATGCAACAGCTTTTTTAGAAACAGGAGAAATCAGTAACTAAACCAATTTCCAGTAATTTTTAAAAAGTTAATTGAATAAAGGGTTTTGTAAATTAATGTAGTTAATTCTTGAAACAATTGAAGTGTTCATTTAAATATTTGTATTGACAGATGTGCTATGAAAATATAGGAAATGCTCCTCAATCCAAAGTTGTTTTTTTGGTTTCTTTTTGTTTTTAATTTGGCATTGCTACCTCATATGTAGGTGTTGCCTTTTGTACTGTTGCAGATAGAGAAATAGCTATTTTTTTGCTATTGCTATTTAAAACAACATTTTTTTACATGAGCCTGTGGTTAAACTCAACCACTTTCTAATATATTTTTGTATATATTTGACTTTTTAACTAATGTATGTGTTCTGGTCACTAGCTGTGTTCTTTGTCTAACTGGCTGTAAATGATATGCCCTTGTGGTATTTACTTCATAAGTAGAATAATTTGACTGAAATACTCTTGCTTAATTAATTAGCTTTTATTCTGTTGTCACAAGTAAGAGCTTTTCACACACTTTGTACATGAGGTTTATAGCACAAATTGCCCTAAAAAGCTTACTAGAATATTAAATGAAGTGCAGATACTTCTGCACTTGCTTGCAGGAGTGTTCCTAATAAATTGGAATGTTATTTATCAATTTTTTCAGTTATTTTAAAATGTTGATGTAATTGAAATCTAGCATGTGATTTTTTTTTTTTWWAAATAAAATAACCTATTTTGTACACGGGCATTTTTTAAAGATAATTGTACAATTGAAGTGTATATAATGTAGCTTGATTGTTGGTGTTGTAAGGAAATTGTTTTAAGACAAGTACTTTGATTGCTGGCAGAAAATAGCAGTGCCTCTAACAAGACTCGAGAGAATTCTCTCCTGTGCAGCAGCAGATGAAACTGGGATATTGCTGTTTTCAGTCCTTGCTGGGGGAATTTATGGGAAATGGAGAAATCATTAAACAGCCCTGCAGTGCAGCTGGGGTTTAAAATCTGCTGAAGGAAGGGAGCACTGATTCCTCAGCCTTAGAGCAGGAGCTGCTCCTGCTGCTGTTCCCAGTTTCATCTGCTGCCACCCAAGGTTGTTCCAATGTCACTCAGAGCCCTTGTCTTTCAGAATCTGATCCTGACCAATGACAACTTCCTTTACATGCTGAATTTTATGTGAATTTGATTTTGAAGTAACTGTTTTTAATACAAACAAGCTCATGAGCTAAAATAAAGGTTTTGCTTAAAACTAAGTAGTGCATTTTTTTTTTCCAATTCATGGGGATACCTGATGAAAATGTCATTTTCCTCATTTAGTGCAGGTGTGAGTTTGCTGGAGTTCCTGTTGTTGCTGTGTTTGTGGCTGGGTGTTACAGGCTCAAGTGTGGTGCTTCTCTTAGTCTGCCAATTTTCTTCTTCCCTCTGCTACTCCAAAAACAAACTTAATTTCAGCTGTTAAAATACAGAATTGACAATTTGCCTATAGGATATCATATTTTCCCCCACAGCCTCTATTAGGAGTCAAAAGCAAACCCAGTTAGGTTGTATCTACATAAAGTGTTACTGCACAGGAGATAAGTGCAAGTGTGACCTACAAGGCTGTAGTGGAAATATGGTCCGGGAACAGGAATGATAGTTTTGCTTACAGAAGGATATTTACCCATAGATAATAAAAATGTTTGCTTAAATTAGATTTAGCAGAGCTCATGAAAACCTTCCCAGAAGCACAGTTCTTGCCTCGTGGGGAGTGGGAGCTGTTTGGGGGAGTGGGTGGAAAACCTTTCCTGTGTATGGATGGAGAACATATTGCACTGTCTGTACAGAGCTGCTTGCTGCTGGGGAAGTTCCCTTAAATTAGAAGGAAATACTTTGATAGAGCTTTCACTCTTTTAATATTTAAAAAAGAAACCTTAACCACTGAACTTTTTAACAAGTATTTTTCAAGCATCTCTACCTTTTTGTATGTACAAGTGTCTGCTATAGCATTACTGAATTTCACCAGAAACACTTTGTGTCCCACCAACACTTTGTAGGAATGGGGAAAACTTATGAAGGAAGAACTGGAAGTTGGCCAAACTGGACTGGTGCTTTTTTGGTTGTTTTTTTGGTGAGTGTATGTGTGGTTGTCATATTCCCATCATGTCAAATTCCCATCCATCTTCCTCCTCAGAACACGATCCCGTGCTGCAGCCAAATGTTTCCAGTGAATTCCCTTCTGTACCTCGAGGTTGTTGCTCTGAGTAGGGATAGGGAATGCCAGGGATTCCAGCAAATCCTTCTCCTGCCTCCCGCGGTGCTGCACCTCACGCTGCAGACGCTGGGTGGAGCAGGTTCTTCACTGGCTGCTGCAGCTCTGCGGTCCCAGGAACGGCACCCGCCTTGCTGGGAGAGGAGCATTTTTCCACGGCAGCCATCGGTTTCCCTGCCCTCTGCCTAAAGGGCTGGGAGAGGGCAGCAGGTCCCTCTGTCCTTGTGCTCTTCAGTTCCCTCCTAACCCTTGGCTGAAGGAGGGAAAGATGCTCATGTAGCCCCACATTTCTCTTCACAGAGAAAAGCAAGGCACAATTCTTCCCAATAATATTTCTGTGATTCACATTCTCTGAACCTCAGAGAAAGGAAAAACAATTCTTATCTCATTTGCTGTGCCTGTGCTGTGCCAATGTAGAATGCAATATGGAGATTGTTTACCCAAAGTGAGGGGGTTTTGTTTCCTTGGCCTATCAGGGCCAAGTGTGTGTATTGAGACTGGGGTCACACACAGTCACAAGTTCTGTGCAGTTGAGTGCTTGGCAGATTCAGTTTATAATGTAATATAGTATAATAAAATAATTAATTAGCCTTCTAATGAAATAGAGTCAGATGCATCATTCTCTCCCCCTGGTCGGGGTAACAATATCCACTATGTGCTCCTGCATAAACTGGGGGACAGTGCCCTCCTGGGGACCTGTGGAATGCCAGTGGAAGTGCCTTGGGCTGTGTGCTCCACACAAGCTTTTCTACCCTTCCTCTTGGAGCTTCTGAGCTTCCTTATTTTGCCTTTATTCCCTGTTGGAGCTGAGTATCCCCAGGTTTAGTCAGCCTGACTTGGGCCCTTCTTGCTCCTGTGTTTCGAACTGCAGAAACTTCAATGTTAATGGACTGACCAGGCAGAGGATCCACCTAAAGCTTAAAATCAGATGAATTCCTGTGAAAAGCGCTGTAATAAATGGTGGATCCTGAGGGATATAAGCAGAAATTAACACCCAGAGGAGGGGAAAAATGTTGAACTCAAAGCCACATTCAAATTCAAACCATTTGCTTTTGGCAACACAGTTTCAAAAAACCCCTCATATTGTAACTATTAATGGAAAAGCCATTCTGCTGGCAAGGCAGATGATGTAAAAAACCAAAGAGAACTATTTCATGCTCTTTTCTATGTGTCATTTTATAATCCTGTCAAGACTCTGAAAGCAAACTGATCTGCAGACAGAAGGTGAGCACTGGAACCATACAGCAACTTCTGCATGTGTTTATATCTGCTTATCACAGCCTGCAGGGAATGGAACCTTGCCAGCCTGGGAATTCTCCATTCCCACCAAAACAAACATTTGAGAAGTTTCCTGTGAGCAACTGAGAGCTTATGGAAGTGTACAGGAAAAAAATTTAAAAGCTTCTTAGCCAGCACTTGTGGAAGTCTGAGGTACAAATTTAGGGGCTCCTTAGCAGCACCTTTTGAGTCTCAAAAGTGGGCATTTGAATTTACACAATACAGAATCAGAGTTCCTGGCCCATGGCCTGGTGGTTTTGTTCAGCCTGGTGAGAATTTATAACAAATAATCATAGCCCAACTGGTTGGTTGTGACACATCCCCCACCCCCTTCCTAAATTAAACAAAATTAGAATGAAACAAGGAAAATTTTGATGTGCAGGTCTTACAGGGCATTCCTGAAATTTGCAATTTTCAGGGTTTGCTTGCTTCAAGTTAAGGAGGTAAAAAGAACAATTTTAATGTCTCCTAAGCTTTGGACAAAAATGCTGATCTTCAATCTCTGAACCTCAGGTAAAAACATTGTTATAATGAGGTAAAGACATTGTTATGATCAGACAAAAACATTGTTATAAAGGTATGTTCCCACACTGACCTAAAGAAATACAGATATTTTCCTTAAACATCAAGACAAAAATTATAATTCTCATTTTTATTTTAATAGCAAACCCACATATTTCCAATCTCACTCCTTACCTCCTTGCTTAACCTTGTGTTTTTATGTGCTCAGTTCCTTTGATGATTTTACAGAGCACTAGAAAACAACAGTTGCTCAGCATCCTCTTAATTTTTGTCAGCAATTAAAGCTGTAGTTTATTGCAAACCTCATTAACTTTGGAAGAAAGGGCCTGGTTTTATCATTTGAGCCACATTAGCTGTACCTTATGCAGTCCTGCACTTTTGGCTGCAGTTCTCCAATTGATATTTCATGGTCCAGACAATTTACAGCAATTTTTGCCTGTAATGAGCCATTATCTGAGCTGTAAAAATCTGCTAACCAAGCATCCCCAGTCTGAAATTGTCACCTATACACCACTGTAGTGCAGAGTCCCTGGTTTTCTAGAAGGCTCCAGTAGCTTATACATGTGTACAGCACATATTCTGTTGCATTCATTAATATTTCTGATTACTCATGTCTGTATTCAGACATGTAATTAGGAAAAAAAGAAGAGAAGTAATCAAAAAATCCAATCTATTCCAGTATAATAATTGTATTATATTAATTGTATTAAATGTGGCGTTGCTTTATGCCATTTAACAAATGGAACCAGGTGAAATGAAATTCAGTATTTCCTTGTGACATTATGAAAACTCCTCATTAATACTGAAATGGTAATTATGTAATAGACAACCTGACTTGCTGAATTACAGCAGTGTGGCATTTTCTCTACTGTGTTTTAAGACTGCATCAGGTCTCTCCACAATACATTTCTGTTCTGAGAAACCACAGACTATTCAATGGGGGATTGATTCCATGAATATGCTTGCCTGAAATTTCTTCCATCAAATTAGTTGTGTGTTGTGCCTGCTCTGCTGTTACAGAAATACACAATTTTCACAGCTTCTTCTCAGTGAAATAAGTGAGAAAATAAGAAAACACCATAAAAAAATCCCACCAACAAAACCAGCTTCTAAGTAGTAATGGATTAAAATAGCAACAGGCAGAGAACCTGTGAAAGAGATGCTGAAATCTGAAATCTGCCTGGTTCTCCCAGCCTGCYTCTTCTCATACAGAATAAATTAAAAAAAGGATGACCAAAAAGTTCATATTTTACAGAAAATGGACATAAGGATGAGAACAATTACTGTCATACCTGGATGATGAAGATGTGTTGTTCATATAGACATATACATCCAAATGTCTCTTCTGTGGAAAAAGAGCAGCAATGGTTCCTGCTGAAAGATTTTTACTTCCTAAGCAGAATTATTTGGTGTCCATGGAGTTGGGGAAATTCAATTAAGCTGGAGTTGTCCAGGAAAAACCAACAGCAAATTTGCTCCTGACTAAGACAAAATTCAGAGTCCATCATAGGGAGAAACTGAGGATGCATCCTGAGTTTAAGGTAGATTCAGTTTAATAACTGAATATTATATTAATATAGAATAACTATAATAAACAATACATTATATAATATAATAAATATAATATGATAATATATATAATATTTACTAAAATATATATATTATATATACTAATTATATATACTGATAATATTAATATATAATAACTATAATAAATAATAAGTTAATATTCTGAGAACAATCCCATCCCAGATGAGCAGAGCAGCACCAGGAAAATGGATTTTTGTTGCTGCTTTGAGAGAGGCAGCATCAAGCAAGGGCACTGGCAAGTGAAGTAAGGATGAAGGGTTTCCCCATGCTGGCCAGGAGAGGTGAATTTGAATTTCCTGAGACCCTAAACCCGTTTGCCTTGGCTGAGGATGCCCCCAGGGGATCTCCTGTGGTCAGGTCAGAAATTTCTCTTTCCATCTTCGGGCGGGTTCTGGGCAATGTGACTGGAGARGAACCTGAACACAGCTGGTCAATGATTGCCCCAGGTTAAAGCAGCCCAAAGAGAACTCAAGAAGTGAAAGGACCTTCCCGAGCATCCCACACCCCCCGTGTGGCCATTGAGCTGCGCTTCTAAAACATTCTGGGCTTTTTTCCAGGTGTTCTGTGGCATTTTAAATCCCAAAAGGGAGCCAGAGTGGTTTGACACTGAGCACAAGGCAGCACCTGGCAGGACCAGAGCTCTGGGTAAAACCAGTCCTGACTGCTGGGAATTCAGGTTTGGCTTGTTGAAGCTCAGCAGGAGCACATTGCAAATTGACAAATAAGTGGAGTTTGAAATGGCTTCTTTGCAGTTTCCATCTGCAGTCACACTCCACCAAAAAAAATATCAGTGCCATTTTTGCCTGTGCTCTTCTGAATGAGCCTTCACTGGAGCACAGGGCTCCTTTTAATGAGCTTGTAACGTGTTTGCACAAGCCACTTATAGCAGGGAGAAATTCTCTTTAATGAAATATGTAAATCTTAGCACTTCCCAGCATCTGACACGAAAAGATAAGGAATGCCTTTAAAGGATTTTGCCCTGTTGCTATAAAAAGATAAAACAAGGCTGGTACTCAGGATATGACAGGATATATCCTCCTGCAGTGCATTCACGAGGGTTTGGGAGAAATCACAGACAAATTAATTTTGGGACTCACTTGGAATACAGACACATGCAAGGTGCTTGGAAGAGTCCTGAGTTATTTTCCAGAAGCCTGAAAAAAAAACCAAACAACCCAGTGTAAACAAAATCAATCATCAGGGATTTGATTTTTTCCTTCTCTAGGRAATATAATTGCTCTCAAAAAGTCTGATGAAGATTGGTCAGGAGGTCCAGAGTTAAAGTCAACTAATGATGTCAAGCAGCAACTTCACTTGTCCAAACACCCATTTAGGCAGCTTCATGCTGCTTCTGTGCCACATGCAAAGTTAAGAGCTAAAATAGAGCTGCTAAGCCACCTCTCTTGCTTTCTTTATTATTTTATTATATCTATAACATTCCACCACCATCACTGACCTAACTGGCAAAAAATTCTAGATGTCAAAGTTTGTTTTCTCAACTGTGTTATGATTGTTTTATGGAATCCCAAATGGCAAGAACTTTTATCACTGCTTTTAACAGAAAACATCTTCAATGTATTCCTTATCAAAATTCCAGCTAAGTAGGAAAAATGAGATTTTAAATAACCACCTGCACTACCATTTGCATTGTCACTGACAGTAATCTATCTTAGCAGACCATAATAAAGGTTTCTGGCTGATACACCATTCTGTGATAGAACATAAGGCACTGTAGAATCAGCTGGCTGCAGAGTGAAACTTCAGTGATTCCAAGTCTCACTTTAAACAATTGTGGTTTTCTGTATGCAGGTAAGAATTGGTCCATGTCAACGTGTCACATTTATTTATTCTCTTATTTATTTAAGCTCTGCTGAAAATCAGAGGAACAGAGCTCACAAACCCCCAAAGGCCATTGCTTCTGCTGTCTAGGGTGGCACAGAGGCAGGAGGTCTGGCAGAGTCTTTCAGGAGCCTTTGGAATTCAAGGTCAGAGCTCTGTGGGTCTGTCTGTCTGTCTGTCTGTCTGTCTGTCTGTCAGAGAAAGAGCCTTGATGCCTTTGCTGTGTTTCAGGTCTCAGGGAGGGGCAGGAGAAGGACCTGAGTGGAGCTCCCAGCTGAGCCTGGATTTCTCCAGCACACCAGAAAGCCCTGAGGGCTCACACATGAATATGAATATAAAAAGCTGCTGCTGCTGAAGAACAAGCAGAACACAGATGATTTCTGCTTTATCCTCTCAGCTAACTTTGACCATGGTGCCATTGCAGGGACCCCTTGACACTGATCATTTGTGGGTTTAAGACCCAAAGAAGTGAAGTTATTTATGACCCCAAGTCTAGATGTAAAAAAGCAAAAGCTGTGATTCTCATTGAAAATCTGATTTAGAATCCAAGTGTTTTTCACAGCTTCTAGCACCAGTGGTTTTTCATTTGGACATATTGGACTGCATTAATTGTTAAGCACAAAGTTATTAGAATTTAATAATCTACTGCTTGCTGAAGGATGTTCATCAAGCATAAAAAATATCCATCAAAGTAGAAACCATGGCTGATGTAACCCAATTCTCCACCAATTCTCAATCATGCTATTAATTGGAATATCACTGTGTCTAATCCTTGTAATGACAGATGTGGTTTGTGGAAGATGATCTGACACTGGATTTGAAAAGAGAGAGAGAATTACTTATTGGATTTTCTTCAAAATCATATGCAGATAGAAGGCTTTAAGAAGCAATCGTGCATATTAATTGAAGGCTTTGGTCTTGGAAAAATTGAATATCTTAGCAGAAACACAATAATTCTGATGAGTGACATGTAGTATGTTTCACATACAAAAATATGAAGGGATAGTTCTTCAAATATGTCATGCACAAGATTATTAAAACTAAACTGTTGGGTTTTTTTTTTTGGCCAGAGTTTCTTACAGAGTGTTTATGCAAAGCAGAAAATCATCCTCATACTCATCCTCTGACCCCAAAACACCTGTAGTTGCCAAAGTAAATGAAAATAGATATGAAGCTTTCCTGATAATGTCTGCAACTCATCAGGACACTTTTCCAGGATATTTTCCCCCGCTGAATTAATAAAACAGGAAAAAAGAAGCCAAAAATCTTCAAATATTTCACTGCAATAAACTGACATGCATTACAACTTTTCAATGCATTTCACACATGATTTTATAAAAATATACAGTAACTGGCTGGTATTTTTGGAATGTCAGAAGCCAAATTTAATGAAGCATTAAATCACTGTTAAGAGCAAGGGGGTAAATAATTTTGCAGTAGTGCCACTGAAATTYAAAATGCATGGAACCCACGGGTCATGGCATTAATTAGCTTTCGGGTCAAACAGGATCAGTTTCCTGGATGCAAAATCCAATTTTGAGACTTCTGTAAAGTTGGCATTCATTGGAAAATCCAAGCAGAGATCCAGGAGCTCCAGAGATGTTTTTGAGCCTCCATGTGTGGCTGAGGGTCTTAAAGCAAATCCTTCAGCTCCATCTGGGCTCCCCCTGGGTTATCTCCACACACTTTGCAATCTTCAAATTGCAAGGATACCCAGAAGGTGAATCTTGAATGAAAATGAGATTGACTCAACTGAAATTACCAGGTGCCATTTAAATGTTTACTGCTTGCTTAGTCTGTCCAACACCACCCTCAGAGACTTCACAATCTCCTTCTGAGACACTGAAATGGCTGCAATTTTTTTTTTTTTGGTGGTTATATAAAAAAGTTCTGTCACTTTCTAAACTTCTTTGAAGCAAACTGTTAAGTCTGTGTCACAATTCTGTAGAGCTTTTAACACTGAAAGGCTYCCATCCTTCACTTTGTGAAAAAAACTGAGTATTTCTCATTGTATCTTTAAATATATTTCCAATCTGTGTAAAAATACACACATGGCTAAGCTTTTAAGTAAATTGCTTGCTGCTAAAGATTCCAAAAAGACCATGAGCAAATACAAGTAAACACACAGACCCCAGTTACTCAAAGCCACTGCATTCATATTTACCCTGTAGTTTCAATCAGTAAATGGAAGAAAAACTGGAACAGGACTAGATTTAATCATGCTACCCCTTTGCTACAATATTTAATTGTCCCTCAGGGCAGATTGATTGTTTTTTATAATTTATATATTATAAACAATACAATTGCTCCATGTAAAGAAAGTAAAGCAAAAGCAGGAGAAGAGCTGCAACACTGAAATATGTCCTTGTTATCCAGTGCTATTTCTGGGATGACAGTTTTGTCTTTTTTCTTCATGGATTTGGCAATAGTTTTGCTCAACCCAGCAATGTAATCACAGAAATCTGCAAGTGTAGAATTGTGGTGGATGAAGAGATTATTAAATTTTAAAAAAACCCTGCATGTATTTGTCAGAGGAAAATGGGAAAGCATAAAAACCTGAAAATAGCATTAAGTCAGAAATGTGCTTGACAGTAACATTTTGGTGACTCTCACAGTTTCAGTCTTTTCTCTGCCCTTTACCTTTAAAATAATAACCTACTGTGAAAAATGCACATACAAATACCACAAATATCACAAATATGTGTGACAGACACACAGAGCTCACAAGCAGCAGCGTCTGTCTATAACTTAACAGCCTCATTGGTATTGCAAGTAAATTATAAATCATTATTTTTTTTACAAAAAATGACTGTTTTACCAATCACCTATTTGATGGCTTGAAAAATGTACAGAAAACCACACTTTTTCAGAGCAGAGGATGCCTTTACTATGCTTCTTTTACAGAAAACCACTTTTTTCTAATGCTGCTTTTAATTGAATGCCACGACCTGAGAGAGATGAGACACATCATAAAATGAAGATGTCATATTTGCCTCTGTCAAAAGAGAATTTTAACAGTTTCAGGATTTTAATTTAAAAGTGCACTTGTCAGAAAAGGCTTTTCAAAAGCAAATGAAATCCTTCTGCTGGGTTTCCTGCTTGACAAGGGAATTCAAGCTTTAAATTTAGTACATGTGATATTTCAGTCACACACAGACTTTTTCAGCTTTGCTTCATTATTGTCTGTAAAAGTTTGCTGTTGGAGCCGGACAAATTCCATTAAGATATTTGCTGAAATAATATTTGTTTCCTTCTAATTTTGTTAGTTTTACTAGAAGTAAGTTTTGTAACACACTTTGTAATAAATTTTCTCAATTTTGGACACAGTTTCTGAATAAAGCTGAAAAAATAAAAGAGAAAAATGGAGTTATTGAACTACTACATCAAGTCTGTCCCAAGACTTTGAAATGAGTAATTTTAATAAGTAATTGAGTAATTTTAATAAGGACATAACCATTCTCAAAAACTGTAGTTGGTGGGAGGGGCCTTAGAAGATTCTATGATCTGTTCTTCAGGGAGAAGAACATTGACCTATARTATAAAAGAGATCTTATTTTCTCAAAAATATCCTCTCTAAGTAGGGATGCAGTGTATCTTGAAGAACTCCAGCTATTGCTAATAACTTTCTGTACTCAAAGCATCACTCTTCATAATRTTATTTCTCATATTTCATATGTTCATTCTATATTTAGGTGATACCAAATGCCATAAAGGCAAAATAAATTAGAGGCAGGTCTTGGAACTCTGCACAAACCCAAACCTTGACACCCTTTTGCCCAACACAGCACTGACCCTGGCTGACATCTCAAGGGGAGCTGAAATCCAGATGGTTGCCCTGGATATAATCAGGAAAGAATGAACCCCCAAGGCAGAAGAGACTGTAATCAGCATTTATCACAGCCTGAAAGGGAGGCTGAGCAGGAAGCTGRGGGAGCTGTCTCTGGAGCTCAATGATATAACCTTAAAATGTCATGACATTAAATTCAGATCTGGCAAAAAGCTCTTGATAAAGTGTGAGTCTGAGTTTAAGAAATCAAAGGAATAAACCCAGGGTGTTTGGTTGCCTGAGTTGTTCTCGTGTGACTGYGACCTTTCCCTCACTGCAATTATTWATCACAGGGAGGGGAAAGCACAGGAAACAGGAAAATATCAGTAATTTTCACCTTGATCCAGTACCTGCCATCCAGGCATTTGGCACAGAGCTCAGTGGGCAACCTGTCAAATTTGGAGCACAGTTTATGAGCCAGTCAGCTTCAGGCTTCCCAGAAGCGCTGCAATCCTCCTCTTCTGGAGGAGGGATGCTATTCCCAAAGCCAGAGCACAGCAGCCTCCTGCCAGATGGCTGTGAGCACAAAGGGAGGGAGCAAGGCATGGATGCCTTGGCAGCAGGAGCTCTGGTGTCCTTTTTGCTGCCCCACACTGCACAGAGGTGAGAAAACTCCCTTTTCTGCCATTCTCAAGCACCACTRGGCCACCTGCAGGCACAAGGGACCCCATAACCTGAAGACAGAAAGGTTTTGTTCTGTCCCACTCAGACACATTGCTATTGAGTGTCCCATGTACAATTCAGAATATGCAAATATTATTTAGAAGAACCAGTTGCAAAGTGTAATTCTTCTGAATGCCCAATTTCAGCACTCTTTCCAGAAGCATTTCCCAGCATCCTGTAGGCTACAGCTGTCAAATGGCAAAAAAAACCCCCAACTGTTGGAGGTAGGAAAGGTTCTATCACATAACTAGGACTGCTAGTTCTGCCCTGTGCACTGAATCTGTAGAAAAAAGAAACCAAACAAACCAAAGCATAGCAAAGTCAGTGCTATTAATCTTTGCATTTGAGTTGTTAATTATAGTTAGCCAGTGTTTCCTCTTCACATGCATCTTGAGTGAGCTGCAGCAAATTTCAGTCAAGGCATCGCACCTGCAAAACTGCATGGCCAAAGCATCATTCTGCAAACGGGCAGGATTCAAATAAAGGTTTCTCTGCATTCCTTAGTAATAGCTGGAATATCCTTTCCTCCATATGCATCACTTCAACAATTTGATTTTCAAAAAATAAGCCCAAGAATTGGTAATTCTGAACCACATTTCTCACRTCTGTGTTTGAGTTGCCATGATGAGCGTCACAACAGAAAGATCATCACCGGGAATGAGAATAAAAAACTCCTCTTGCATTTTCACTTGAAAACTTCAGCACCAGGCAGAGCTTCCCAGCTCACTGCTGTGTTCAAGGAAACCTCTAGAAAGGGTGCAAGATTCTGAGCTAGCATCATCAATAGTAAAAAGAAAGCCTTGAAATGGGTGGCCATGGGAATGTGCACATCTCATTCCCAATGGATACAAGYTCCTGACCTCATCCCAGGCTGGGAAATTCCCCCTGTGGTTGAAATAGTACATTCAGAAACCTCTCATTTGAATTTTGTTTCTGCAAGTTTTGACAAAGGTGATCTGCCGGGGCAGAACAGGATTGTCTGGATTATCTGGAATTCTGGGGTCCCAAAAGATACACCCATCTTTGGGGAGGCTAATAATTAAATTATTAGGGGCCATAATAAAAAGAAGCTCTGAGGTCTGACCAAGTAACACTGAGATCTAGTAAGAAAAAAAACCAAAACATTACAGGCAGTCTCAGCATTTCTCATAGAAAGTAGAAATATTTCTACATCCATTTTGTGTAAGAAAGAAACTGTCAAGGTTCTTTCACTGCTTACATCTAGGCTTAAAAATGTACAGCATGACAAATACCTGCAGCTTTCTGAGGATGAAATATTGATTTCACTCTAATAAATAACAGAAAGGCAATAGATCTTTGGTGGCACAATACGTTAATTTATTAGATTAACTTTTAATTTAGAAGAGCAACCTCCAGAATCGTCTCATGTGGTAGTTGAAAACAGATTTGAATTGATCAATCTGTGAAATTTCTGCAGCTAATCTGGTTAACAAGTCAACATTAAGTTATGCAGGACTCAGACACTGAACAGCTCACTTGGGAAGTTGGGCTCATTCCATTATTCCATTATTCCATTATTCCATTATTCCATTATTCCATTATTCCATTATTCCATTATTCCATAATTCCAGGAGCGTCTCAAGCAGAATCTCTCCACTGCGACAAATTGTGATTTATACATTTATGTATGTGTACACACAAACACAGACACCCCTCCTTACTCAGTTTTGGCAAGTGCTTGCAGATTTTCCCCAAGGTCACTTCCAGGATGTCCTCAGGATGTGACACAGTGCTCATCCTCCTTCCATTCACTCCAGTCCCTTTCCTAATCCCAGCCACCACGGGYGTGGGATTGATGCTTATTTAAATGGCAATGCATGCATTGGCAACCTAGCCAAAAAGAAATGTTGATGTGGTATTTCTAGCATTGTTTTTTTAATGTAAAATTCAAATAAATACATGGTACTTTATTCACTTTAAGAACTCTGTTTCATAATTCTGCATAAACCTGGAATTTGGTTTTGTTTCTGCAAAGTCACCCCATTAAAACTGTAAGCAGCAAATAGCCCAAAACTTTATGTGCAAAGCAAGCTCAGAATCTGATTTTTTTTACAAAAAGCTCTGTAAAAGTACCAAAGATTTTTCTTAAAATCATTCAATTTACAGTCTTCCCTCTACCTATAAGACCAAAGCAATATTATACCAACAGAAGTCTGAAAACAGATTGCCAGTACTAATTAAAGTGGTATTGAAAGAACATCMAACACAAGATTTTCCTTTTATTTTTTTGAAATCAGTGTCTTGAAACAATTCCGAAATTAACCAGATAAGAGTATCTACAACTCCCTTCCAGTTCTGTTTTGGAAAAAACCCAAACTCCAACCAACAGAAAAAAAAATTTTAAAAAATCAAACGCTTTGCATCTTACTAACTCAAATCATGGATATGACAACCTCGTATCTGCAGCCAAAAACCAGGCAGATTTAGCAAAAAATATTGTTAATTATAAACAGAAATGGCTTAGGTTTAAAATGCAATAGATCAAGCAAAACAATGATTTCAATCCACAGGTCTCAAATAACATATAAACACTTTAAGCTTTCAGACCTACACAGTAGTCTCAAGTCTTCTCTATACCTACATTGTCAGGAAAAAATACCCTGATACACATTTTTCTGCAAAAAATCCCCAGCAATCCCAAAAAATCACTTAAACTTTTCTCCTCTTTTAAGCAAAAAGATTGATAAAAAGACATCACAGAAAAACWAGTAGTTTTTAATCATGGTGTTTCTGAGCTCATGCCTCTAGTGCAGGGCATTTCCTTTGTTAAAAAGTGTTAATATACCTTAATGGCAGAAATTTAAGTACAAAAATATTGATGCTGGCAGTAAGCTGTGCCTGTGTAAACTAATAAAGCAAAGATAAGCCAAATGATGATGTTAACATGCATTGGATTCCAGTGAGAAGAYACTAAAATCTGAAATTGTGAATTGTTATTTGCTAACCCCGGTATGTGCTTTCAAAGAAGCACAGCTAAGAATATAATGACTTATTGATTTCATATGGAGACAGGCTCCAAAATTGGGTTGCAAAACTCCATTAATTTCTCTACCTGGGCTGGCCAACTACAAACAACCAATAATTGCTCTTCTTGCAGTCCTGCATGTACCAATTTCTAAGATTAAAGAAAATGTACACGGTTAATTATACAGTGGTATTTCAAAACCCACCTCCAACTGCAAAACAACATGTTAAGTTTTACTCAGATTTCATTAAAAAGTCTTTATAGAGAAGCAAAAATTTCAAAGTGTAGGTCACCTTTGAAAAGGTGTACTGAAGATATTTTTGAAGAGCACGTTCCTTSTATGAGGTAATAAGCTATTGCATTAGAAAGGTACAATCTGCCCTTGAATAAGTAATTTTTGGGTAAATTTGAAGTTTGCAACGAGGAGAAGAATTACATCTAATTTCACAGAATAGGCTGAGTTGGAAGGGACCCACAAGAATCATACAGTTCCAACTCCTGGCCCAAAAATCACACCATGTGCCTGAGAGCACTGTCCATGCAACTCTCATCCCTCAGAGTATCACCCAGTCCAGAAAGGAAGTTTCTACAGAGTTTAAATTTTTCTGTATATTTGTTATGACATGAGCAAAAAAAATGCAATGTAAAACCCAAACAGGGAGGGAAGGCTGCAAATAAGCAAGCAAGCAGAAATCCCAGGCAATGGCAGATAAGTTTATGGAACACTATGGGAATTTGTGGTGATAAAGGGGGGAAATGGAATGCAGTGCTTTTATTATTTGCAATTCCTCACTCTCCCTGGGATTTCTCTTTGAAGTGTTATAGAACAGGGATCCACAGGCCATCCTCTCTTGTGGAATGCACAGGGTTAAAAATAGGGCACATTCAGTGTCATTTTAGTCTTAATTCATGCAGAACCACAAATATATCATGTGTTAAGACTAAAATGACACTAAAATCAAACTAAAATTCTGAGATTACATGAGGTGTAGAAGAGTAGGAAATGTAGACATAACCAGCTTCACAAAATGAATTTACTGGCCATAACTGCCATGAGTGATGTGCTTTTGCATGGTGCATGATTCCAAAAGGAAGCCTTTAGACAGGTGTGCTAGGCAGCTGGTTCTGGAATCCTTCACAGAAATAATGGTGGGACCACTCTGGAGTKCTGTATCTGTGCCAGAGGGCTCAGAAATGATGCAGAATTTAAAGAAGGTTTTTAGTCACGTGTGCTGGAAAACCTAGACATGAAATGATAGGTCAGGACCCTGTAACTGAAAGGATTTGGAATGACTCTGTCTTATTTCTCATGTACTAAAGAGAAAAAAAAGCGAAGCAGCAGCGTGCCCATCACAGACAATCCCAATAAAAAGTCTTGACAGATTAGACACTTGGCATGTTCACTTTCTGAATTTATGATACAAACCTCTTTGAGACAGAACTTTTCACAGCACACAGTTCAGAGTGCCAAGCACACATTAAAAATGTCTAATGCCATTGCTGTCAAGAAGCAGCATTTGATTTCAAAGTATCACTGAATTTTAAATATGAAATGCAATCACATAACATATTCTCATTTATCTCCATCAGTGTTTATATCTTACCAGATACAAATCCACTCAGCTGAAGGAGATGTGAAATAATTTTTTYTACTTTATTATTCACAGACAAATGGAAGACTGTCAAGACACAGAAGGCAGCCTTCTGACAGTGAAAGCTTTTGACTTTGATCCTCTGCATGTGCTCTTCAGTAGCCATTCCTACAATTACAGCAGAGCATTTAAATACTTACCTGAAACCCTCTGAAGTCACTTCCTTTTGTAGTGCTGATTTAGATGCTTGCAATTATTGCCCATGCTGAGATGATAATATTGACTCCCTGCTGAAGGATTCTGTGCCATTCAACTCATAGAGACAGGAGGTGCCATCTGCAGATTTCACATTGCAAGTAGAAAAWGCTGTAAGTTTTATTCTGTGCATTAAAAATGTCTAACTCTTAACTGCAACCAACCATCTACTAAGGATTTTTAGGACTTTTTCAGGGTAAGGACCACATTAATGTATTATAAGTGCAATTGCAGTGTTCTTGAAGGGTGCATGGTCATGTATAAGATTGGATACAATAAGCAACTCAATTTCCAGTGATTACTTAAACACCCTCTAAACTACTTCAGCTCTGAGAAGCAGAGTTGTCAGAGAGGCAAAATCCTATGAAGAGCACACAAATGCATTTTCTTACATTTTTTCCCACTTGTTATTCTGAGCAATCATTTTAAACTATTTCAAAGCCTGCCTGAAAATGCTTGGTTTATGATATCAACATGTTCAGTATTGCTTCTCTCTTGGGGTCTCCCTTGATGTTTTGTTGTTATAATGTTAACTTTTCAGGACTGATATTGCTTCACTTTCTGCAGCAGCACACAGACTTCTGGGACTTAAAGGTAAAATTTCTGAAATTAGCTTCTGCAGTTCAAGCACCATCACCACTTGAGATGCATTTCTTAGTCTTGTGACACGTGCAATGTTTTGGTAGAATAAGTCTGTTCCTACAAGTACCTCCCAACCTGGTTCCCAGTGGGTTCAGRCACTGTTTTCACCCTTTTTCATTTCAGCCTCCTGTAAAGAGCCATGAYATGGGTTCCTGTAGAGCTCCTCAAACCAGATGGAGAAGGTTCACACAGCAAGAACTCCAGCCTGGCCTCTTGGGGAATTTTGTCAAGGAATTGCAGTAACTCTGCAGTAAGKATCTTTTCCCTTATATAATCTCCTGTTCTCTTTTTGCTCATCTTCTCCATATAAAATGAATATTTTGGTCTGGAGCCACCTTTAGGATACTGAACCTTCAGCAAACAATGTGAAAATCAGGTTTTCTTCCTTCTCTGATCAGTTCCTTCACCATGAAATAAAGGTGGATGACATGGGCTGCACACAGGACTCCTGCTGAAGCTGTATCACAATGCCACTGTGTTTACACAAGGGATTCAAAATAATTCAAATATTTCACTGTAGGTGGAATGAGTTAAAAAAAAAAACAGTCTAGAAAGTCATAGAAGCAGGGGTAGCACATACCTAATTCATACATCTTAAAAAACTATCCTTAGGAGCAAATCACAACTTCAAAATTCAAAATAACTGAGACTGTTACACTGGAGACAGAGGACGTTCTAAACAGGAACAAAGAACGACAATGGAAGTGGAGGAGGCAGAGCAGCTGAATGACTGCTCCCCAAARAAAAGTGACACAGGAAAATCCATGCCATTCATCAGCCTCAATGACCAAATTAGCTGCACTGAAGTTGTTACAAGAATGTTGATATAATGGAGCAGTAAACAGAGAAGGAGAAAACTTGTAAAACCTTGTAAAAACTTGTAAAACCTTGTATTGCTTTCCTGTTCTGATTCTTGTTATGGGGAAAAGGAATTGCCTCTAGCAAGGCTGCAGATGGTGTTATTTTTATTTTAGACTAAGTGGAAATATTCAGAGGTCTTAAACTCTATTTAAAAGTACACAACATTCCTATGAATTTCAAAATGGAGGAACTTTGGTTATTTCATGTTTGCCAGCTGCTCAGAGAAATGGTGTCAGAAAGATCTGAACAACAGAAATGACAGAAGATCCTAGTTTTCACATGCAGGGCTTCCTCCAGTACTACTTCTGACAGCACTTAACTTTCTCTGTTATAACAAATTTTAATTTTGCTTTCAATATTATGGAAATTTTTAAAGAGAAAACTTAGGAGAATCCCAATTGATAAAATCATATCTTGTTTGGAAGAAAATAATTTGATATTTTTATTTGTACTGATTACTTCCTTATTAGCAGGTGGCTTTTTTCCCTAAAGCACTCCTTTGACTCTTTAAGTTTTTATTTTTACTTGTAGGATTTTGTTCCATTTGTCAAGCTCTTTCTGAAATCTAGAAGCAGCTGTCTTTTATTTCTGAAAAAGAGGCTTTTTCATAGTAATGTGAGTTTTTCTGGGCAAGTTCCCATTAACAGAMATCCTGGGCAGCCAGGTCAGAAGTGACAAAAATATCCACTGGTTAAAGATTTTTTTTCATCAGGTGTTCTGATAGCAGCTCTGCAAGCTGGCAGACTGCTATGAAACCTTGCTTAACAGAAACACAGTTTTCTTGTGTTTATTCATCTGAATTATGATCCTTCTAGATCAATCCCTCATGGCAGGAAAAAACATGGTCAGCAGAACAGAGCTCAGCACAGATTCCAGAAAGGAGAACAAATGCTGATGGTCCCAAGCAAGTCCTGAGATGGAGCAGAATGAGGCTGATTGTGGCACCACAGGGGCAYGGTGACCAATTTTGGGCCAGTTATGAACTGGAGCATCTCTACAAATAACAGCACTCTGGGTCCTCAGCAGTGGAATTGTCAAGGCTGGAACCACTCTGCCCACGTTTTGCAAGAAGGGCAGTCAGGGGAAAGAGGGCCCTGAGGTACCAAAGGATGTCCTGGTGSTTTTTATCATCAGCTGCTAAAGGGCCCTTGGTGAGCTGCCCTCCACCTCAGTCAGCCCAGACAGGATTTACACACCTTGGATATAAAAGGCAGCAAGGGAGATGGCTGGAACACCAATGCTGCTTTGCTTTTGACATTCCTGCTTTACTTTGTTGTCTGAAGGTTTTATTTATTTTTTTTAARTGAAAGACAGTTTCTTAACACTTATGGAAATTATAATGGAACTTTTTTCAAAAGGCACAGTCTTATGTTCCACCCTAGCAAGTCCAGTTAGCTGCTAAGTGCTTGGTCTTTCCTGCAATATTTGTTTTCTTTTTAATTTACACAAGATTCCATCAAACTCTCTCTACTCTTTGAAAATAATTTATGTAAATCTCAGGCAATTTTGTCTGTATTAATATAACCACTCGTTCAATGGCACAAATAACTGCAGCCATGAGTGATCCAAAAGCTGAGCATTTAGGACAACTGAAACAATACYACAATTTCCTGTGTTTTACAGATAATTCCTTTAAAATAACACCATTGAAAGATGACACTTTAAGTAGCAGGAGGGACTAATGGAGCAGCACTGGGTTTATGCCTTTGGCAGTGGCACTGGGTGTCCAGAGGGAGAAAACCTCCTTGGGGTATCCCCAGGGAGGATTTCTCCTGGGGAGATACTCTGCTCACAAAATCTTCAGCTCAGGTTCTGTGGTGGAACACACACCAGAAAAATCTAAGTGGGCTGAGAGCACAGCCTCCTGTTTTCTCTAACAAAGCCATTACATGGCCTCCAAATCAAAACACTCTTTTTGGGGTTGTGATTCATGTGTGAACCTTGGTGTAGGAGAAAAGACAGTGAACAGYCAACATCCAACTCAAATGCATTTGCCTTTCATTACCTGTGTTTGAATATTCTTGTTAATGACTTTAAAATGAGGGTTGGCACAGCCAAATGTTATTTATGGCATGAATTAACTTCAAAGAGCTCACCTCAACATGACATTTAAGAAATATAAAGAATTTGAACAAGAGCAACAAAAAAAACCTTTAAAATTTCTTTCCTTAAAGCATAGTTTATAGAAGGGTTAACATCTAAGGGCATATGATTTCAGGACATTAAAACATTTCAAAAGACAAGTCTGATTTTGACTGAACATACTAAAAATATTCTGCAGTCAGATCATTTCAAGTGCCCCAACTAAATTTTGATGAACTTGCCACCTACAAAAAATCTGTTATTAGGGAAAACACTCTGTACCTGCTAAGCATTAATGCATGAATTAATAAAAAAGGCTCTGACTAATGCCAAGCAAAGACAAAAAATTGTATTTTTCAGAAGCTGACGCATCATCTATTACTTTTAATGACACAGTCCATAAGTGTCAGATTAAAGACTTGCAATTAAAACCTCTGTTTACTCAAATACTTTTCCTATTTCAGTAACTTTGATATCAGGCAGACAGAGTCTGGCAGCTTGTGCCTTTTCCTCTCTTGTCAGCTCAAGTGAAAGAAGAAGCCCAGCAGCCTTTCCCTGTCCTTCATCCCCAGATACAAGTGAAGGATCCAACCCACATGCTTTCAGCACAACCCAAACCCACAGAAAGGAATCTCTTCCTAACACAAAGACCAATTAAAAATCAATCAGAATGATCTCAGCTGTAGGATACATTTCCTCTAAAGGGGAAAGCAATCTCTTGTGGAAAGTTAGCAATGTCTTTTTTATCAGCAAACCTACACGATACAAACGTTACTTACATGCTGATAGAGGATGGTCCTAAGGAGAATGAACAGCTGAAGTGTGATGGGATATTGTTAACCCATCTCAACATAAAGATTTCATTCCATCCTCTCATTCAGTCCATATTCATCCTGGATTTAGTGCAACCCCTCTCATTTTACAATGAAACACTGTATTTATTATTATTTTCATCTTATTCACAGCAAAACTCCCTAGTCATAAAGCAGAATCTACATGTTTGGCACTAGACAAATATCAGAATAAAGCTCAGGTTTCCCCAGATTAAAATTCAGGGCTCCTACACAGCAAGATGACAGAACCTTAAAAATTTATCAGAGTAAGTCTTCCATGCTGTTATCAACAGGTACTCTGGCAWTTGTATGATGGTCTTTGTTGATTTATAAAGGGAAATAAGACAAAAATTGGTGAAGTGAGAGCAGAAGAAGATAAAGGAACCTTTAATTCTTTTCCCAGGAAAAAGCTACATTCAAAGTGTCTTGATCTTGTTCATCTTGCTTCCTCTAACTTTGCTTTACCAGACCAGAAATTATTTTTTCATCCCAGCAGTAGCAGAAACAATTCTTTAGGCATGTGGATGCTGCAGGCTGTCCCACCTGCTGCCCCAACAGCTCAACAGCAGCACTTGGGCTGCTGGGAGACAGGTGCAGGTCTACTTGGCCAGTTCCTGCTTTCTAAACCTGCTCCCAAGCACTCCCTCCACTGCACAGATGCATGAAAAATGAAGCTTAGGCAGAGATGTATTGTAGCCACAAGCATCCCTGTGCTGGCCACATCAGTGGACAAGGGAAGGAMTGTAAATGTCGTCTTTGCCCTTCTGTAAGGCCTTTGGCTTAGTTCCCCACAGCATCCTTTTCTTTAAGTTGCAGAGAGATGGATTTGATGGCTGGGCTCATAGGTGCATGAGGTATTTTTTGGATAGCCACATCCAGAGGGCACTGGCTTGACTGAGGTGGATGTGAACTAAGCATTAGCATAAAGTGTGCAGCTGAAGAATGAGAGTCAAATAAAATTTTGTTCAAAAGTTTCAAATTGGCTTATCTGTTGTATTTGCAGGGAATGTCCTGACAAAGGGAGGAATGATGCATCTGACTCCATGTTCTCAGAAGGCTAATTTATTACTTTATAATACTATATTATAATAAAGAATACTATATTAAACTATACTAAAGAATAGAGAAAAGATAATGAATGCTAAAAAGACAATAATGAAAACTCGTGACTCTTTCCAGAGTCCCAACACAGCCTGGCCCCAGTTGGCCAAAGAGTGAAAACCACTCACAGCAGAATCCAATGAAACAATCACCTGTGGGTAAACAATCTCCAAACACATTCCACATGTGAGCAAAACACAGGAGAAGCAAATGAGATAAGAAWTGGTTTCATTTTTCTGTGAGGCTTCTCAGCTTCCCAGGAGAAAAATCCTGGGTGAAGGAATTTTTTCAGAGAACGTGAATGCTACACTTGATCTGTCTCCCAAACATTCCCATCCCAGCAATCATTAATTCTCAATTGACACATATATACGCATATTCAGTAACAGCAAATGTTCCCAGAACTTTGTGGAGCAATGTAAGGGAACAAGATAATGATTTCTTCTTTTTTTTTTCCTTTTTTTAATAATGTGGAGTGTGGAACTGGCAAACATAAAGTACAGTTTCAAATATGTGTGAAATTCAAACCAGATTCAGCCAGAAAGAAACATCTCCCTCTAAAAGTAATGAAAAAACATGGAAATGAATGTGTAGGAGAATAATGTTGCATATTTATCTAAGCAAGAGGTTAATCTTCAGCTACCAAGTTGTTACTAATGTTTTCAAAATAGCCAAGAGAATGTGATAARTTCACCACTAAATATTTCCTTCTGTTTATCACTACATAATTTTCTGGAATGCATTCTATATAATTTGAGCAGTATTAGCTATTTAATGCAGTTTTTATAGCAAGAAAGAGAAAAAATGGAAAAATTAACTCGCCTCCTAAAATTCAGGGCATAGGAAGATAGTAGGAAGATATTACCAGAGATAGTCTTACTTTTTCTAAGGTTCAATAAACAAGAAGGAAAAAAAATCAAAAGAAAAAAAATAAGATGTTTAGTTCCTTTTGTAATTTAAACATAAGAACAAAAAACTTTTAAGTAATCTTTAGATTCTCTAATTCTTTAAATTCTTGAATGTCTGTGCAGGAGTCAGCASAGTACTGAGATGGCAATTTATCACATAGAGGTAGTGAAAAATTACTACTGTAATTGGTTAATTTCAATTTATTTCTCATTTCCTTACAWGAAATTGGAAAATAAATCAAAATTGAGTAACTCATAAGGCAGCTGTCTTTCACATGGCCATTTTGGCACCAGTGTTAATTCCATTTCTCCTAAATTATGGCCTGCAGAAAACCAGCAAAAGAATCAAGGAAAAAAAATAGCAATCACTTTCAAAAAGAATTTGTCAAGCATTCACAAACCTTCAAATCAAAGACTAGAAGTATGAATGCAGATGGCCTCAGTGAAGGCAAAAAATCACTGTTTTATTTTGCTTACCAATGCAGTTTWTGTTTAATTTTGAACAAGCTTACAGCTGCTACACCCACAGGGTGGTCACCTCAACACCTTCTGGCAGCAAACTCCAAAAACCTTTTCTTGAACTTCTGCCAGATCTTGCAAAGAGCATCTGAGAACAAAACCAACAACAGGGTAAGCAAATAGAGCTCAATTATCCAAAGAGAATGTTCACACCTGTGTGAAAGGAGATTAAAATGACAAATTAAAGCAGGATAATTTTGAAATTATGGACTGGAGCCTGACTGGCAAGAGCACAGTAAAGTGGCAACGGGTAGATGTACTTTTGTAGAAATCTTTCTTATCTTTCATGGCAGAATGAGAGAAGACTGGATACTAAGCACTAATTAATTATTTTGAATGAACTATTCTGTTGTTTGGCCAAAACAAACAGTAGATTCTTTATTGCAGACGTTTTGGAACACATCCCCTTGTACTTAAATCAAGGCTGTACCTAAAATTCCTGTGCTACAGTAAGCATTCTCAAGGCAAAGGAACAAGGCTGGAGCCTTTTCCCCCCTATTCATATTCCCAACATTTTTTTCTTTTCTACCCATCTAGTTTTATAAAAGTTTAGTGTCTCCTCTGGTAGAAAATACATTTTCCCCATTCTAACAGCAGTAATTGCAGCGATTTCTGAGCTATACCTGGGATTTTCTGACTTTTAAATCAAGTATCTGGTAAAAAGAACAAGAAGTTTTGCATTCAGCAACAATACAGTTGTGTAAATGATGCAATTATCACTTAATCCATGCAAGTTTAGTGTCATACTAATTCCAAAATGTATTGATGCTAAAAACAAGAAGGACTTCAAGGTTCAGTTGTCTTCAAAGACGAGTAAGATCTGATGAAACATCATGGATTGATGTTCTTAACAGGTATTATTTTTAGTGCTTCTTTTAGGATTATCACTGCTCTGAGCTTCTGGTGAGATGCCTTAGCTCTCTAATCTGACTGAAAATTAAACTGGCGAGGAGATAAACACACACATAAAGTATTTTAATTAATTTTCAGCTAAATTAGTGAGATGGTTGCCATGAAATCACCAGGACCAAAGTGATGGAGAGGGTGTTGTACAGCCTGTTGTGCTCAGGGTGTAGAAATGTGTCAGACCATAAACCCCCGTGTGCTTCAGCTGGTTTTCAGAGGTCAGTGAGTGTCACTGTCATATTTTCTGAAAAATCCCTTTGCCAGGATTTCGTCTCCTGGGAAGCTGAGAAGCCTCAGAGAAAAATGAAAACAATAATTCTCTGATTGCTTCTCCTGTGTTTTGCTGCTTTGCAATGTGGTTTGSAGATTGTTTATCCAACAGGAGGGTGTTTGATTGGTTTCATGTGAATTGTTTTGACTTAATGACCAATCATGGTCCAGCTGTGTTGAGGCTCTGGAAGCAGTCACAAGTTTTTTATTATTATCTTTTAGCCTTCTGTCTGTATCTTCTGTATTCTTTAGTATAGWTTTAATATAGYATAAGAATAGAATAGAATAGAATAGAATAGAATAGAATAGAATAGAATAGAATAGAATAGAATAGAATAGAATAGAATAGAATAGAATAGAATAGAATNTAGAATAGAATAGAATAGAATAGAATAGAATAGAATAGAATAGAATAGAATAGAATAGAATAGAATAGAATAGAATAGAATAGAATAGAATAGAAGCCTTCTAAGAACATGGAGCAGCCAAGTTAGTGCAGCCTGAGCAGTGTCACTGTCATTCCTGTGACAGCACTCCTGGCAGAAAAAGAGCCACCTGGAAAAAAGCAAAGCCAGAGAACATGACACTCAGACGGCACAGGTTTGACACTCAGATGGCACGGGTTTGGCACGTGAAGATTCAACAAGGTTGAAGAGGAGCAGCCCTGCARCAAACCCAAGGGGTGTTTGGGCTGGCTGGGCTGGGAGAGCCTCAGGCTGCAGGAAAACCCTGTTGTCCATCACTTTTTTCCTGAAAAACCTTCTTCTTGCCAATACCTCTGCAAAAGGCATTCACAAAGGCTTCCTCAAGAAATCTCTTCACTGGAGAAGAGAGGCACTGGAGCATGAGTTTCAGAATGTTTTGGGCTCAGAAGCCAGGCCTGCGCTTGCACAGCCTTTGTTGTTCAGGACCACACTTTGGTACTTCATCAMCACTTTAATAAGGCAAAACAGTTTTTCTTTGGAGGAGTACTGGTTTTGATGTGAAAATACATAGCATTTTAGAAATTACTTCATTTTGTAATGGTGAGGAAAACTTTGCTCCATCAGTTCCTATAGTAGCTGGCTCATAACTCATGAAATTCATGGGTATTTATCTGTGTTACTCTTGGGAGTGCCAACACAGAGGGATGSTCAGGACTTCCAGATATTTCTTCACATGAGCACAAGACAAACAATTCAGTGAAAATCTGTAGGATTCAGGTGGATCAAAGAGCTTTGCTAAGTGTGCTTTAGGGTTTTTTCTTGTTACATACACTGAATGCACTATTTAAAGTTTTAAAGATTTTTATTTAAATCTATTTGAATTTATGCGTCATACTGGAAAGCTGTCATTCCTCTTGACATTCCCCAGCCAGCCCAGAGTGCTCTCAGATTAAATTTGCAATGCTCCAGGGTCAAAATTCTTTTAGAGACATTACTTCATGTCCCCTAATGCAACACATTACTTCAGGAAGCTGTGCAAGTGTTCKTTTGGAGTTTGTTGGCTTTACTAGGATGGGAGCATGTGATCCTTCAATCAGTTTTGCAGAAATGTGATTTACCTCAGCACAAATTTCCCACACAGAGGGAAATTACCCTGCACAAATCTACAAAACATTGTGTCTATCCAGTCACATGGAACAAAAAGAGGTGAAACATAGGAAGTTAATTTCAAAGCCACATGGAATGTTCCTGGTTACAGATATTAACCAGATTCATTTAACTATTTAAGCCAATAAACTTTATAAGAACTGCTCCTCAAATTAATTGCATCTTACCATAGAATTTTTATTCTTAGATTGAAGTGGGACATTTTTCAGTTGAACCTGTCCCAGAATAATAGGGTAATACCAAAAGTCTCGATTTTCAGGAGCCATCCTTTGGACATGTTTCATAAACCCAAAACTTTTACAAGCATAAAAATCTGCAGATCTAAATTAAGACATAGATCTTAATGGATGGAAAATACTGCTTTTTTTTCTTCCTCCTAGCATTCCAATTTTCTGTGTTCCTTTAAGTGCTTAATGTTAATTACAAGTAGTTTCAATGCAAGCTTTGCATGTAAATCTCCTGTGGGTAAATGGGAAAACAGATGAGTTTCCTGCAAGGAATTAATTATTTGTTATATCTCTTGAGATTCCATTTTCTTAGTATGGCACTTGCAACTGATTCACCAAGCCAGATTTATCCACATTAATGTGTTTGAAGAAATCATATTTTATTTGAGTGTAAGAATTTCAGATTAACAAATAAAGGCTCAGCCGCATTTGCATCTTCGGGGAAAGCCACGTACGGTCAAATCTCGGATGGATGAGTTAGTCCTGAGCAAAGCTTTATTTCCCTCTTCAGATTTCTGACAGTCTGGCAGTTCTGATAAAATAGCCCTTCATTTCTTAGAGAATATTATGTTCTTTAAATTATGAAAGAAATATGAGAATTAATAAAAAACAAGTTGAAGGCTATAGACTGTATACACTGGGGACTCAAGAAAACTGATCAACAGATTGACTTCAAGATCCTGAAGTAGCAAACAGTTTTAACTTTAAAAAATTCACTTTGGTGAATCATCACTGAGGTGAAGGAGTAGTAACATCTGATTACTTCAACTCAGTTTTTGCTTTATTAATRGCATCTTGAACTTCCTGTGGCTGGAAGTGTCTCCCCACAAGGGAGAAACATACTACAGACATTTTTGAAAGGAGTTCATGAACTCATGTACTGCTGGCTTTACTCAGCATGGCTATGGAACTGTTTCCACCAAAAATTAATGTTCACCTCTCAGCTGCAAGGTTTCAATGYTAAAATGACTGCCCTCCAGTCAGATTTTGATGCCTCATGAACCCAGGAGATAACAAGAATTTGATGGCTTTGATGTCACGTCTCGCTTCATTACAGCATCAAATGTGCATGTGCTGATTATGCTTATTTTTAAATTTTGACCTGCACATACCAAGGTATTTACAATGCAGATAGAGACTAAAAAATCATGCATTTTTCAAGCAGACATGCATTTTATTTCTCCATTTAGTTTCTCCATATTTTTTTTGCTGGCAATAAAAAAAAATTAAGCATTTTGATTGACCATTGGCTGGATTTCTTACAGTGATTCCTTATAGTATTTGGTCAGTTCAGTCCTTAATAAATTATTGATTTTTTTGACTTTGAATAGTCAATTTTGATCCTTGTGCCTGAACAATAGGCAGTTTTTAACCACGTTTCTAGTCAAGAAAAATGAATGGTGTCTTCAGTCCTCCTCAGTTTTCCTTCCTATTTTAGCTCTCCCATCTTGCTATGCTCTACAAGTTAGTGAAATGAGTGAGGCAGAGTCATGCCCTCTGTATTTCCCAATGATGTTACACCTCAGCTTTTAGCACAATGAGCCTGGGGTGTAGCTGGAAGAAGTCTGTTCAGATCTGCAACAGCTGATTCCTAGCAGAGACATGAGATACCACTGTTAGAGGTATTAATAACTTCTGCATGGCTGCTGGCACTAGAGCTGCTTCTGTATCAGGAACATGTTTTACCTATGTAGAATTGTTGGTGTACATGCCCATCAAGGCATGATTGAAGTATTCCTGGATCTGGCTGGTGTGGGAAAAGAGTTCATTACTTCTCATTTGGAGCCTGACACTTCCACAGATGAGCTAACTCTGCCCTGATCAATTCTGGGGCACAGTTGGTTGTTGGATTGCTTTGAACCATCTGTTCAGTACTAAACAGAGTGAAGAACATGCAGGTGATGGCTGAAAGGGTGTTGATTGTGGGAGCATGAGCTCCTGTTTGAGTGGCAAGAAGTGGTGAGGAGAGAGCAGCGCACTGGTCTCTCAGGAAGCGAGGGGATCAAGGAGGAGAGGTCTGAAGGGTCAGCACAGCTTTCAGCTGTCTCAGCAGCCAATTCTCAAAGCACTTCCCTGCTGAAACTGCTTCAGACTGCTACAAGCCCAGTTTATGAGGTAATACTACAGGAAGGGAACGTGCCACTTCTAAAAACAGGATGTTCTCACGGTGTCAAAAATAAAGGAATGTTAACAACCCTTCCAAAATAGGCTAAAATTCCACATTAATGCTGCATCAGGATCCAGCAAACCTCCAATTCCACACTAATGCTACATCAGGATCCAGCAAAACTACAATTCCACACTAATTCTACTTCAGGATCCAGCAAAACTACAATTCCACACTAATGCTACATCAGGATCCAGCAAAACTGCAATTCCACATTAATGCTACATCAGGATCCAGCAAAACTACAATTCCACATTAATGCTACATCAGGATCCAGCAAAACTCTTCAGGACAGGGTGAAATTTAAGGTATGGTCGTGCTTGCATATCTTGCACTTCATCTTTAATCCAGAGACCGGCTGCCAATGTGGATACACTCAGATCTAAAGAAGACTCTGTGGGTTTGGAAGACATCCCAGAAGACAAGCCCTCTCTCCTTCCATTTCCTAATTTCAAGTGCCCTAATTGTGGACCCTAGAGAAATAGGATGAGGAAACTGAGCTCAGGGGATCAGCTAAGTTTGCAGCCTTATAAAATTATATTCAGCTGTTGTTTCCTTAACTCCCACAGGAATGAGCAAACCTGGCTCTTGACTTAGTATACTGAATTTTAAATCCCAGACAAAAGACACTGTAGCCAATGATTAAGCCTCTTGCAGTTTGAATGTGAAGCAAGACAAGACCTTCACCTCTATTTTCTCTACTTCACATACTTTCTTTTAACATAATACACAACAGCAACTGACACTTCATGCAGATTTATTCTTCTATGAACTGTGTTAAAATCACTGAAAATGTAATATGCAACACAATTTCAGTGGACCATTCTGAATTTAARTTTTTCCCTTCAATAGTTCCTAAGATTTAGAATAGAATGCTTTTTTTTTTTTGTCCCAAGAGAGAAGCCATTGGGACATCAGTCCTTTTTTTAGTGGGAAGTGGGAGTATTTAATTTTGTGAGACATGGGCTGGAAGCTGGTAACATGTGAAATGAAGATGATGGAGCTGGAAATCCTGGAAAATCCTGGAAAATCAAACCACTTTCTCCTCTAGCACATCTGTCTCTTGTCCACCACGAAGACCAAATCAGAGGAAGGAGGGAGCAGCTCTTCCTTGACACTTTTAACCAGACGTCAGCAGAGAGCAGCATTTGCAAGAGGTGGATACACAGCAGGCTGGGGTTTGCACACACTGAGCCAGATCCTACCCCCAATTTACAGATGCTGATTTGCAGCAATCTATTTTGATCTATTTTTTAATCTTATCTATCTATTTACAGTTCATAATGAAGTTTATAACACTTGACAGTTTTACCAGGTTATCTGTTATCATGGCTGGGTGGGCTTTGATGATGCTGTGATTTTGAAGAATGTTAAGGAAATGGAAAAGGGGGACCTAAACTGGGAAACTAAGAAAATCTGATATCTCAGTGATGCTTGCAAATCAGGATTGAAAACCTCCGTTATTTCTTGGTTTTCAATGTTTTTTTCCCTCTGWATTAATATTTTGGTTGTTAAAAAATACAATGGTCTTGCTGAACTGGATATTTTAGACTACTATTTTGTCTGGATTTAGGATTTAAAAAAATCCTCAAAATATCTTTTCATGCTCCTTTATACTTTCCATAGATAGTGTATATAAAATATAAGGATTAAAATGCTCAGAAATTCTTGCTTTTTCTMGTTGACGTCCTTACAAAAATGTGTGTTCTTTTAGCTAAATTGTGCTTATTGCAGTAAGTGCACTTGCCTTTATGGCTTCCCATGATTCATTTTTTCAAGGCAGATAAATGCCTAATTTGCCACTTAGTGCACAATTTACTGTTTTTAATTTGTCAACTACTTTTAATTTGCAACGCTGCCGAAGCAAATATCCAAACACCACCTGATTTCTAATGAGGCATGCTGATCTCAAGGATGCAGCTCACACTGAGGGCATGGTGGCAAGACATTGCTSCAGATTTAATTCAATAATTGGGGTTTTTTTTACTGTCAGGATGAAGGATATCCTCCTAGCTGTAGTTCCATTATCCTTAAAGTCTGACTGARAGCAAACTGTTACAATTATACACTGTGCAAGTAAAGTTAAACACAAAAGTGTGTTCTTGAATCTTTGCTAAATCCAGGTGCCCAGAAGTCCAAAATCAGACCATTAAAACTTGTGGCCAGATTTCTGCTAATTCTGGAGGAGCAGATTAGCTCCTGGACTCACAAACTAAAGAAATAAATTAAAAGTAAATTAAAGAAAGTGCTGCTGCAGGTGCAGTTCTGGGCAGATCTCTGGGCCTGGGCAATGCAGCACCTCAGAGAGGTTAGAGGTGATGCAGGAGTGGTCCAAACCCAAAACATTGTAGTTGAGTATAGGAGCCCCTGTGGAGACTCTCTTCAAGTGTTAAAGTTGTTYTTGCATAACTTTCTTTTTTTGCCCTTTGGTTGGATGACTCTGGTATCCACAGGATAACCCTAGATTTACAGTATTTTTACATAGGGCATTTTAATTTTTTTTTTAGGCTGGCTTCTGCCTGTAAAGGTGTTATATGAGTACATTTTGATTACATATTTAATACCTGTACAGTGGTGGGAGTGAAAGTCATCCTCCTAGGAACCTTGTAAGGAAAACTTGAAAGGCTGCTGCCTTTTATTGTGAGGCCTTTTCCTGCAGGAACAAGAATACTCAGTAACAAAAGATGGGAATTTAGAAGAAAAGTGGTTTTGCTTAAAAACCAGCTACAGACCTGCCACTGTTGGTGCTTTCTCACAGAACACCTGAATTTTTTAGATTGGGTTAAAACCATATGTAGGGTATTTTAGTGCAAATTCTCTATTTTAACGTTTGAAGTTTCTATGTCATGAATTTTGAACTAATTGATCCCTTGCATCTAAACTTACATGAAAGCTGTAGATATGAACTTCTCTGCTTGTGAAAAATGAGGTTTTGTGGAATGGAACCTCAATTTTTATCTGTTCTGAGCTATGAGAATGGACTGCATCCCCAACCTCATAGAGTATTTGATCAGTCAGGACMTGCATTCTGCCTTGCATCACAATGCTTGCTGCTAATAGTCTTGTTTAATTAATAGGTGACTTGAGAGGAAGCTGAGAGGAGGAATCCAAGCATGGAAAGARAAGATGGAAGTATTTCTGGGGGGTGATTAGGCTGTATTAAAGCACAGTTCAGGAAACTGACAGTCTTCATTAGTTTCAGCAGAACTTATTTAGTATTTGTGTATTTTGCTCTCTCACCTCTGTTTGGAAAGCAAAGCTCTTTTTAGCACAGAACTGTGCCATCCACTTCTACAGTCTCCTTCTCCACTCCTTTTTTTAGGTTTTTCTGACAAGTTTCTGTAAGAACTCCACTCTCAGTGTGAGACTGTGAAGAAAGGGTTTATGGAACAGTTAGCTCCTACTCCCAAAACYAACCTGTATCTTTGGAGATGAAGTCTCCATTCATAGACTCAAATACWAGAGAGTTGTTAAATACCACAGTCCTTCTTTCCAGACAGGTTTGCAGGTGTCTTATAATTTGGAATAACTTTTCATATTGGATGTTATCACACAGAAAATAGAATTCATAATGTATAATAATGTATAATAATTCCAATATTCAAAATATAATTCATAATGAGGGCTGCTACTGAGGAAGATTCTACTGACCTACTGGGCTAAGTCAGATGACAGCAGACCAGTGGTGCAGTGCTAGGTTTGAGATCAAGAATAAATTAGTTTTAAAAAGAAGCAAAAAAAGCTGTCCAGTTTTGACCCAGGGAAGGATAAACATGCAAACATCAAGCTTTATTCTAGTGCAGAAAATGTAATTTCTAGGACCATGTTAACATTTGGCCAATTTATCCTTCCTCCAAGAATTCCAGATCTGAGTTTCTCAATGTGACAGTCTCATGATGTGGATGAGGACTTGCTTGTCTATTCTGGGCCGTGTTGTTTCTGCATCTATGAACTGCTGTGGGACAAATTTGTCCCAGATATGTGCAAGGAAGTGACTGTGGTCTCTGCCAGATAATTTATTGATATCTAGATAATAATTGCACACTGTTATCTAGGCAKTAGGTAATCACTGCTCTGTTACCAGCTCCTCTCTCACCTTGTCCCATCTTCCTGAGAAGTGGCAGCTGCTCCTGTTCTTTCTGATTAGTCCCTGAATAAAAACATGGAAAGTTGCTGGGCAGCTTTGAGGCTGAATGTCTCTGAAAGAGCCACACTGAGAATGCTGAGGTAGCTGTGACATCTGGCTCACACTGCTGGCATGTCAGGAAATCTGCTTTTTTTTTTGGTCAAAGACCTGAAATCACCCTTYAAAAGAACAGGCTGCTAAATGTGCATGTACCAGGAGAAAGAAATTATGGCAAATAAATACCAGGAGAAGAAAGAAGATGAGGAATAGAGTGACTTTTTTTGCTATGTATTTTTTATATAACCAGYGCTCCCCCTGTCCTTCCTTCTGTGCAATGGAATTCTGGCCTGGAAGAGAAACTTCCTGAATTGTGTATTGATCTTTCCTGCCCCTGTAGGAAGTGCATTTATAGCCTGAGTCTGCTGCTAGAGCAACAAGAGGGTGGCAGAGATACAGAGACTTGTGAACAAAACTCTAAGCATTCTGCATCAGAGCTCCCAAAACAGCAGATCAAACTGTTCCCTGATCAAAATATTTGTCCTTATGGAGGTTTGGCACTACTGTTCTGCACTCTTTTTCCTTTTAACTAAATGGCATTATCATTCCTTTATTAAAGCTTTAGTCAAAATGCAGAGTGTCAGCGTGAAATTCATATAAATTAATTTTTTTCTCATGTTGCAGGTACCAGCAGCACAGAAAATGCCCTCAGAATTGGACAACCTTGTCAACCTTGTGGTCAGCTCAGCTGGCAAACCATTTCCTGCTGGCAACTGGAAGGCTGCCTAAACATTATACAGAGATTAGCAACAAGTAGCACATAGTATGGTAACCCTTACTAAAAAAAWAATAAWTTAAAAATAAGAAAAAGGGGTGGAAAAAGCCATGTATACTGTGATTTTCAAATAAACACCACTCAGTGATCTTAAAAACYGATATGAATATTTTCCATTCCATATTTCCAGCTTTTGTCCTGAAAGGCAGAAAATTACAATTCTTTTAAAATAAACTCTTATGGCTTTTGATGGCCCTGCCTTGTGCAGGATTCATATTGTCTTCTGAGTTTCATTTAAGATATACCCACAAATGCTGATGTGCAGACCTGAAACCCAATTTCTAGTGATCTGCAGGGCAAGTCTAGARCACACAAAGGGAAGTATCAGGATATACTTCAAACAGTATTAACAAAAGGAGAAAGATGAGTTTGATTTTCTTTAAAAGCATGGATTTCACATTCTTTGCTAGACAAACTACTGATGTTGGACTCCAYTAAAATGTTCTGTGTTGCAATTTTTGAAAAAGCCAGAAGGAAGAAGCACATATTGGCAACAAATCTGCAGTCAGGTCCCTGGTCCAGCTCCAGGGATTTTTTGTTTCAGAAAATGAATGTGTTCCATGTAACACGCTGAAATTCTTCACAGGAAAGTATTTTGCCAACATATTGGGAAAATGTTGGGAAAAAGCTGACTGTGGCTTTCTTTATTACTGAAACACGTTTAAAACAGCAAATAAAAGCAGACAGTTTTCATTCCACAAAAGTTCAAGAGGCTCTGAAAGAGCAAAACTAGGAAAAATATTCAGGAGAAGAGGGAAATTTAGTAAGTTATTATGCCAGGATTTTATTTTGAGAAGACAGTATTGTAATCCTCCCATGGATGGTTATGGAGCTATTTGCCTCTATCTCTCAGCAGCTCCAGGGAAATCAATAGCTGTCAGAAAATGCCCTTTGCCATCTGTCATTACAGGTTATTCATAAACCTGATGCAATGCTGAGGAAGACACTGGGCAATCAGATGACTAAATGCCTGATGCCTCGAATGGAAATATTAAATAATAATTAAAACTGTCAGCCATTAATGCATCAATACAAACATGCTCATAGGATTTTTTTTCTCATTTTCATTTCCAGATCTCTGAAAGAATATTGAGCTGACAAAGACATATACCACTGATTGATTATTCATGCCCATCAATGTCCTCATTTCTCTGGGCTGGAAGACTTGAGCTGAAAGCAGCATCATGAATAATTTTTATATTCATAGAGCAAACTGTGTATTTATAATCCAGTAAAAGGTTGCTGCTGTTGGAGTAGATCATGCACAGGGAAAGGGAAGGATCCAAGGGTATCTTGCTTTTATTGTCCACACATTTGCCTCAGCTCTGCTCCCTCTCCCCCACAGCACTCAGTGCAGCTGATGGACTGGAAAGTTCCCCTGGAGAGTATCCAGGAGACACCAGCAACGTTCCTCATGCAAGGTGATGATAAATAAACACCCCCAGACGTTCCCTCAGACAGAAACACTCGTGCATGCACAGGGCAGCACCAACAGCCTCATCCTGCTCCCCTCTCTTCCTCCCATCAGGAGGAAGCTCCATTATTGGAAAATATTAACATGCACGTCCATCACGGCCCCAGCAGCTGGCCCTTGGGTTCTTCCAGCCCCATTTCCCCCCACAGGGAGAAACAGACAGCAAACTGGTGCCAGTCAGCCCCAGGCCCTGGGCTCTCACTGGAAGCTGGCTTGGACCTTCTGGTGGCTGCAGCAGCCACCTTGTGGTGCTGATCTCTGCAGTACCTGACCCAGACTCACAGCCACCTCATTGCTATGGTAAAATCAGGGAGCCCCTGATGTCTGGGAATRACTGGCATCTGACTCCAAGGCTTTGGAATGCTGAACACTCACTTTATTAAAACTATATTGTATTACATTATACTATACTGTATCAAACTACAAAGAACACTAAAGAATAGTAAAGAAAACTTGTGACTGTGTCCCAACGGCCAGGACAYGGCTTTGAGTGATTGGCCAAGGAAACAAAACAATCCTCAGCAGAATCCAACTGACAAATCACTTCAGGTGAACAATCTTCCTAGCACATTCCACATGTGCAAAACAACRGGAGCAGCAAATGAGATAAGAATTGTTTTGCTCATTGTTTTCTCTGCTTCTCTCACAGCTTCTCTCTGTTCAGAGGGAGTGTGATTACCTCCCATTGCCAGGCTCCCAAGCCCCTGGTCCTKTTTAAGAGCTGCTGTAATCACACCTGGCACGTGCACCCAGGCAGCAGCTGTGGATCCCCATCCCTTCCCCTGGACACAAGGACACTGGGCCCCTGTTGTGACCCATGGTCCCCACCTGAGCTGCTGGCACTGAAATGCACGCACACCAACACCGAACAGAATGCCCTCCCTCAGGACAATGGGCAGAGATTTAGTGTCTGTAATGTGTCACAACCCTCCCAGGAAATAACCTCTGAGTTATTTGGGTGTCACTGCCATATTTTCTGAAAAATCCCTTTGCCAGGATTTCTTCTCCTGAGAGAAGCTGAGAAGCCTCAGAGAAAAATGAGAACAATAATTATCTGCTTGCTTCTCCCTGTTTTGCTGCTTTGGAATGTGGTTGGAGATTGTTTATCCAACAGGTGGGTGTTTGATTGGTTTCATGTGAATTGTTTTGACTTAATGACCAATCACCATCAGCTGTGTCAGGACTCTGGCAGCAGTCATGAGTTTTCCTGATCATTCTTTGTAACCTTCTGTCTGTATCCTTTCTCTATTCTTTAGTATAGTTTTAGCATAGCATTCTTTAATATAAGTACATAAAATAATAAATTAGTCTTCTGAGAACATGGAGTCAGATTCATCAATCCCTCCTTCATCCTGGGAACCCCAGAAAATACCACATTTGGGCTTCTCCCATCTGCCATGGTGTTTCTGTGCTTCGTTGTGCCATAGACATGAGCCTTGGATCACAAACCCTAAGACAACCKGTTTAAAAAAACCCCAAAAGTTAATTATGATTTATGTATTGAGTAAATTCTTATTAGAACGTTAATGATTTATAGCTGCTTCCTCTAGAAGATGTATATAAAGGTCACTTTCTGAGATAGAGTTATTTACATGTAGAAATCTGACAGGTTCTCACTGATATTASAGGTGTATTCTTAAAGGATTTCACCATTTGAAACCATATAAAGGACAAGGAAAGGGGGGGTTTAATATCAGGAAGTAATCCCTGAATTAGCAAAGCAGACCAGTCCTGCATAAAATCATCCATCAAGAGAGTGATCAGGGACTTTTCTCATCTCCCAGGAACACTGAGGGTTTATTTAATTTCTTTTGCTGACAATTTTTTAGTTAAATCCCGTCTGGGTCGCCTCTTTTCCAGTCTTGATAATTACTATGGGCATTTCTAATATAAATTACATCCTAAATTGTTGAATGCAATTTCAAAMTGTTGGTCTAATTAAGGAGCTTCAGACTCACAAAACATTAATTAATCATGGAGTATCTGGGCAGCGTGTGTGTGTGTGTGTGTTCATGCTCAAAA
The DNA here is from genome assembly GCA_014549065.1 of Cardinalis cardinalis. Taxonomy (NCBI): domain Eukaryota; kingdom Metazoa; phylum Chordata; class Aves; order Passeriformes; family Cardinalidae; genus Cardinalis; species Cardinalis cardinalis. The sequence goes on along the minus strand of JACDOX010000086.1, from coordinate 1,685,179 downwards.
TAAAGCAGCTAGCAAATCTTTCCTTGGTAGTTGTGCTTTTTAGACAATTCATTACAATGTTCACTAGTTCCCGAGTGCAAAAGGCATTGTTTTCCTGGCAAGTTTGCCCAGACAAAATAAATAAATAAATAAATAWAGACACCAAAGTGCTTTGTAGCATCACATACCCATTCCCAAGAGCCAGCAGGAGAGCAGCTTTGTGAGGTGGGAGTGCTTTKTTCCTCACCCAGCACACAGCTTCACTCACACAGACACACACACGTGATATCAAACACAGCAGGACCTGCCCTCTTCCCCTCCTTCAGCAGAATAAMAACTCCCATCTCCCTGCAATCCTGGGAATAGGGGAATTCTTTGCTCTGGCTGCATCACAGCACCCTGCAAGTACAAATTTCTCCAATGACTAAGGGCTGTCTCGTCAGCCTCCAGTAACATACAGCAGAAAAAGCAAAATGTGTGAGAAAATTTATGAACTATAAGGCTGGAGGAAAAAAAAAAAGATTTGGTATGAAAAACTACCTTCAGGCTAAGTMAAGCAGAAGATGAGGGTCTTTCTGGCATTAGAAATAAAAAAGTAAATTTTCTAGGCTGACCTGGACATATCTAACAAAGCCACAAAGCTTATTGGAGAAGAGTACAGGAGATGTGGTCAAGCTGAAAGTGAYGAAACTGAAGTTGTACCTAATTTTGTCATTTACTGTTATTATTCATTGAAAATGATAGGTTTCTCATCCAAAATCTCACCTTTATTTTGTTGTGATATTGCTCACGAAGAGGATAATATATTACTGCAAATATGCAATTAATCTTCATTCAAGATKATTAAAGTGGTTCAATAGCATGTTTTTCTTTGAAAAACAAGAAAGTTGAGYGCAAGCTATAACAGATGATTTGTTTTACAAGCACTAGTTAGACAGAGACCACATTAATTAAAACAATGCAGAGGCCTGTACTCACATCTCATATATAAATTGGTTTAAGCCAACTGAAATTGATATCTCAGTGCAGTCCACTGCCAATTAAAATATGAACATGTAGAGCAGTAGCAGGGGTGTGACAGCCTCTGTGTTAATGAATTCTAAGAGCAAAGGTTATTTTTACCTGAAGGACCCTTTGTAGTTAAGAGAGAATGCATCATATGAAACCCATCAAATATGCCAGACCACTGGGAAACCACTGTATTTGTCACAGACCATCACAAATTCTTATCAGTCCTTTTGCCATCAAACAGCTTCTGGTAACAAAACAGCTCCAAATGCAGAGTGAGGAACTGCAGACCTGGACTTMGGAACAGGACAGGGGGGGAATGTTCTTAAACTGAAAGAAGGTAGGGTCAGGTGAGATATCAGGATGAAATTCTTTGCTGGAAGGGAGGTGAGGCACTGGAACAGATTTCCCRGAGAAGCTGTGGCTGCTCCATCCCTGGAAGTGTTCAAGGCCAGGTTGGATGGGGCTCTGAGCAACCTGGTCTAGGAAAAAGTGCTCCTGCCCATGGCAGGGGGGTTGGAAATGGATGATCTTAAAGGCCCATTTCAATACAAACCATCCTGCGATTAATATTAGGAAATCGTTTTTATGACAAATGACCATTATGTAAAGCTAATTTCAATTAGTTTATGTGTCAGGATATATTTTGCTGGTAAAAGGAAAAAAAAGGAGTTTATCAAGCCATATAAACATMATCAGTTGATTGCATTTTGTGGTGGGGAAAAAGATATCAGTCTGGGCAAAAAGAACAACAATATGCAAAAGGTAAATTAATTCTTTTAAAGAAAAATGTTGGCTSAACACTGCCTCCAGGGACATAATTCTGGATTTTTAACAAAAGGGAAATCTAGAATGTTAAGGCTTCTCCTCAAGAAGGTAAGAAATGTTAGCATCTAGCAGTCACTGACGCACAGAAGCACAAACCCCTCAAAGAAGTGACCGYTTTAACTGCTGAGTCTCCTTAATTCTTTATGTAAAATTCAGGCTATCTTGAAGCTGATGAACACAAAGACAAAGGGAGAAAAAAGAATAGTCAAAAAAACCCCAAAAAAGAACAAAAAACCCACAAAAACCCCAGAGGMCCAAGTGGCAGAGCTGAGTCTCATTTGGTTCTCTGAATTGTTCTTCTGCCCCAAACTTCCATCTACAGATCCTTCTCAAGCAGGGAAAGAACTTGTGAGGAGCTTGCGCCTGCATGATTTCTGTACAGCCTCCGAGCTGCTAAACCTGAAACCAGAAACACAATCCCCTAAGGCTGGAAATCCTGATAATTTTGGTCCTGTTGCAGGTATTCAGATGCTTTGCACCAGTGGCTGTATGATTGCCTCCATAAATAGCTAATCAGACCCGTTACACTTAATAAAAACAAGTCAAAGTTTAAGTCACCGTGGAAYACCCAGCCCTTGGCCTCCATGCATGAATGAGTTTGAAAGGAGCAGGCTGTTACAATAAAAATAACAGATTTATCTACTAGCTGGTTTTTCCAGGGAAGAAAGCATGACAGAGCAGTTTGGGCCTAGAATTTTTGATGGATTAAAAGAACAACTTTGGGTCTTATCTTTGATGTCACGTAATGTGGGATTTATAAGCAAATTTAACTAAATAACAGATAAAGAATGATCAGACTTCAGTCATGACAGCAACAAGCTCCTGCAGTGCTTATAATTATCATTTATTCTGTGCCATGCACAGGTCTGATTAGAATTTGAAATGAGCAAGCTCCAGTTCAGCACCCGGCACGATTATTTTGCTCCTGTGCTCTGAATAATTGCAATCTTCCCAGTCTCCACACTTGGAATTGTGTTTTCTTGGAACTCAGATGAGCAGTGAGAAACATATATAATGGACAGAACAGAACAGATTTATTTATCATTTCAAACTCCCTTTGCTACCTGTCTGCCCTTCTCCATTGTCAAGCGGATTTTTGCCTCTCTTCCATCAACTAATTTTTCCTGATTACCTGCCTGCGTCTCTCCCCACCTTTACTCTTTCCTCCTGATTCCAGAGCACAGATGCTGAATAAATGCCTTTATCACCAGGTCCTTCTAGTTCAGTGAGACAATATGAAGACCTACCAAATATTTATGAGTTCTACTCAGCTGTTGTGGTAATACACAAGTGAGACAGCAGCTCTTGGAAGCAGCAACTGCTGACCATTGCCAGGCAACTCTGAATTCCACTTAGGCAGCTTTACATGCCAAGAAATAAGTCACAGTCTGTTGCACATGTTTGTTTGTGTACAGATTTTGCCACTCACACAAGTGTTATATCTAACAGTTAACTCCCTGTATGCAGCTGCATTTAGGCATCCACTTAATAGAGCACAAACTTAAAATCCATTTCATATATGTTATTTCCTAAATAATAAAAAAACCCCAGCAAACTATGATGTTCTGTTAAACACGTTTCCTCTTATTTGATTTACATTATAATAAAGCTGTCAGTGTTAGTGCAGCACTTGAAAGGTTTCCTGATCCCTCCTCCTCCTGGAAGCCTCAGTCTGGAATATGAAGCACAGCATCCTGATTTAGTATTCACTGTGTGCAYGGTAACACTGACCTTGTGCCTCAAGTGGTTTTAATATTTCAGAGACATGAGGATTAAACTCCATGGGAACATAGAATGGAATAGTGGCAGGGCAAGAAGYGATGAATTTAAAAAAGTAAAAAAAAATAATGTCCTATGTGATCAGACATCTAAATTAAAGTAATTTTACTGTCAAAACAATCAGTTAACTATGCAAGTAATTAGCAAATGGTGTCAGTATTCTTTAAATCTCCCTGAGAATGTTTGATGTGCTTGGTGGATAGCTGATAGTGATAGCTCAAGGGGTAGCTGATGGGTTGTTCAKCTCCTCCACAACCTGCTGTTCAATGCCCAGTGTGCCAAATGTCAGCACTTCTTGGGATGACCTGGATCATCACAGTCCTCAAGCAGGCAGCAAATGTCTCAGCAGTAAGGTGGAATTTTTAAAGAAGTTGGAGGGACATATTTTGAAGTTCAGAGTTTGTCCTTCACCCCTCTGACTTCTTGAATCTCCACCATGAAGCAGGGATGAGACCCAGCATATGGTATGGCAGAGACCAGCACTGCTCCTGTGTGTCCCATCTCTGCACAACACCAACACAAGCTGGAAGGCCCTGAGAGTCTATGAAGTCTTGTACAGCACATGGTGGGTTCTGGTGTTTCAAGCCATTTTTGATGTTTTAGTGGGTTTTAGCATGTTTTATCAGGTTTAGCAGAGCATTTATAGCTTTTTTGTGTTTGGGGGTTCTTTTGTGCATGTGGTTTTTTTACCTTTTTTTCCCATTTTTCAGTGGTATAAGCAGTASAGCTTCTTCCTTTTGCCTTTCCCAAGCTTCTTACAGGCAATAAAAACAGCAAGGAAGTGAAACTGTCCTCTGGCTACATCAGGCTMATCATCAATTACCTCCTATGTGAAGATGAGCCAGTGTATTTTCCCCAAGATACTACCAAAGCAACAGAGAAAAGTAGAAAAAAACATTTTCAAGAGCAGCATATCTTTTTAATTTATAAACAGAAATTAACATTTGTTTCTTATTTTTTACCTCTTGCCTCTAGCAAGCATTCATAAACCTTTCCCTCTTCAAACGACTGGAAGGAACTTGGAAACAAGAAAGCCAAATTAGGACCTGGGCAGAATATTCTTAAATTACAAATMACCCAATGAAGAGTTCAATCTCATTGTGAAATCAAAATTGTTTTGTCTGAGAACAGAGATATAAAATTGAKCTGTTTGGGATCCATCACAGCTTGGGCTCAGACAGTAAATTTAATGTAGAAAATGAAGAGTAATTCTACTCTTACAACTCTTTCAGATATCAAGATAAGATAGTAAAAGTTTATAGATATTGCCTTTGAAATATTTGCTGCGATGGAGATAGGAAGGGACTTGCAATTCCTATAAGAAAAGAAATCCAAACCAAATCAAATTTAACTCAATTATGTTCTTCACCCTAGGATTTTAAAGAGCTCTGGAAATTCATGCTTTTGCACATCACTGCTGAGAATGACCCAGTCCCGCCCTGGGAGCTGCAGTTCAAAATTCAGAGAACAGAACTAGAACATCTCCTCATGGACTTGTCAAGAGTTAAGCCAAACTTTCTGATAGCATAAGAAATAGCCAGTATGTCATGGGTTTTTTGTTTTTAACTGCATTTTTAAAGCTAGAAATATAATGGAATTGCTACACCACTSTGCAAGCCTAACTCATCTGATAAATTAAATACTCCAAATGAAAATTGATGGATTTTTGATCCACCATAAGAAATTGTTTCTGTAAGTCAGAACTCAACCTGCTGTGCTGCTGAGAGCAAAAAGTGCACTTTGGTAATTGAGATGACTGATCACTTGTCAGGAATCAATATTGGTTATGTGAGTTTTCATTCTCAGATCCTCCAGGGAATTGATTTCCCCAGCCTGAATTACAGGATTACAGGAGCACTGTTTTACAGAGGGTCTTTGTCTCCCCCTTTGTTTGATGAATGTGAATAAAATGAAGTAACTCTGAGGACAGCCAGCCAAGAATTATAACCCTGGGAGCCATCCTGCACTCAGACTTGGAAAACTTCCTTGCCCTGTGGCACAACCCATGTGGCTGTGGACAGCTCAGAGCACCAACAAAATGCATTGGTTTTCTTGCAAGCAGGATMTGAGCAGATGAACTTGCTGGGCTATTATGCAAATAAGGACTTACAATTTCTTAAAAACAATGCCATCATTTTCACAGTGCCATTTTTAAGACTTTTGCTGCCAAGGCAGTTTTCATAAGAAGACATGCAATTTGTTAACCATTCAAAATCCTCTGACGGGTACACAGCACTTGTGAGCTGTGATAATGTGCTTTCCTCTCTGGTATTCTCCATCTGGAAATTTCCTTATGCATTACAAAGCAGGATGTTTCAACACTCAACCAAATTTGGAGAGAGGGGAAATCAGTGCTCTTAAAAATGAAGTGATGCCTCATTGACAATAAGTCACTAGGGTAATCAGAAATAAACCGAGGCTCCCCTGTCAAATATTTGAAACATGCTGCCTATTTGAAAATATTAAAACATGCTACCTCTCTTCATTAGGAAAGGATTTATTTTATTAGTGAAATGTGCCACACTTGATGCATTCAAATTCTTTCACAAGGTATAGATAAACCTGACGATGTGGTGTCGAGACACTGCATTTTAATCTCCATGGCAGGGATGAAATAACAGCAGCACAGWAATTTTAGGCCAGTTGGCCGTCATCACACACTGAGCCTGTGTCGGAGTACAATAGCTCATCTGCTCCTCACATCTGCAGAAATGACACAAAAAATCTACCCCAAAAAAGGTTTGGTGGGCCTGTTCAGATGACCACCTACCCATAACATTGATTATTAAAACWAAGCAGCCTCCTCAGATTGGAGGAACAGAACTGGCTGTTTGGGAAGAGCAGATGTTTTGCTTTTGTCATACTGTCCTGCTTCCCCCAAGGTTAATTTTCTTCATCCACTTCTGTGTTCCCTCTCTCCTCTCCCTCTTACAAATCTGCATCTCCTGGCTTAAGAAATTGGGATGAGCAATACTTCCATTTGGGGGTGTACTTGTCTGCTTCTGCAGAATCAGAGGCCAGAGCAGAGATTGCAAGGTATTTCAGTTTTAAAAGTAGCTTCTTTGGATTCCAAATCCAAGTAGGGAATTGGTCCAGCTGGACCAATCTTAGTTCAATCTGCCCAGCTGGGTATCTGCCCAACTGGCTATCRGAGTTGGAGAGCTCAGGGAAGACTCCTGTATGACAGCTGCAATTTAAATATAAAAAAAGGAAAACCACACACAGTTGCATGTGAAGTAGAACAATGAATAACACAGAGAATTCAAAAATGTTGTTCATAACATAATACCCCAGCTAAAAATACATGCAGCTGTGGCATCAGAGAAATAGAGATGAGGCATAAAAAAATAGGTGTAGAAGCACACAGAATTCTGGCATTGCTCACTAACAAAAGATGTTATTCATCACAGAATTGATAATGAATACTGTAAAGGTGATACATCAGCACCTTCAGTCTGGCCAATCTCACAGCCAGATTACAAAGACCGACCTGTGAGAATTTTCTGAGCATTCTGGAGGAACTGCAGACCCGAAGTCAGGCTTAGAAGAGGACATAACACTGCCAGTATCATTTGGTCACCTCTTTCACCCACCACTGATGAAGAAGTTTCCCTGATATATTCACCTCTGCACATAAAGTCTTAAGTCATCAGTGACTGAAACTGAAATATTCGTATTTGAGCAGAATTGATAAATACCTGCCTGCCCTGAGAGGATTTAAGGAGCCTGTGGCCTCACCACCAACCAGCAGAAATCCACTAAAAAGCACATATATTTTTGCTGCACCTCTCCAGTGCTGCTCTATCCCTTTGATGCATTGCTGAGCTGAACCACTGGAGAAACACGGAATGGGCAGAGTAGCCCATCACTTAACAGGGTAAGAGAGCTGATCTCAGCCTGGCCAGCAGCTCCCCCCTGGCAGCAGCCTTCCAGCAGCCAGAATCAGCACGGCAGGATGGAGTCCAACCAAGAGCACATTGTCCTCAGTCATTGGCAAGGACGTGGCAAAGCAGCTCTGCTCCGTTTGTGCTTCGCAGAGCGCCAGGAATCTTTTGTAGATTGGTTGCTCTGTCTTTTTGAAAGGCTTGAATCAGCCATGCTGATGTGCCTTAATTCTGGAGAGAAACTACATCCAGAGTTTCTGCAAGTCATAAAGTCTCAGGGCAAACTTCTTTTAAAAGGACAAGTTATTTTTGTAGCCAACAACGCTGGTGACTGCAAAGGTTGTCTCAACAGTAAACAAATTTCCAGGTCTTTGAGTGCTCAGTAGTTCTGACTCTACCCTCTAGCACAGCAAGGCACAAAAACACGATGACAAAACAAGAAATGACAAAAGTAATRTCCTCATTTGAGAACACACTCTTCATCTCTGATGAAATCTGCACTCTTATCTGCAGTGTGATAATCACTCTTATCTACATGGAAGTGTGTTTCATGGGTGTCAAAACATGCTGCAGAGAGAAAGCAGAGCCCTACAAACCAAWGGAAAAAAATCATCAATTCATAATTGCTCCCAGTGCTCCTGGATAAAAGATTGTCTCTAGATACTATCAACAGATTTATTATATATATATATATATTTAAAGGGATCTCTGTGCTCTGGCAGCTTTTATTCGGATTTCTCTGGAAAATATACTTGAAATATATGGTACAGACATTTTCATTTACACCAGAAACACAGGGGCAAGACTTTCTAATCTGGTGATGTATCAGTGCTGGGCTGAGTGCTCATAGATTAGAAAAAAGTAGATACAGTCATAGCAAATTACTTCTGAACTTCTTTGAAGCTYATAAAACTGCTATTACAATCCAAAGGAAGCGTGACAAGGTTCAKCAAAGATTCATTGCTTGTTGTTGTAGACTTCAAATGATGAATGAGAGAGGGTACATTAAAATTCTGCTGCTGCCACTAGCACTTCAGGAAGCTTTTGGAGGATAAATACTGCTTCTACTTAAAGCCAACAGGTTTTGAAAGAATGAGTCACATTTTCCACTACAACTTAACAATCTTGTTTAATAATTAACATAAAGGGGCACTGGCTGCTCTCATCAGGCAAACACATGCTAGAAAATACAACAGATTCCTCCACAGATATTCAGATATTCAAAGCCAAAGCATTGCATGCTGCTGGGATTATGGCAGTGCTCTGGGTGACAGGCAGGACTGATCAGCTTTTGTTTTCTCCTGCAGACCTTGCTAACTGCATCTAGGTTTWCAAGGCCAAAGAGTCAGAGAAGGAGCACATTCAGGGAATATCTTTGACATCCCTTGAGAAAAGGCTCTCAGATGACCTGAGGTGGCATGGCTTACAACGACCCCACAGCAGCAAGCCTCAACCTGCCAGCAGCACTTGTCAAAAATGTGCTCTAAATAACCATGTTAAAAATACAGATTCCTTTTCTTGTATAGTATAACCCCATAAGTGATGTTACTGTTTGGACCTGCTTTATGTGGCAGATAAAACACAAAGATAACAGAAGAGCACTTCCTTTGTTCATTATATTAAGAGACAAGAATTTATTCAGCTTTTAGATGACCTGTGTGGGCATGTGCATATCAAGGAGCACGTAATTAAACACTAAAGTATTTAAAAGCCTATAAACAGACAATAAAGGGGATATAAAACCCACTTTATATTCCTTTAKAGTTCATCTCATGCAATTTCTTAGACAATATAAACATGTATCAATATATGTTAAAAAAAGGCTGCTTCAGGGCTGAATTTGARGACCTAGAACCAAAACGCTAGGTGGCAAAACTCAAGGGTGATATAATCTGCAGTGGATGGAACAAGGGGTTAAAACAGACCAAATGCCCCCCAGCAACCTGCACAACTCCACACCATKGAAGGTGACACCAGTGCCTGTAAATGGGACATGTTCCCCCTGTGAACACAGCTCTGCTGCTCTGCAGCCTACAAAAATTTATCATCCTTTGCCAGATTGAGGCAACTTCTATGCTGCTGATCTAGGCTAATAACAAATTTGTGCTGTTGCACATTTAAACATCAAACTMCTGTAGGAATGAGTCTTTATTCATTTTCCAGGATGAAAGGATGTCYATCAAAATAGCTAATTTCCATTTGTACCTAGTTACAACCAAACTAGAATAATTTTATTCTCAAATAAATGTCCACAAGCAGATGAAGGATTTGGATTAGAACCAGTGCCACTGTTTTTCAGTCTGAGCTTGCACTGGGTTTGCTTTAAATGTAGCACTGAAAGATGCATGAAACAGGATCCAGTGGGTGATAAAGAAGGAGGATAAATGGGTAAAGCCAAAACGAATTAGAAGGGTGCAAAACACTGACATGGGGAGCAGWTTTGATCACTATTCTTTACATTTTAGTGCTTTCTGGCAGCAYCAAATTACAGCACACATGCATTCAGAGGCTGAAGCACACTTCAGTTTGTCAGTAGGCCCTGAGGCACAGCACCAGCCCAGGTCAGGTACCCATCTTGGTGGCAGTGGAACAAATGCATTTTGACTAATTCCCCTGAATTCCATTGTTTCCTCCCATGAGAAAAAGTATTSATTATTTAGGATTGTAATACCATCTAGATGTGTAATTCCTGATTTCAGCTGTGCCGTACAGGCACTACTCCGAGAGAGAAATGCCTCCATCTCCCAAGAGCTCATAAAACACAGAGAAATCCTGCTTTGCTTGTTCTACAAAACTTGTACTAAGCTTTACTTGCACTATTAAGTGCTTGGTACKTTAAATTACTATACACAGGTGAGAGCCATTCCATAAGACTGGATGACTTTTATGCTATTTAAAATGTTTCCATAAATCTTGGGGTGCTCTGTAAAAGTTGTTTTTTCCAGTCAGGGTTTCACACTGATGATCAGTGGCTGCATATCTGTTTAAAAATACTGAAACTGTCAGAGCAGTGGGACAGGAAAATTTCTTCAGGTCTGTCAGGAGACTGGTGATATTAGGGATAATTTATAGTAAAAAAGGAGCAACATCTCTTTGAGATTTAGACTAAACAAGGTATTTTGGCTTTTAATGCTTTATTCTGTTGCCAAAACACAGTACTCAAATATGAGGTTTCATGACTAGGAAAAAAAAATTAAAAAGCACTTTACCTTCCTCAGAGTTTTACTGAGAGCTTGACTTCACTAAAATTCATGGAGCTGGGCCACAGAAGCATATTTTCTCTTACATGRGAGTTGGCCAGCAATTAGAGGTGATAAAATAACTACTTCAAGGGCACAAGCACTAAAAAATATTTCTAGACCTGTGGTTTATTAAACTGCATYAGAAAAGATGTCTGCAGAAAAGTCTGCAGAAGTCTGCAGCAAAGAACTTCATTCTTTGGTTGAGATGTATCACTGAAACACATCATCAGGATTTATTTGCAGCATGTTCACGTTTTCTGGGAGAAAAGAAGGGGAATATTGTATTTCATGGGAGAATTTTCCCTCTTTTCCTCCTGCAACTGTGTTACTGAGCAGAACAAAAATAAACCAGAACAATGTGTTCATGAGCAATGGATGATGGAAAAACTCACCAGAGCAGGAATCTGGACTGAGATCACCAATGTAAAGTTCAGTGGAACATGGATGGCAGCCCAGTACTTGCTGCTTCCCAAAAAATAAAAGATTCAACTCTTGGTTCCTTTCGACCTTTTCATCTCCTGTTCTATTTGTAGCAACTCAAGCTTTATCTAACATCCAATAACATTTTTGATGAACTAAACTTACTGTATTTTTTTGGGTTTTCTTCTGTTTTTAATTTCCACCAACGTCTTGGTAGAAATTGTGTAGTGTTAGCTGGGGCTCACATGAAACAGAAGGCATGATTTCCATCAACTTCCATGTAGCCAGATTTTTACCAAGTTGGTATAACTTTCTGYGATAGCTTAGCATGAACATTGAAATTTTACCCTTATCCCTCAAAAATGCAGGTTGCCTTTCCATTAACATAATTCAGCTTAATGGATGTGGTATCGAGATCTAAAGATTCTTACCAACAAAAGCCTAGAGACTTTCCAGTGTGAACCTACTCCCCATKTAGAGGGAATGGGCATCAAATGGAAACAACGAATAATAATTTACCTCCAGTAAATTCAAGGATTTTGGATCATGAGCTATGATTTTT
>JACDOX010000086.1:1657051-1673401 GCA_014549065.1 Cardinalis cardinalis | reverse complement strand
AGGATTTTTTTTTTTTTTTTTTTGGCAAAAATACCTGTGTGGAGATGGAATGAAGAAAGGGAAAGCAACAGACTGCTAATACCCTTGCTAACAATGTAGGATTACTCATGACCYCAAAAACATTGCCAGATCATAACAACCTCAGAGCAGTTTCTGTAAGGTGTAGGTTGAAGAACTTTTGCTTTCTCTTCGAGGGGCTTAGTGCAAAAGGAAGAATATGGCTCAAGGAAGCAGATGGAAAAACATTTCTGACAGCTTAAGTACAGTTAATTATTTGTAGGCGAAGCATTCTGCTATCAGCACTGATTTGCTGTACTTGAAACTGAAACAGTCAGAGCAGCAACAATTTTATTCAGCATCACTGCAATTACCTGACTATAAATAGGAGACCTTGCCTTTCATCCCTTCCAGGAACAGGCAGCTAAAGGCCAGCACACTGTGTAGATGCCTCTTTGGTAAGCAGCTCATCCAAGTCTCATTCTCTCCCATTTTTTTCCACTTCTTACCTTTTTCTTTTAAGCAGATTCAACAGTTACTGGAAAAAGAAAAAAAAAAAAAGAAAAGGAGTACAATATGTATGGGAAGAGTTCACAAGGTAAGTATCACCTCTTTCACTTCACAGATAGTGGAGCTGAGGAAAATGAATACTCATTTAAGAGTATGTTCATTTCACATCTGCTCCTGAAGGAGCAAATGGTGATGCTGTGTTTTCTTGTGTCTTCTGGGATTTATCATCAAATAAATCCCAGAAGATTCTTCTCTCTGTGAGAGAAGAGAACTCTGCTCCTAAATAATGACATTCAGCCTTCTGGGAAAAGAGACAGGAAGAAAGTAGGCTTGCAGAGGAAATCTCCAGCCTCCACTAACCAACAAGGAGGAACTGGAGACAAAAAGGATAGCACAAATTATTTCTCCCTCAAAAGTGTGACATGAGGATGGCACTTCCTTGTGACCAAAGATCACAGTATTCTTTTCTATTCTTCCCTGGCTTTGGTTAAAGCAGAATCACAGAATCTCCTGAGCTGGAAGGGACCCACAAGGATCATCGAGTCCAACTTCTGGCTCTGCAGACTAAATTCAATGAAAGGGAACATAATATTAATCAGCTTTTCCATCAGCTTTAAGATTTATATCAAAGAGACACAAAATGCCATTGAGAGCTGTGTGATTGCTTTTTTGAATAAGTATTATTGGAAAGAATGGAGATTTTATCTTTCATTGTCCACTCACAGCAAGGACTAATTAGAGTAAGACACTCTCCAGAATACTCTGAACAGCTGTGATTATTCACTCTTAAGAAAGATTAATTTGACTGGAAAGACAACAGAGAAACCCTTTAGAGAAGACATGGAGAATAGAGTTTTCTATGGGAGGACAGGAGACAGCTCACTTTTAAMAGAATGGAGGGTGAAAAGGACTTCTTTCTCTATATATTGAAATCTTAAGCARCACGAGAGAAAGTGTACTTAGGCTAATGTTGGCTCAAAAGCAAGTGGAATAAATTATCTAAGAATAAATTTATTCTGGAAACGAAAAAAAATAAAAAATTCAAGTACCAGAGCAGTGAAATCCTGGAAACACTCACTCAAAGCAGTAGTAGGACCAAATGAAGTGTTCTGCTTTCCAGTGGAGCTTGATAAGTGTATTGATGAAGTTGCCTGAAGTAGAGAACMTCTTTGAAATGACCAAGCATACCCACTGCAGTCCTTGAAGTCCCCTGAGGTTACACTCGGAAGACCCACATAAACAACTGCTTTTTGGGCAAAGTCAAGCATTACAGCCCAAGGCCAGTTACAAAAACTCACAGAGTTTCTACTCAGCCCTGCAGGCAACTAATTGACCTCTTACTAGTCCAGCTCATCCCTGAACCTTAGGATCTGAAAACTGTGTGTTTTCAGGCAAGAAGCCATCATACTTTCACCCATCCAACCTCACAAAATTCCAAGCCTTTCAATGAAACGGAGTTGAAAGCATGTATTTGGACTACAGGGAACATGAWGTAATTTCTTTTCATCTCCTATGAAATCCGAGAAGATGCATGGAACGATTCAGTCACCTGCTCAGAGCCCAGAGATGAAAGTTTTATGAGGTAGCAAGACATCTACAAGTTATTCACTGCGACTTGTTCCTGTGAATCTGGTTCCTGTACTGCTGTAGAACCAGGTGATTTAGTCAGGATGCAGAGATGAAATTCAGTTACAGACAAACATAATTTTTATGGGTTGTRCATTAGTTATTCCACTGCAGCAGAGCTCCATCAGTTAGCTCTKTAATGGTGCAGTGAAGTTCCTTAGCTCAGGGTCACTCCAAGAGAACATATCCGTATTGCCAGCAGGGTCAGTGTGATTGCAAGAGCAGCTCAGCCACCTCTGTGGTGGGTGCAATCCAAACCTATGAACCATCAGAGTCCAAATCAGCTTCCCAACATCTGATTTGGCAGCCTTATGCTTCTAGAACTGTGTATACTACATTGTATGAAGAAAAAATGCATCCAATAAAAACAAACTACTGTAAATAAAAGAATGTCAGCCCTTGGGACAACTTCATGTAAACACTGTTAGAATGATCTCAGTATAATAATGCTTGCACAGGCCAGCTAGCCCCATTCCAAGCAAAGCCCGGGCAGGATTTGGGAGCTGGCATGGTTCAGGAGCAGAGTTATCATGCAGCCACTGTGCTTTGCTGGTTAACAGGATTTAATTTTGTTACTGCACAGACCAAACGAGAGTGAGTCCTGGCACTACAGGCACACAGCAACTCCAGCTCCACAGGGAACATGCCAGACACGGGATGACTCAGCAGCCATGGTGAGACTGCATCTCTCCAGCTGAGCTGCTGTGGCCAGCCTAGAAACACCTCAGAGCTTGGTTCAGGATCAGTCTGCTGGCTCTCAAAAGCCAGACCAAAGGTGGTGACCAGTGAGCTCCTGCTAACAGGAGCAGCTGTGAACAAGCCAGGGGACAGATGGGTCTCTCCACACTGCTCTCTGCCAATTTCTGGTAGAAACCCACCTTATGCAAGAGCTAAGCAGTGTCTGTGAAGGCTCTGGAGTTGGTATTGAGTTTACAGCCTTGCTACTACCCACAGAACCAGTGACTTTGAGGGATTGAGTCTGGGTTCACCTGGATCAGCACTGAGATATATTTAGCAGCAGTTCCGGACACTTGATGGCTTTGACCTGTCAAACAGATGGACCTAAAATGTAAATAGATAGTGAGTATTTATGTAGGTATGTATTTGTATATACATATATATATATAAAGATATGCAGCCCATATAAATGAATTCAAATGAGAATTCTATGACAAAATTTTAAAACCTTTAAATTATAAAAAACGGAACATCTTTCAATAGGAACCTCATACAAGACAAAGACATTTTGTGTATTTGTTCCAGCTTAAATTTTACAGCAGAAGTAAAACTCCAAAACAGAATTACAGACCACAATTAGCTGGTCCAGTATTTGCTATCCAGCATTGTGATGAATATAATAGCTATGTTACAATCCTCTTTAAATATATGCAGCTTTTACCTGGTTTRGGGCTTTTTTTCAGTCAGAGGAACTCTATTCTGATAAGTGCTTGACCTGATTAGGTTAAACCCAATGTATTTCTACATCTCACTGAATGGTGTTGGTGCATCACAAATGAAGTACAGAAATATACTGGATGTTCACCTGCAGGAATAGCATATAGTTAGAATACAGAACACTGAAACTGCAAATTCTTTTGGTATTGTTGTTCTGGTGGGGAARAAAAACCCCACAAACCAAAACCACTGAAGCAGTTCCATGAGATTTGACATCCCTGTTTGACTAGTGTCATGAGAACAGCCCTGCAGTTCAGTCACATATCCATCCAAAGTCCACTCACTGCTTGTTTTCAGAATGCTGTACAGCTCTTCTTTCTGTGTAAGATCATCCTGTCCTGTGCTTCCTCAGTCCAGAATAGTCCTTAAGAAAAGGAATGTTGCTTCCTGGAAGACAGCAGGGACTACAGGCATTATAGTTTTAATGAATCCACTAAACCAAGCAGCATTATCCCTGGAAAGGTGAATAGTTGTATAATTTGGCCCACGTTGTTGCAATTTTTTTTGTTTGCTTGGATTTTGAAAATTATTTGCTGCAATACATTGAGAAAAAGGAGACAAAGAGAATTAACTCAGCCATTCTCCCATGGTATTCTGCTTCTCTTTGCTGGATCTCTCTTTCATGTACCATATTTATGCTTGGGTTCAAAGTTTTCCTCTTTGCTGTTTTTAATCATGCATCCCTTGGTTCACTTGTCCTTGCACCTCCAGCCTTTGTTGTTTTCAGTCCTTAGTGATGATCTTTCAGTTAAGAGCTCACCAGAGTGTAGATCATGCTGAATGTAAAAGAGAGACACAATATGAAAGTATCCCTTTGAAGCATGCAGAGCACTTTGATTTTTATAACCCTTTGCTGTCTGTTCCTCAGGTCTGGCTGTAATGGCCTGTGCTTTCCTTTGCATTCCTTCTATCTCTCTAAAGCATCTTAATTATGGTGMATTCAAGACGGGTATCAAAAGGCACTCAAGAAATAACAAATTCATTATCCACAYCCTACTGCACCACAAGCTGTGTTTGAGCTTTTTAAAGCTCAGTCTGATGTCTGGATTTGAACAGCAAAGAAACAAAACCATTTTGCTTTAGCGTGTTTGAKCTTTCAAACTTCAACCAGCAACTGTCTGCAGGGCAGGCAAGGTTTTCCATGAAATTGCATTGTTTTGATTCCTTTGGAAAAAAACTCTGTGCACTAGAAGAAACATAAAATGCAGCCACCAGCTGGACTGAATCCATACATATTAAATGCAACTCTGAAAAGCAGGGAAAACAGTATATATTGCCACAGCTCCATTTTGCTGCAATTTTAATTCTGCCAATACCCAGGAAAGCATTGAAAAAATGACTGTAATTTATACTATTTTATCTTGCACCAGGCAGTGGATTTTGGATGGTAGCCATATTTTAGATTGAAGGGCTCAGAGAAAGCTGCACAGCAGTAAAGTCCCAGGAGAGATGCTACACCACACTGCTGAGCTGACTTTGATCCCAACACAAAAACGCGGAGTTAAAAAATGCTTTTTTCCCACAAATCTCAATAGCATTTGAAAGTAATATTGAGGAACAACAACAGTGACTCCTCAAGATGTGGTGAGCAGCAGAACAGGTCAGATACCAATAATCAGAGGAGAAAAAMACACTTTTCTTTCACCAGCACACCTCTGCCTTGCAGAGGGATGACTACATGCAAGACTGGCTCAAAGAGGCAACTCTATGCAAATACATCATGGAGGAAGGAGTAGAAGAAAGAAGCTACAGCATCACCTCCATTTAAAATGTGTTAGAGTTCGTTGTCCAGTAGTTTTTATGGTGTGATTACACTGGGATCCTGGCAAGGCCTTACCTTAAATGATCCTGACATATTTTTGCACTGGGYATTTGTGCCTGTGCACTAAGGACATGTGACAGCTGAAAGGGGCAGGGGGACAATACCCAATTGGTGGGCATATCTTCATGAATATACTTTATTTAGGGGTTTGGATCATGCACAGGCTTTGCCCTGTCATGAAAGGGAGCCTGTAGGAATGACTACCTACCCATTTATTTACCATCTTGAGTATTACTATATCAAAGGTATAGTATTTTTCTTACGATCCTCTTGAATCATAAGGAATTAGMGTTTTTTATTTGACGTAATGCCATTAGCACAACATTCACTATTTTACCATCCCAAAAGATCGTACAGAGAAGCAAAAGTTATTTCCTTTGGTTGGTGCTGGGGCCTGGTTCAGGCCTTAGGTAAACACTAAATATTYTGTCCTGAGGTGCCAGCAGTCAGCAGGAATGCTTCCCTGAATCAACAGCAGAAGCAACCTTTTATGAGACTAAGGAAATTGTCCAACTGGTTCCAGTCATTCCTAAATGCAATTCCACAAGTGAAATGAAAAGCAGCTGCTGTTCTCTTAGTGAAATGGCCAGACTTACCAGTAGAGATAGTAGAAGAAGGAAAGGAGGTAGAAGGCCAGCTTACACCAGGCCTCTTTCTGGCAGTAACTCAAGGTGTCTGCGTTCATGACTGCAGGTGGATCATAGGCCAGCTCTGAGCTGTCTGCTGGGCAACGAAAATACCTGAAAGAGCAGGAGAAGACACCTGGAATGATTCTGTAGTAATCTGTATTAATTATGTGCAGATACACACCTGACTACCATCTTCCATGATATAGCAGGAATTCCCCTTTCTTTCCCAAGTCTCTATTTCCAGACATTGCAAAAATCAGGATGCTAGTCTAAGCACTCCTTTCTTACAGAACCAAGCAATTAATGAATGTGGATTTTCTGTGGTCTATTAATTCTTCAGATCAAAACACTTCCCCTTCCTACAGAGTTATTTCTGGCTTATCCACTCATAACTCACACATTGTGAGTGACAATATATGGTGGTTTGTGATCATAGAGAAGAGGAAGGATTACAGGGCTTTTACTGCACCTAAACAACTGATTTCAGACATGATGAAAGGTGACAGTCCCAACCAACTGCTGGCTAAATTCCTCCAACTCTGGAAAGGAAAAAGCCAATATGGAGTAAGAAGTGGCTGACCAATATTTTCTACATGTGGCACTGCTCAAGAACWTATCATCCAAATAATTTTCTTAAAAAATATTTTTCTTCTTACACAGGACAAATTTCTATTTATTCTCAGCAATGACTGAGTGAGAAAATCATGACAGAAGAACCTTTTTGGCAAAGGAGCTTTTGTCTCAGGTAGTTTGCAGTAAAAAGCAAAAGCAAAACAAAAAAAAAGAGAAGTCCTCAACAAAGTTAATGAACTGCTCTAAGATCAGCACAAACCAGAGGAAATATTGTTATTTCTGCTGCTTTGACAAAGTAAGCAGAAGATTGCTGATTGCTTACAGATGGATAGACAGACAGGAAGATATTAAAACACCAACCAAGCAACCAGCAGCAAACTTTCAAAGGAGGTGTTCTCAAAACAACTTTGCCTTTCTCCCTTCCAATGTTAGTCACAACCTCTAAGAAGATTGCAAGTCCTTTATGRAGAACCACGGGTGGAATCCTGCTTAATTCTCTTCATTTGGATGAAGATATTGCACAGTGTCTTCCCCTGGTTCTGTGCAGAACTTCAGACAATGAACCCAAACCTGCCTGTGGTTAAAGCAGGAGTAATTATGCAGTATCTATAGCAAAGCATATGAAGAATCATAGAAAAAAAAAAAGAATTAAAAGTTTTCTCCAAAAGTTGATATAATTAGATAGATTCTGAYCATTTTCCCCTTGGAAAAAAAAATTATTGCTTTTAGAAATTTTTTAATGGATCTCATTGTCACACTAAGGGTTGTTAACCCTTAGCACAAGAGCAGTATAAAATATTATGATTTTTATTGCAGCAGAACAATAAAGAGAAAAGCACTTGTTGCTTCATTTCATTTGCTTTCTGAGAACTCTACTGGCACTCCAATTTCTGAATAATACACTTTATCATATGACTCTGCATTACCAAGGAGCTTTTGCAGAAAAGAAAATTAAAAAATAGCTACTGGTTTTTAGTTCCTGGTTGAGATGATGAGTTTGACTTCTTTACAGAATTATTCTTCTGCTACCATATGTACCTTTGTAACACAGAGACCCTGACAGACAAAAATCATMTGTGCTTTTACAAACATTGTGAAAATACAGAACTAGGGAAGTCTCCAGACTGACAACCACAAAACCTGATGTCTCTTGGTTATTTTCAGAAGCAACAGAAGGCTGATCCTCCACTAAAATGCAGAGGGAGATGCAGCAGCAGCAGCTGCACTGCCTGTCTGGAAAATAACAACAGTCTTGTGTGATAAATTCTGGAAGCCCCCCAGTGAATAWAAACACAATTTAGAGGTCCAGAGTGGGAACACCCCACTTCTTCATATGGGCAGTGTGAAGAAACAGCTCTTCATCTACTCCAATCCCTACTCCACGAGTCTCCAAAAGAGGATTCCCTTGCAGAACAGAAATTCCCTACAGTACAGAAAGAAAAAACTTACTTTACACTGAAAAAAATATCCAAAAGCTGCCAAAGAAGATGAGACACAAAAATCTGTCAACCTTCCCAGTCTGTTTCACAACTACAATGGAAAGGTTTCCTTGCTAGGGCTGAATGAAGAGGTCCAAGCTCTTTCAGATATGAACTGTCTTGCAACTCCCGGTCTGTGAAGTWTTTAGAGCCTCACTAAGCTCCATATTCAGATTCCAGCCTATTTCACTTCCATGTTTTCACTTGTGATGAATGCATCCTGACACCCTTCAGAATATTCATCCAAGTAACTGAAAGCCACATTGTATTATCMTATGTTTTCCTTAGCCGTTCTATATCATGAAAAAATTTCCTTTTCCTCTGGAAATGTAAGTTTCAGTGGCTTATAGGCAAGAGCCTCTAGGCAAGAGATGCTCATCTACACCCCTATCAYTGTCCTTCATTGTTCACAAAACCTGCATGTGTGCTGAGCTGACACGCAAGGCTAACAAGCAGCCAGCATAGAAAAGAAGGGCTTACCTCCAGAAGTGATAAAAAAGCAAAGGAACATTTAACCCCAGCGTGAGCCACTCCTGAGCACATAAAAACATGATGCAGAAAAGACTGTGGATGGAGTACTCCGGCAGCACCAGCTAAAAGGAAAGGAACAGAAAGAGCTGAAGTCAGTAAAACAAACACCTCTTTGATTTTAGTCACCTAGGTAGTTTTTCAGAGGACAAATCAACTCTGCAAGTCTCCTGTGTGTCTGTCCCTAGACACACCTCAGCTGGCAGAGAGCGTGGCTTTGAGCAAGGAGCACAGCACCCAGGSCCACGTTTGTTAAGGCTCTACCCACATTTGTACTCCAAGACATGGGACAAATCACTTTATGTCTCATCTGGCGTTCCAGATCTATGTCTACAAAACATACATGATATTAATGCCTCCCTCACAAAAGCATTTTGAGACTAAATGAATGCCAGTAAAAGAGTTTTCAAAGAATGAAGTTTTATTACTGAAGCATTCAGAAAGGAAACAAAGCTACTCCTGAAGTTTTGCTCCTGCATTGGAGGAGTGGTTTTGGAAAAACAAAGCACTGCTTCAACCATTTAGATATGTTATATACACCATAAAGAGATCAAATCCATTACCAAGTCAGTCTTGCAAGCACAAACCCACTAAGACAGGAAACTCACTTCCTAAGAAAATCCAAGGCTCCCTACACTCGTTGTTTCAGAACCATGACGATTCTTTCTATTAAAAGAGAAAATGAGTGGGCAGCTGGCAAAAGCAGAATGTATGTGATGTTGATTCAGAGTAGTTATKTCAAAAGGCACTTTGCTTTCTTTACTGCTTTCTCATTTCTTAGCTGTCTTTCTTCTCTTATTTTCTTCCCATGTCTTTCCTCAGAAATCCTTGTTTCTTTTCTTTAAGTCACAGAAAAGACTAATTTCCAGCAGTGCATATTTCTCAAAGCTAGACACACTCATACACAACTCATCTGCATCCACTGCTTCATCTTGGAGATTCATCAACCAAAGTTAAATCACAAAAGGCAGTTGGGGGCTTTTTTTGGTGACAATTCATTATCATGTCAAATAATTACGGTGAGCCTTGTTTTTTTAAAAAATAAGGTAAAATTTACTACACAGTTTTTCCAAATAACTACTCCCATAGAGCTGTGCTGCAAGGAATTCCATCATCTTGGCTATAGGAGTCTTGCCCCCTCACATGGGACATACTGTTTAAATGTATTTCACTTCAGCACTTGAAGAATTTAACAGATTTGGGCATCTCCGTGACTGTGCCTTCAACTCAAACATTCTCAAGGGCTTATTTTATGTGGATGAGAAATCATAATACAATTACATACTTCAGATTCCAGATGGTACTTATTTACCACTGCTGGATCTTTTCTTTTTTTTTTTTCAGTTTGAGAATGTGATTTACAACATGACTATAACCTTTCCCCAAAGAATGATTCATCTTCATAACAAATTGTAGACAAGAAAGKTCTTCATGATGTACATCTGCCCACTGAACATCACAACACTCAAAAGCATATTACATTCATTTTCACATATTTGATTGCTGGTTCCAACACAATGCACAAACTCAGCTAGACTGCAGCCCTGGTGCCTGATCAGTGGGCTGGCTGGTAATAACAGGGAAGGAAACCCACGGTGAATATTTATGCAGAGCTTGAAAAACAAACCAAAAATCTGCAGCGAAATTAGAAAGAAAGCAAAGGAAGCTGAGGACTCTCAGAGGTAGGCTCACTTTCCAGTCACAATTTCTGGTGTAAATTAAATCTATCTATACTTTTGGCAGAACAGGAAAAGGGTCATTGATGTCTCTTCAACCTTTTCTTGGAGTGGTATTTTCCTGTAGACACAAATAAGAAAGGATCATTGCTAATCACTGTTTCTGGGGAGAATTTGTGCAAGAAGCAAAGCAAGCTCAGCCTGCAAAGCCAGTTACATTCAGCTGATGTACTTCAGAGACCAAATCTAAAAGGAGGTGAGAGACTTGGAAACATAAAGTATAGAAAGGCACTAACTAACAGCAAGGCTTATGAGGTCAAGAAAGTAACTAAAATAAAACACTGCCTCAGTTCCTGGCTCTAAGAATCCTCCTGCAATTTGACACTATATCCTCTGAAAACAATGAAAACTTGAATCAACTTTAGCAAACATGGGATTCAGCTCCTGGAGAGCAGAAAGCTGGCTGAGAAACAAGCAGCACTCAATGCTCGTTGCTCCTGCTGAGGTACTCAACTGAAAAGCAACTTCAGTGATACAGATAACTGCAACAGGAACTAAACCAACGTCTTTAATTCATTCCTGTGAGAGCATAGGAAGCTGTCAGATGGTAAACATGTTAGGATATAAATAGTACACTTCTATTTTGAACCAGGAACWTCCTGATTCAAATAACGACCTCTGCTTTCTGACATAGCTCAAGATAAAGCTTGTGATGGTTATGAAACATGGAGGAGAAGGAGAAACTGGCATAGCAGCCCAACTCTTAAGGGAGGCAGCTTGGTCACTTTGAGTCCCAAACTCAAATGGCACCACAAATTTACCACCAACAATTCAGATGGCTGATATTTCACTGTGGAAAACCACAGGAATGCCTGAAAAGGAAGTCAGCTTCTAGAGAAAAAAACCTGCTAATCAGAAATGCCTTTTGCTACAACATAAGCAAGGGAAAAAGAAAGCACTGTAACTTTGYTCATGTTGTTCTGATATAACTGTATAGTTAAGTAAATGTCCACATCAGTAAACCCTGATTCACAATTTATCACTCACATTTAAAATGTAAAACCTTAGGTGGGTATCATGCTCATTACCACCTCACCACAAGAATTCACTCTCATATGAAGTAGTACACACACACTRCACATGGAGATTGATCCTTCTGTAATTCCAAAAAAAATAAAGCAGACTTTTCTATGAACAGACACCTCGGTTTGGCTGAACTAAAGAGCAGGAAAACAAGCACTGAATTTAAGCACCTATCAGCAGCTTCTTTCTGTTTATAGGAATACAAMGATCTCTTTAGAGAAGCTCAGTCCCAAATAAAGTTATTCTGTTTCCCATCTCGTAAATCTGTTCTGTTGTTCTTCTATAAAAGATAAAACMTGTCTTTTTCTGTCTGTATCTTTCCTCCTTGTTCTGTTTATTACAGATGGATACCTCCTTCTCAAATGTAATTTTCATTTTACAGGACACTGTATCATTTTTACCTGGAATGACTCTTACAGTTTGTCTCACCAGTGAACAGGGCCCATAAAATACCTCACAGAAAASAGAACTGGGAAGATATTATAGCAGGAATAATAATATCACTTCATCAGTGCTATTACATTCTCACAAATCTCAGTTTTCCCACTCTTGAGACACCGAAATGTCAAGATGCTTCTTTCCAGCACTTTGCTTAGACCAATGCTCCTGAGTGCTCCACACTAATAATAATAATTCTCACAGAATGGCTGTTCCTTCCCCAAAACACCCAAGAGTCTCCATCAGTCTCCATCTGTGCCTGTCAACCTCCACACTGAACCACAGATTTTACACTGTACCCAGAAATTGCCAGCCWTTACACTCTCTACCCTACCAGAGCTTCTGAGAGTCCTCATTACACTGTTAGAGGCTGAAACAACTTCCTCTCTTAATGCTTGCCTTCTCCTCCTACAGATGGCAGGAAAATCCTGCAGAGAAGTGGGGGTTGAATCTCCTTCTGGTGATTATCCCAGTTCAAACAAGCCGTTCACCTTAAAATCATACCAGCCCCTTTCCATCCACCTGAAAGCAACAGAAAACTTCATCATGCATGTRTGGAATCACAGGGCCAGATGAGGTCTGATCTAAGTGCACTCTGCTTTATTGAAGTGGTTATTGCTACTGCAACTGCTTGCACTAGAGGATGGCTGCAGCTTGTCACTATGGGGCTCATTTGCTGCTTTTTCCACCACATCCCTCAAAAAAGCTGGCAGAATCAGTCCTCATCAACAGCAGGGGAAAGAGGGGGTGGAGGTGTGCCCAAGGTTTTCAGGACACAGGAGTTATTTCAATAGCACTTTAMAGCCCATCCCTGCAGAGCCTGCCAGAGCTAACCTGGGTTACTGGGGAGTGTCAGCTGAGTTAAAGACACTGTGAGACCAAAGGGAGATTATTTAATGACTCCAAAATTCCCCTAACTGAACAGCACAGACCGGAAAAATCAGAAGCGTAGTGCAAGAAAGGGGAAAAAAGAAAGCAAAACCACACAAAAAAATAGTAGCAGCATGTGCCTTAGCCCAGACTGTGTGTGTATGTGGAATGTACATACTCTGAAACAAATCATCTGTTTCCTCCTGCTGCTGCACAAACCAAAGRAGAAGGGTCAACTATGTGTAATTTAAATACACAGACCATACATCTTAATAATTCCAACAGTTTAAAACATACTGTTTGCTCTGATCAAACAGACGAAACACTAAATTTTACTCTTGAAATACAAGAAGTCTTCCCACTTTTCTAGCGTATCCTTCTAATCTACTTTAAATGATTTGGGTTACTTGACTTCTAAAACCTCTTCTGAAAGGCTGCCCTAGAGMCCAGTACAATGCTGTCACAGTGAATATACTAGGGTTTTCTGTCCAAATATTCAGGTCCAATTTATTTCAATTCTCCTGTTAAAATCCACACTTGCTTGTGTCTCTACAGACTGTTTGCTAGTTGCTAATTCAGTAGCATCAAATTGTCATAACAAAAATGTAACAAAACCATTTAAAGTAATTCAAAACCATGTTGTACAAACCTCTGAGAGTATTTAGCAGTTTGATAGGTAGATTTGTGCATGTTGCTCAGAAGAAAATGCCTGGGAAATGGATTTCAGATCATCAAAACAAAAACTTACAGTTGAACCTACTAAATTCATATATGCAGCTTTACATTTTATCTGGGGGAGAGGAGCAGCACACACATGCAAGACTTAATGTTACAAACAAAATGTTTGGAAGCAGAAATTAAAAAAAAAAGGGATATAACATTTGTGTTTTCACCCCTCCACTCACTGCKCGGGATCACAATGAAACAAAGCAGCAAAAAGCCAGTGCTTTGTGAAGGTAATTTAATTATTCTAAAGAGCTATTGGAATTTCTTTAAACATTTCTCTTGAGTGGATGTGAWCATAAGTCACTCCACAGCACAAATACCAAACAATGAAATGAGTAACACAAAGAGCTTAATTACTATTCTCACTCCATATCCATCTGTGACACAGTACAAGATCTAATATTAAAAGACAGGATTTCTGGATGCTCTTTCCATCTCAGCTACTAAACACATTTATATTTAGGCCTATCATTTAACTTCTCATTGTCTCTCTCTCTTTTGCAACATGGCGATAATTATATTCAATTCTATATATTCCACTGGAGCTAKTTTATGACTAGAATATTTAAGCTGTTTCTTAAGACCAGTAATAACTTCAACAGGAGTGAGAGACGAGAATCAGGTCTTCACAGGACACTCATCAGGAGTATCCATAAATATTTCAGTGTTGCAGAGCCCATGGAAGGTCACAGCAGCCAACAGGTAAAAAGGTTACGAAACGGATTTAAAAAAAGACTGAAAGGTCTGCAGGGCACCAGCACAATCCAAGAAGTGCCCCATCCTTGGCAGGCACATCATTAGGGCAGATGTGCTGTGATCTTACAAGCGCATCTCCTCTGCAAACTGTTCTTTTCCACTCAGCAGGGATCAGGAGACATCTTTATGACCTTCCTTTTTCTAACGCTAATTCCGAACCAGCAACAGAAGCTGGGTTAGCAACCCCGGAGCGCCAGCTCCTCTAATTTCCACAGTGCTGGCAGAAAACAGGGTAATAAACCTCTCCTTGCCCTACMTCACTTTGGTATTTCAGGCACAAGCAGTCAGGACACCCCGCAGCTGGGCTGCTCCAAGAGCTCCTGCCGCCTTTGTCTGCTCCCCCAAAAGTGGGGAGAACGGCAATTAGCGCGGCAGCTGCTCGTTAGGAGCTACAAAACCACCCCCCGGTTCACAGGCAGGGCTATGAATGCACAAACCTCAGGGATGATCAAAATGAAGTTCAGCCATCTGCAGGGCTCAGGAAGGGCCCTCAGGCCTTCTCCTGGGGGTCTGCCCAAGATTGACACTTCCATAAATGCTGGAAACGAAGTGTTCGMTAAAGGGCTGTTTCCACGTCGGGTGTGTGAAGAGTGGCAGTCTGAGGAAGCAGATTTGGTGCAGTGCAGACGTGGCAAAGACATTTCCCTCCCTGGCACTACAACAGCTTTATAGAAAACATCAGCAATGAGATGCAAGGCAGGACATTTAACTCTCAGCAGAAAAAAACACCTGCATCCATAAACAGGTATGGGGTGGAATCATTGTGCTCCGCATTCAGGAATTATACTGCTTTTTGTAACTGCACAGTGGCTTTATAGGGTGTGATCCCAACTTAAAGCCACACTGAACATTCTKCCAAACATAACAGTGACCTCTGGTYTAACTTCCTTCGTTTTATTAAAATGCAAATACTTACTTTATTGCATACTGAATTAGAGCAAATATAGGCCATTAGCAAGTCAAATTCTGCCAATATTTCAACACAGCTCTGAGGAACAGATGCATAAATTGCATCACCCCAAGTGGCTGAGAAGTACACTGCTCTCAGGAGCACAGCACAGACAAGATTACTCATCTACATTTTTGCTGCATCTTCAGCTTATTCCACTGTTACTTGTGATGCTCTCCCACTGCAAGGACTTATGTTTACAAACCCTCTAGAACAGGACTGGGAGAAGCTGAATTGTAGAGCAAGAGGTCATCAGTTACAGAGTGACACTTTGTTTGGCACTTTGATTATTGACTAAACACTTAGAGATGAGATTAGCAGCAAAATATAGTCAGTTAAGCTGAAATAGATTCATACAGAAATATTTTCATGAGTAGTAACACTGTAAATATGTCCCTTCAAAGGATATTCCTGTTTTCATCAGGCATCACTCTGGCAAATTCTACTTCCCCCCTGGAGTAGAAAAGGAATAAGGACCAAACTGTGWCTGAGTCACAAGTTTGAACTCTTCACTCTTGCAATAGTTTTCCTAACTTCTCCCATTACAAGCTACCCCTGCTATGAGCACCTGGCAGACACAGCAGGATCTATCTTCTCATTATCCCTAGGTAAGCACACAGACATCCTTAGGCAATTATTCCTAAAAATAACAATTGTTAYGTTCTAACTTTTCAAAAGTGCTGAATTCAGGAACTTGTAAAATTGACTAAAAATAGTGTTGGCACAATTCACCTAATCAATGAGTGTCAGTAGTGAATGAATTGCCTGCCAGAAATACTACACTTCCTCCCAGTCCTTTAGTCCTATTTTAAGGGCTTTCTTTCCAGATGCTGTGTGAAAATTGTCTAAAAAGAATTCCACCATAAGTCATGATTTTCATAAACTCAAAATCGTGTACTAATACATTTTTAGCTAACTTCACATTTTACCCTTGAAGTGTAAAAAATACTCTCCCCTAATGTAAAAATATCTTGTCAGAGCCACTCTGAAGGCCAGAATAAAGTTGGCTTTATCATGCAATAGAAGTTTAGAAGTACCTTTCAAGTAAGAATGGAGTACTGAAATGCAGACCAGTTTTGGGTTTCTCACACATGTTTAGAATCTAATGCATTTTAAAAAGTTTTGGGGCACTTCAAACAATGGAGAAATTCAATGAATTTAGTATTATRAAGCATGATGCAATCACAGTCCAAATCCTAATGGAGAGACTATGCAGAGCGTGGCAAGCTGACAC
>JACDOX010000086.1:1622082-1652056 GCA_014549065.1 Cardinalis cardinalis | reverse complement strand
CTGGAATTTCTTGTGGGGCAGTTTGGAAGCTAATTTTGTGTGTGCATGTATAGCAGAGGGGTGTAGCTCATACTCAGTGTGACATTGACAGATCTAGMTCATCTTATCGCCTCTGTTCATTAGTATTTCTGTAGAGCAAACATCCCAAGCCTGTGAGCATACAACACCAGATAATTTCATTCCCAGCAATCTGACATCAATGTGACCACAACAGTTTGAGTCTGACTCCAAACTGGGCTGCATTTGAACTGCTGCTGCTGTAGAGATCCAAGACCCCATGCAATTGTTGAACCAACAAATCATCAGACCCCTCAAAAACAGCAAGAAAATATTTACCATCGGTTAAAAATAAAAGATTCAAGCTCTGCCTGCAAACAAGAAAACCAAGTAGATCTCCAAAAACAAGATTTCTATCATCAGAACAACTGTGCAACCTTTCCTTTCCTGTTGTGTACATGTCTGGTGAGTGTAAACAAATGTTCTTCATATTTATTACCATGTGGTTTTTGTAGCATYTGGCATAACCAGGTTTTACTCTTTACCTGAGACCAAAAGCACTGCTGTAACACAAACACCAACACAAACATTATAGAAAAGGAGAGCCAAGTCTTGCTGAAAGTCATCTCTCAAAACAACCTTTAAAAGATCAAAGCATCCAACTAAGAGAACAAAATGCAAAATTCAAAAAGTGGCAAAATGTAAGACAACAGAACATCCACCTAAAGACAACAAAAGCAGAGTTGTATTATATTTTCTTCCAGAAAGACAAATGTGTAACAGCCTAAAACTACACTTTTGACTTAAGACAGTTTTAAAACGTGAAGTTTTCCTCTGATAATGTTAATTTATAATATCACTGTAGTCCCAATAACAGATCATATGTTTAAACCCGTAAAAAAAGGATTAATGAACATCTGTTTCAGATGCACATTGCTTATCAGGCCAGATAATAGCAAGTTCAGATCCTGACAAAACTATCTAATGGGATCCAATCAAAAGCATTCAGCTCTGTTCTGAACCACTGAAATTGCAGTGCAAAGATTGAGGAGGAAAAAAAAAAGGCTTTGAGATTATAAAAACAATCTTTAAAATACACAGTATTTACTTAAATAGTTTTATACACTGCCTGGATATAACCTTCTGTGTTGCCCTGAGTCACAGGGAGACATTGAATAACAACCTGAGTATCTGCAGTATTTCTTCTACCCACAGAATTTTACATTCACTCTTCTGAAGGTATCCACATTGTCTCTTGATTGGGTATTATGCTCCCAGTCCCTCTGTCGGAAGGGTCTCCTGACAGCTTTCCTGCTGCCCAGAAGATTACTCAAAACTCAGCAGTTTCATCACATTGATGAGGTGTGAAAAGAGAGAGCATTARAAACATCAAGAAACATGACATGTACTGAGAAGCCAGCAACAATGATGAACTCTTTGGTCTCTAATGAGAGTGGACAAAGTTCATGTGCTCCATCATTTTAACAATCGCTGSTAACAGGAAAAATGTMACACGCTGCCATTTTKTTGTTCCCTTTTGTGATCTTTGTTTGAGCAGCAGTTTATCAGAACTCTGGAAACATCATCCTCTTTCTCCTGTAAGGCAGAATATCACTGCCATTTCCACAGCCCAGAAATGCCTAATGATTAAACTGAAAATTCTGTTTTCCTCTTAGATAACACAAGCACCTAGGCTTCAAAGACTAGTCCACTACCAGGTAAGAGGAAACCTGGGATAYATTAACCCTGCAAGACTTATCCCTCTAAGGGTGGCTATACTGCAACATTTTCTTTTTCTGCTAAGTCCAACCTAATGAGGAATTAAAACATATTTATTGAGGTTGTAAAAATGTACAGCACCCCCAAGGTAAAACCATTGCTGCTATTCCCAGTTTCACAACAAACTAATTGTCTTGCTGCTGGAGTTTCCACTTAKGAGATTTCTCAGCCCCAGGGAGAAAGTGTGATTCCTTCTTGCAATATGGATGGTTATACACCACTTTCAAAATTCCTTGTGATTATGCATCGCATTTGCTAAATTTGCTTATATAAGCTCACATTAAGCATTTTAATGAGCCATGCTATGGGCTTACAGAAGGGCTCTGCTAATGACCATCAGCCTGCAGACTGGGTAAAAGAATGCTACACATCCATAAATCSCTAAATGCATGATGAAGCAATCAACAGACAGACCCAAATCCACACTCTTAAAATCCATCACATTATCTCAGGCCTGCCAGTGACCATGAGGCAGAACAACAGAGAGTGATCCCGGCAATAACTAGCAAATTTATCAAGAAGAAAAGAATGTGATCAGTCATTGAAATGAGCTACTGGGACACCTGACACTCCTCAAAGGGGAGTGGCCACTGGAGCTGCTGCAAGCAGGGAATGCTAGGAGCCACTGGAAGGTGGAGGTCTGCAGCCTATCAAGATCCAAGTAAAAAAAAAATATTTCATATGGCGATTACTCCATTGCATATTGGTCAGTCTCCTCCAGCCAAAAATATGGGAGAAAAAAAAGGTCAGCTGGTTAAGGGTAAAAAAGGAAAGACAGAGCTTTTTAACAAGGTTGATTTCACATAATATTTAGAGACCTGTAAAGGGAAAGAACCTCTGTACTCAAATAATCCTCTTCTGCTATTAAGGAAAAGCCTAAAGGCTAACTTTCCCTGTTAGCTGATCCAAGGAGCTCAGTAATRTTTCACTGAACATATGGTGGTGTTTTGTCCAAACTTTGGGAGTCTGGATTCACTGCTGACAAACAGGCATGACACAGACACAGGACCAAGCCTTGTCTCCATCCTCAGAATGCTCTGTCCACAACTGAACCTGCGGTGTTAACCCCAAACCCTTCAAGCTCCTGCTTGCTCTGCATGTCTCTGCAWTATTGTCACTTGCACACATGGGAGTGATTTTAACTTTCTTTACAGAATATGTAAATGTTGAAATATACTGAAACAAAACTGTACAGACTGTGTGTCTGGAATTCGGTATTACACTCACTAGGTTTGAAATTTTATTTACACTATCTCACTGTGAATGGAATGGCAATAATTGGAGAAGAGTTACTTAAATTGTTGAGCAGTGTCTGGCATGAGAAAACTGAAATCTGAAATGTGTTCACTGAGTAAGAAGTTCAATCAACTCTCCTGCTTAGTGAGGATTTATTGAATTAATTCCAAAATTATGATGCATAACCTAATCAAAATTTAATTTAAATTTCCTCCAAGGTAAAGTAATATTATTCCAGTGCTTGATTAATTAATTTGACTGCACTTTAATCTAGGAAATTCCTAATTGTCCTTAGTGTTAACGTAAGTATCAATTAGGAATTAAAAAATAAGGAATCGATCTGTTGGCTAGATTTCTTGAAATACAACTGCAATTACAAATAAATAATATGGCTGTCATCAGTAAMTGAACATATTTTAACAGCCTCACCAAAATACTTGGCTGTAAAAGCCATGGTAGACCTCACAGGCACATCTTGGCCCATCACCCCTCAGCAGGGCTGAGAAGCCCAAGAAGCCTGAGCTGCTCTGTCCTGCTCTGCTCCCACCCACCACCAGCTTGTGTCCTCTGGACAACACTGCAGGGAGCCATGGAATCACATCCTTAGGGAAACAAAGGCACTCGAGAGGGAAAAAAGCCTCCACAGCATTTGCCCACACTGGTGTGTCCTGTGCAAATCCCCTGACACTTGTATGGAACCAATGTCTGCATGATGGGATATTCCACAGGAACACAGACCCATCCCAGAAATCCCCACAGCACTGACTAAAATCAGGCACCTGCAGCCTGAGAGGACCTCACACGGTGCTGGGCTCAGAAAAGAAGCCTTCTTCTCATTTACTTCAGGGCAGGAGAGATCTGACTGTGGCTGTAAAATKCTCATAGCTTCTTTATGCTGAATCAATCATTCTTCAGTAACCAGAAAATTTAGGTTTATTCAATTCTACAGCACTGTAGAAACAAGGAGCCATACATTCCTGCATGCCAGCACCATACACACCAGCTTCACAAAAACCCTGCTTGTTTTAATGACAGAGAAACATTTTCCCCAAACCAAACATCAGAAAATGTCTGGCTGCAGAACAGTTGCATCCTCCATTCTATTTTGGAAAACATAAATAAGTCACAGAAGTGTATATACAATATCTGGTGAAATATCACACACCTGGTCACAGTTTCTCAATAAACTTCTCCAAGTGTTTTGGATATAAACACAAAAACACATCATTAAAAAGGTCTTTGCTCACTGGAATCAGATTTCTATGACATATTTAACAATTTAACAATTCCCAAGGACACCTTCTAAAACCAGTGAATAATGAAATTGAACATACTTTTACAGCCCACCTCTAAGCTCTTTAAAACAACAARTTTACATCAGCTCTTAAACATTAAGTTCTAATGTAAAAAATAGCAAGATACCACTGTTTTCAATGCCCTATAAAAGAACTTCCTGACTTCAAAACAGGTATGCTGTTGTTTCATAAAAATAGAAACAGACCCTAAAGCCACACATTATTGAGGGATATATTTAGTACTTGCTGGAAGAATCCTAACAGCTATTTTCCTGTATCAATATAGCTGGCACTCAATTCTTTACTGTTTTTCCTCAATTTTCCTCTATGCTACATAAAACACAGCTATTTTTAGCGGTTGTCAGATTTGAGGGCTACAAATCTCTGTAGTTACTGCACCCTCCTCTTCTTGCATATAATCTCTCAATTAAAACAAATGTCTCCCCAAAGAACTTTGAAGAAGAGGCTGAATTAACAAACCATTTAAGTGAAACAGAAGCAAGCCAATCCCTTCTGAATACAGAGTCTGCAATTAGCCAAAACGCTCCATTTTGCCGTTCACAACAAGGCCAATGTGCAATAAAAATTAAACATTGATGCAGGCAAGGCATTCCCATGGGGCTCACATATATTAAACCATTACCACTCAACAGTTGCTTTATGTCCAAGAAACTGGGACACAGCTTGAGACTGGCTGGCTGCCTGTTTGATAAAGGGGAAAGCTATCGGTAATAAGTATTTTCCCTTATTTTTGTATCCTAGGTGGCATAGGAAGTACTCAGATGTGGCTCCTAGCAGCCCCATGCTCACAGGGGTGCCAAACAGATGGACTCAGGTTCTGACTGAGCAGAGGATGGCAGTCCATATGTTCTGAATGGAGTCACAGTTATGCCTTTGGATCAGCCCACAGTGACAATCCCCAGCACTGGCTTTCCTAAAACCTCTGAGGATGATGTTCCTTAAAACCTGATCTGAATTTAGGTCTGAGCTTGATTAGTTTGTGCTCAGCAGTCCCCACTGAAGTGATGACCTTTTTAAGGAAAAATGCAGGATTTAGGTGGCTTTACCACTCTGCAGAACAAAATGTATAGAAACTTGAACACAGAATAAAATAGTTTGGAACCATGATTATTTTTACTTCAATGAGACACAGTCAGGAAAAACAAAGCTTGTTTATGAAAATCCTATTTGAAGCCACAAATTAGTAATCCATGATCTATCAGCTCCTTCAAATGTCTCAGAAGTTGAGGCACTCAACATCTCACCTGTGTCAAGCTGAAATACATATTGTTACMAACTTTTCTATTCCATCAACCAGAAACCTTGACCATTAGATATGTAACTAATAAAAATGTTCAGCATGTCAAATACTAAGCCACTGTTCAAAGAGAAAGGGTATTTTTAAAGCCTGTACTACAACTGTAACAGCAGTTTAATASGACTATAAAAGAACCTCCAGCTGCAACTGTAAAAGGACTTGCCACCTTGGAAAAGCTCATTCCAAAATAAATGGGCTGATGTCCTGAAGTTCAGTTTTTATCCAGACATCCTCTATTATTTCAACCTTTTACAATTTGTCTTGCTCTCTCCTTACAAGGTCATCCTGACATTCACTTCTCAGTTGAATCCAGCTTTCCATCAACAGARTGTGAGGATCAAAGAGAAAAATAAWTGCACATTGCCACAGGATGGCTTTAATTCTCATAAAYTCCACAAATCCTTGGCTGGTTCACGCTCACCTTTCGCAGGAGGAAGCAAATCCGCTCAATATTTCTCAGCCTCTCCCTCTGTCAAGAGAAAGCAGGGGAAAGACAGGAGATTAGCTGGTGTCAYAAATGAAGACAATTACAAGGGGTCAATGTTTTAATTAATGGCTGCAGTGAAGCAGCACATGTTATTAATCTGGATTGACAGCATTCACTTCTTACCAACTGCTTGCAAACCCAATGGTTTTCCCATTTCTAAGTCCCAGTAAGTTATTTCTCATTTGTTACTGTGTGTRACAATATCAGCTGGAGATTCAAGTCTGTGTCAGCCTTCAGCCAGAGGCTGCAACTCTTCTAAGTCATCATTTGTGACTCTATCCAGTTGTGCCAGCTGATACCACAGAGACCTGGTCTTGCATTTTCAGGCACCCAACCTCTGGCTTCAAGATAAACYTGAGTGGGAAAAACTCGTGAAGTTTGCATGGCAGCTCTTCCTCTTTCACTAAGATGGTGCCTGAACACATGATACTAGAATTTAACACATTTGTCACAGTCATATTTTCTGAAAAATCCCTTCACCCGGGATTTTTCTCCTGGAAAGCTGAGAAGCCTCAGAGAACAAGGAAAACAATTTTATCTGATTTGCTTCTCGTGTGTTTTGCTCCTTTGGAATGTGTTTGGAGATTGTTTCCAATCCACAGGTGATTGCTTCATTGGTTTCTSCTGTGAATTGTTTTGTCTCATTGGCCAATTGGGGCCAAGCTGTGTTAGACTCTGGAAAGAGCMACGAGTTTTTCATTATTATCTTTTTAKCATTCTGTAAGTATGTTTTCTGTATTCTTTAGTAGAGTTTRGTATTCTTTAATACAACATAGTATAATAAAATAATAAATTAGCCTTCTGAGAACATGGAGTGAGATTCATCATTCCTTCCTTCATCGGGGCACCTTCCTCACAATACAATACACATTAGTGAAAAATATCTGAAATGGCCTAGAAATGCCACTTTAAACAACAGATGCCTTCAAAAATACTGAGAATCACTGTAATTAAGCATTATGACTCAAAAGATGTTCTAAAAACTCAACTCAGAGAAAGAAGACAAATCAAAGCCAGACTTTCTTTTCAGTGGCTCATAATGAGAAGCTAACCAGCAAAACCAAATTTCACTGCATAGCCCTTTGACTGGAGTTACTGTGAAAGATTCTACTTAATGTTAGTTACTCGGCAAAAGGCAGAGTGGGCTTGCTGTCCTCAGAAGATTACCTGATATTTTCATTTAGATATGGCAAAATATTCCAAACAATGAATGTTTTTAAACAGGTAATGTACTATAACAATGTGGGAAGCCAACTCTCCCTAGTCCTTTTGCTTTTCAAATGTTTTAAAACTCAAGGTTGTGGCAAATTTAATTGTAATCTCCAAATACATAGATTTTCTCCTTTTCTGTCCCCAAGTTTAAGCCACTGAGAGCCACAGAGACAGTGGCAACTTGATAGGCCCCAGAAAAATACTCTGCCTCTTTTTTGAGTATTGTTAATTTTTTTTTTACCATGGAGACCATTCCATTACCATTTTAAAATACAATGAGATTATCTCCACAGAGCATCTCAACTTTTAGGAAGTGAACAATTTACTGGAATTTGGTACATATAAGTTCAGTGTGTAGTTCTCAGATAGGAAGTAAAAACAAATAAAGTGGATTGAAAATCAGATTACTCCCATAGATTCAAAACCAGATGACATCCACTGATGTCCTCTATAGGATTTCTTCATATAATCTCCTTTTTTCTTCTCATTCTTTGCTTATGTGTTAGTGAACAGTAAAAAAAATATTCTAGGATTATAAAGTTTATGCTTAAAATCATCAGTGGTCTAAGCAGTACATGTCCTCAGCTGAGTTAGGAGACAAGGTTAAATGGCAAAGTGCTGGCTACTGCATCTGGTTATCAGTTGTAGGCAATTCAACAACTTGATACTCCGCAGAGATCAAATTCAGCACCTGTCAGAATCATTGTAATTCCCAGTGAGGTGATGGGGAGCCAAGTTCTGCTCTCAGCTCTGGTGGTACGAACTGGCATGTGCAGCTGTAGCCAGCTACATCACCCTAGWTTACAGCTTTAATTAACAGAGGAATTTGGATATGCTTAAATCTAGGCTGCTGCATCTGGTTCATTAGTTAAAACTGAGTTTACAGTCCAAGGTATTTAATGCTCTCCTGTAGCAGATGCAGCAGAAAATGGTATTTACTCCTAAAGCATAGGAGAGTCCAGAGGCTTGCCATGGGACAGAGAGGTCCAGGCACGGASCTCTTAACAAATTCTTTCAAGTTTTTGGCTCATTGATACAGGCAGTAGGGGAGAAAGTGATCATCTCATGTTTGAACACAGAGAAAGCAAAGTGTTTCAAAAAGGAAAACTTGTGTCACAGAATGAAAAGGTGAAAAAGAAAGCATTAGCATCACATGACATTCTTCAGTTTTTGAATTTCCAAATTACTTTCCTGCCTCCTTCAGCAAAGAGGAAAGCCATTAAYATAAAAATTGCCATCTGGCTTCCTCAGACTGGCCCAATAAATCAATTTTCCAAACCACAGCTGACTTCACAAGAGACTCCCAGTTCATTTCCACACTCATCCCTCACCAAGAGCTCTGTGCTCCCTGTTTCTGGAGCAGCCCCAGCCCCCAGGCTGTACTCACTGCATGGGCTGGGTTGCACTGGTCGATGGGGCTCTTGAAGTCCGTCCGAAGCTCATCGAAGGCAATTATCTGAAAAACAATTTTTACAAGTCCTGTAATGAATGCTCCTTCAAACACTTGTTTTCCTTAAGAGACTAATCAGATGCATTGCCTGCCTTCCTCACTTTCCAGGGAAAATACAGGAAAATAGCTTCCCTGACACACTCCCTTTAGAAGTAAGTAGTTAAAACAAAACATGGGATACTCCTACGTATGACACCTAGAACTCATTAATCTGTCACTCTGCAAAATCATATCTATAGCCTTTTCAGTGCTGCTACTTTCCATATTTCTTCCTTCAAATCAGCAAGATTTCTTTTTTCAGATTTCCACATGACATAAAACTACTTCACAAACGAATACATCTCCATATTTGATGGAAAAAGTCATTAGCTGCCTAAAACACAGAGATGCATCTGATATGATRTTCCAGGTTTAGTACATAAACAGCCCATTTTTATCCCTTGTTAAACCTACCTCAGATATTAATTCTGAATAAGTATCAGCTATTCATTAACAAGCACGCTCCTCAAAAGGCAAAGCACTCTAGAGCAAACATGCCCTTCCTAAATTCCGGCAGGTTTTGGAACTTTACTTCAGACCTCATTAACGGAGAGAGGCCTTYTGCTCAGGTCCTTTGGTTTCCTCCATTAACAGATGGATTGAGACATCCTGGTAATTACTGGTGCTTTTAAAGTACAGCAGACAACTTGCCTATAAAAATAACAATGTTTTATAGCATTTTCTTGGAAGATCTTGAGTTAGACATGTCGAAGAGCTAGCATTTTCTCGGAAGACTCTTTTCTTGGAAAGAAAACAGCTGTAATAATCCTCAGCAGACTTCATTCAAAGATCTCAAAGCACATTCTTAACTTGGTGTTTGCATTCTAGTAATACCTTTTGTCTTGCTGCTTTTGTCTTGCTTCACCCAAGGAAGGAAAGCTCCCTGACAGGCACCACATAAACAGATGTTAAAACAATGATTCCTTTTTAGACACTTTACAGCCTAAAGTGTCTGTTCTTAATAAAAGATKATGGAAGTACAAGGCAGCAGGTCTGGTAATTAGTAGATGAGTGCAACAGCCATTCCTTGATGTGTAACAGTGTGCCTGCAGCTTGGCTGTTCAGAAAAGAACCAACTGGGTGTCAGCCCAGACCTGCTGCATAGCCAAAACACATTCATTTAACAGAGATGCAAGGCAGGAGAAGGAAACCTGAAAATGGCCTGTTCTGGAATCACAATAATATGGTGAGAGGCTCGAGAATAAAACCCAGAGCTGCAATCCATGACTTTCAGCACCGCTCCACATCCTGCTCTAATGTTGCCTTCATCCCTATGAAACACATTTAAAAACCAAAAGTGTGGCATTTTACAAGAGCACTCCACAGAATTCAATTTCTTCAACTATGACAAGTCAAAGTGGGAGAATAAACCACAAAGGGAACTATAAAATGTGATTACAAGTGAAGCATTTCTCCCTACGGATGCAGTATCTTTCCAAGTTAGGAATTAGATCTGCAATGGTAAAAGAGCAACTCAGAGAAGGTGTGAGGGGTTTTGCAGTACATTTGTGAAGAATAAGGCTCATGACACCTCTGGATTTAATATTTCTTGGACAGGTCTTCACATCCTCCAGCTGGACCAGCTGCTAAGAGGGTTACACATGAGCATGTGGGCCAGACACAATAGAACTGGGTTTCTCTTTGCAGCAGGGTATCAGCATCAGMGCTGGCAGAAAGGGGGAAAGATGGAAAAGAGGTTAGCCTCAAATATACTGCACATTTATGTTTACTTAGATTTTTCTCTTTTTTTCCTCCTTTTTTTTTTTTTTAACTTCACCAACATTCCCAGCTCTGTAGCCAAACCTCCACTCTTTATTTGCTGGTGCATAATTTATGTTACGCTTGCATTATAAGTGCACTGAAACACATCTGAGAGGTATTTAAGCACATGGTTTTCACAGAACCAGTAAGTGTAAATGCAACAGTCTCACAGACAAACCTTTTGAGATGAGCCTGCAAGTTATGACAATGTTAAGAGACATTCCTGCTACACCTGAAAGAGACTGAGGTCTGGTTTCAAGCACACACGACTGGAGGAAAGTTTCCTCAGTGAAAGTTTCACTGTCTCTCTGGAAGGAGGCTGACAAAAATAAATCCTCCTCAATTTATTTTAAAAGAAGTTCCATAATATTTTTATATTTTGTTAAATCTCCAGAAACAGAAGTCTAGTGATGACATGAAAATACCTATTTTAATTTATGAAAAAGCACATTCCTGTTTCCTATTTCTCAGTTACAGTGAAAAAMGATAAGCATAGGCAGGCTCAGAATTAAAGGAATATAAAGAAACTCCCAAAGCATTTTGGGAGCATGGTTTTCTTTTGTTTTGTTGTTGGGAGTGGGGTGTGTTGGGGTTTTTTCATTGCTTTTAGATCTTACAATGTGGTTTGTCCTAAATCTAAAACCACAACTGAGTAAAACTGTAGTTTCTTAGGATTAGCAGTTGCTCACAACACACTGAGTAACTGTGCAACAAATTACATTATATTACTGAAAATACAGCTGGGCTGGGCTGTGCTGCAGCAGGGTTTGCATAATTAATTAGGAAACATCTTCCTCTTTCAATTATAACTCTCATTCTGTGGCAGTTTAATGGCCTGGGGCATTGAGTGGCTGGAGCTGCCATTTTTCCATGCAAACCCCAAATAACCAAGTGCTTGTCTCCATGAAGTATTTCACAGTGCTCTCAGGGGAGCTGCAGTGCTCTGACCACAGAAAGAAGAACAACCTAGTGCCTGTTCCCTTTTGAGCTTGTTGTAGTTCATCCTGTGTCACAGTCACATTCTCTGAAAAATCCCTTTGCCCAGGACTTTGCTCCTGGGAAGCTGAGAAGTCTCAGAGAAGAAGGAAAACAATAATTATCTGATTTGCTTCTCCTATGTTTTGCTCCTTTGGAATGTGTGTGGAGATTGTTTCGTTGGTTTTCTGTRAATTGTTTTGACTCTTTGGCCAGTCAGGGCCAAGCTGTGTTGGGGCTCTGGAAAGAGTCACGAGTTCTCATTATTATCTTTTTAGCATTCAGTAAGTATCTTTTCTGTATTCTTTAGGATTCTTTAATATAATATAGTATCATAAAATAATAAATTAGCCTTCTGAGAACATGGAGTCAGATTCATCATTCCTTTCTGCCACGGGGCACCCCACAAATCCAATAACCCTGATTCCCACAYATCCACTGAGCAGAGCTGCTGAGTGTTCTGGGACAGCACCTGGACATGCCCAGGGGCTGTTTCACCTCAGAACCTGTAACACCCACAGCATCCTGAGCTGAGCAGCTCATCTCATCTCACCTTGAGACAATGAAATAGATCCCAGGCAGGGCACTCCATAAGAAATGACATTGTCTCACCCCTGTAAATGAATGTATTTTATAAAGCATTCATTATCTTTCAGCTATCCAATCTAATTTGATGGAGGGTGGCAATCAAGACTACAAATCCTGCACATGCATGGACATCAGCAACCCAATCTCAGCAAAGGCCACACAATAAACACACTGCTCCAAAGAAAAATGACCAGACCCTGGCCACAAAGCTGAACAGAATTTGGAAACATGTTTCCAAATGGAAACATGAAAACTAGAGACTGGTTCTCACAAAATGGACAGATTTATTTCTATTAGTAAACATTAGTGTTGTACACAGCTTCATACACAGAGAATAAGGACCATCTGACATTTATTTAGGAACTTGAAGGAAAAAAAAAAATCCCAAAACACCAAGTTATCTGTTGACTTGCAAAGCCGTATGAGGAAAAGAAAAAGTGTGTCATGTTTAGCAATATTTTTTATAATTACTGCAGAAACAGGCCAGGGATTGAATGGATAATGGATATTGCATTACCTTCTGTCTTGGGGAATATTTCCTGTAAATCCACATTGCAAGTCAATGCAGGAAGTTTGTTCTGCCTCTGACCTAGCCATGCTTTTTCCTGGTGAGAGAAGTGTACTTGTGTGTGTTTTCCACCTAATAAAACTGAAGATCTATAAAAATACTGCTTGCAGTCTCTGGTGATTCACACCATCTGCAAGTCTCAAAATTCCCAGTACAAGCCAGCAAGGAGTTTGCCCCAATTTATACACATAATGCATCAATGAGATCGTGATGACAATACATGTTTCAATTGCAAGTATATTTATAAAATTTGTTTTAATTGCCTGCACTCTCTYTGCTTATCAGAGAGACCATAACAATTTTGAATAAGGCAGTATTCACACAAAACCAAACATGAATTTTGCTTTCTTTTTATGCTTATGTACCCACCAAAATGAAAATTTCACTTGATGTTAGAAATTAGCTATGACATCTCATTTTTAGGGAAGATACTTTTTTTTTTTTAATCACTGAGCTCTTACAGAAACATATTTTAATTGAGAATGTGGTGGTTTAGGGTGGCAGTGAAGTTGGTGTAGGTGTGAATGCAGTGACAGCAAAGAAGTTGGATATTATTGCCTACTGGCATCTCAGGAAAGTTAAGATAAAACAGAACTTGATGACAAGCACACCAACCACAGAACAGAACAGTAACACCTAACATATGCTTCCTTGCCACCACCCTGTCAATGCACCACCATCCCATATTGAAGGAACTGTCTTTAATGGTTCTTTCAGACAATTTGTCTCCCCTGCACTCTCCCAGGCAGCCTTCAGAGCACCCAGGCYGACTGCAAGTCAGCACTTGGACAGAAGGGAGGCAGGATTAGGAGCTCCTGRACTTCATGGCCTCCCAGCAATGGATGCACAGAGATATTAACTGTGTTGGGAAAATGTGTTTGAATCATGAGGAAATTGGCTGAGGTACTTGGCTGGATTTTATTGGGCAGAAGCAGCAACTGAAAAAATGTCAGTCAGGTAAGAGTCAGTCAGGGAGGAATGAAAAAGGACCTGGAAGGGAAGTCACTGCCTGGATGGGAGGGAGCCCATAAAGAGCTACAGAGAACAGGCACAACAGCAAAGTGACAGATTGAGGTAATGGTTTTTTGCTACCTAATTTTTAYCATGATATGAAATGAACCTGAACAAGAAATTTATCCATGAGCAGTTATTCATCCCTCTTTGTTCTCTGGTTGAATTGATCTGCTTAATGATACCAAGCATGAAAGATATTTCAAAATTGAATGAATGGAGGGGCAACCTGCCCCAAACTCCAGTGAATTTTATGCTTTTTATCATGTTGTATTTCCTGTCTATATCCACTTGTTAA
This sequence comes from Cardinalis cardinalis, assembly GCA_014549065.1. NCBI lineage: Eukaryota > Metazoa > Chordata > Aves > Passeriformes > Cardinalidae > Cardinalis > Cardinalis cardinalis. The sequence continues at coordinate 1,638,042 of JACDOX010000086.1, read as the reverse complement.
GCATCTCCTATTAAAAGGGAAAGAAGTCTCCAGTCTTGGTTTTCATACCTCTTTATGCTACACGGTGGCTTCCCAGACCAGTGGATCTGACATGCTGGTGYTGATGAGAGCCTTAGCAATAGAGCCAAATCAAGGGCAAAGGAAACTGTGAGATGGAAAGTATTCCTTTCTTCTCTTCTCTTTCATTTTCTGAGTAATTAAGTCACCACATGTTATTTAAAATAAACAAWAATAGTTAACAATGTTTTGCAGTTATAGATCTGCCTCCAAGGCAATGAAGTTTTAACAAAGGAAAATATAAATTCCATTCTTTATACAAGGGAAAAAATGAAGCTCAAAGAAATTTAATTATTTACAGGATCAGTGGCAGAAGAACMAAAGCCTCTGGATTGTTGCACCATACAAAGTTTAAGGGAAAGAGAGAATACTGTCAGTACACTAATAACATGAGAASTGAAACCATGCACTTCTGCCTGATTATTGTGCTGTTGTTCATCTCTAGAGCAGAACACTGCTTTGAGCAGAGCCTCTTTGGATTAAGGTTGCGAATGGTTTTAAGTCACTCAAGGGTAGAAAATTGTTCTATTTGTCAGATTTCACACTAACAACTCTATGGCATTTCCTTGCTCTACTTAGCTTGAAYTTCACATGCTGCCACCATCAAACAACCCTCCACACAGAAATCCAAAATGTGGCTCTATCCAGGGCTGTACAAACACCTGAGCACCCAGTCTATATCCCTTTACTCAAGTTCTTTTTCTGTAAAAGATGCTGCATTTAGGACAATATGATTTAAACTTTTAGGCTCCAACTGGAAGCTTAAGCTAATCAAAGTAATGAAAATCTTAATGTAATTTCTCCAGTATTTARGCCAGATCCTAAGGCTTTTCCAATAGAAAGTCCACTATGCAAATTTAAAAATGCATAATCTCCATTCTGTAAACATGACTCAAAATTATTTCCTACCTACCAGTGGAAATATARAGGTATAATTGTACTGCTGGAAGTAAATACTGATTAAAATCCATAGAGGAAGGCTCTTTTGCTGAGAGCATGTGTGCACAAACTTGCCAGCCTGCACTGCTATATTTACACCTCTGTTCTTCCCTGCATAGATAAAAACTATGCAAGTGAAAAAGTAGCAAAATTAAAAAACACCTCAACTCYATACAGATGGACAAAAGCAATATTACTGCATCAACTACACGAAATCAGATTTACCAGACTGCAGTGAGGTGCAGGGGAAACCACTAAGAATTTAGAATAACTATTTGGCAGTCACCCAAAGCAGTCCACACCTATTAGCACAAGCATGAAAAACTCCATCCACACTGGGAAAAAGTACAGAAATTTATCTTCAGGAATACAACCACACTGTACCAAGCTTTGAGTGCCTTGATTGGAAAGTTACTGTGTCCATGGTACCAGTTATTATTGCAAMACTGCAGATCACAGTTTGGAAAAGCAACATGATTCCTGAATGTAAAGAATTCATGTTATTAATTTTGACAAAACCACTAAAAAACCCTCAGCAACTGCAAAATTCTGTTGTGCACACAGTGTTTCCAGAAGGATGATTTGACAAGCATCTATTGACAGATTTCTACAACTCGTATAAAATGGGCTTTTAAAAATAATTTCATCTAACTGCAAGGTGAAACAGTTTTTATTGGCTAACAACAGRACTCTGGTCACAGATTTCACTCACCACAGACACTGAAATATCTTCCCTAGTCATCCTGAAACTGAGATGTCAACCCCCTCCTGCAGCAGAGAGACAAATGTCCCACTGATTCACCACAGACAGAGATGACCTGGGCTTTTATCACAACTTTATACCCACTCGCTGTCTTCCAGTCTACACCAGCTGAAATGCAGCCAGACAAAATTCAGCTGTGCACATATAAAGTGCATTTTGTTAAGAGAAGGAAGACAAGCAGCAAGCTGTGCAGGAGGTATGATGCTAATATAGCTGTACWGAGCCTGCTTCTAAATAGGTTAATAGTTTTGCTCCCTGCAGCTAGAACACATTTCCAAAGAGACCTCAAGCAGAGGAGGAATTTTTAAGGTCTGTCCAGMCTGCCATCCTTCTTTCCCTACCAAAGGATTCCATCATTTTGTTGTCRCGATTCTTCTTTTTTTCCTTTTTTTTTTTTCACCTTTTTTTACTGCATTCACTACAGGGGACCAGTTCAGAAAGCAGTAGTGTTCTGTGAATCAAACACACTCCACAACTCACCCCTCAGTGGGACACAAACACTTGCTACCAATAAGAAACAAACCCCCACATTTTCAATTAGCACMTAAACTGGTGAATGCACCACAATGTTCTGAACAGAAGGGAAKCCTTCTTGGACATAGAGATGCAATACTTCCATTTAATTACATTCAGTGTGGTAGAAACTATTCTTCTACCTCAGCTGGCTGAAGACTCCATGGGTCAGTGGTGAGTTAATGTCAGGGTCTGAACCAAAGGCAGCAGGCATGGTTGGCATTCCCAAGCACTTGTATGTGTGCTCTTCTCTTTTTTCCAATAAAATCTTACCGAGCATTTGACAGTGTTTCCCACCAGCCCCAAAGGCACAATATCTATGCATCATTGTAGGCTGGGGRAAATACAGGTGGAATCTCTGCAGCAACAGGGAACAGAGTATAAATCTCCCACACTCCTTGTGCTTTTGACACAAGCATGCTGCCAATATTCTCTTCATGCATATGGTCTCCTCCTCCTACATCCACTGGGGTATTTAATGTGGATTCCTTATAAAACAAACAGGTTTTTCAATTTAGATAACAAGATCAAAACCTTTTAAACATTTCAGTCTCTAACTGCTTCTGATCTCTACAGTTCAGCACCAAAACCCCGAGATCAGTTATTTACAGAGCACCAGTGACATCAAACTGACATGTCATTACTGGGAATGCTGCCACTTCTTAGTTAGGTATTAACTTGATGTGATGGGCAGGACTTGAAAAGCAAACAATCTGCTGCAACAAGGATTCCCAGTCACAGCCACACATTCAGCAAACTAAGAAAAGGCATCGCAGCATCACAGAATGGGTCAGGCTGGAAGGGACCACAGTGGGTCCAGCCTCCCTGCTCAAGCAGGGTCATCCCAGAGTACACAGCACAGGATTGTGTCCCCATGGCTCTGGCATATCTCCAGTGAGGGACACTCCACACCTCCTCTGGCCATTCTGTTCCAGTGCTTGGTCACTGCACAGGAAAGTTCTTTCTCACAGTCTGGCTGAACTTCCTGTGTATCAKTTTCTGCCCATTGCCCCTTGTCCTATTGAGTGGCACCACTGAGAAGAGCCTGGCTCTGTCCTCTTGGCACCCTCCCTTCAGATGCTGACAGACATTTGATGAGGTCTCCAACGTGTTGTCCCTTCTTGAGGCTGAGCAGGCCCAGCTCCCTCAGCCCTCCCTCAGAAGGGAGATGCTCCAGTGCCCTCATCAAAGAAAAGGTCATCGTAACAAAGTCTTACAGATTCTTGCACCAGCTTTTCTTCTGCCCTGGAGAGAATGTAAACAAGGACCACATCTGCAGATAAACTGAACAAGCACATGTATAAATTTAGGCCAAGACTTCACCCCTAGTCTTGATATCTTCAATGGGCCAAGAGGAAATGATGGGAGTTTGGATCCAAGCTTTACAGCTGAGCTGTCAAACTCAGATCTGTGATTCAGGGAATATCTAGTGCAGATGAATTGGTTCGCAGGTCCCCCAAACAAGCAGGGGGAGATGAAAGCAGTGTGATTTTCTGTCCATGTCCAGGAGAGGCTGCAGAAYTCTGCTTTCAGCACCAGAGATAGCACTGATTTGCCTTTGCTTCTCTCTATACTAAACTCCATATCAACTAAGAAAACACAGTAAGAAATTAAACAACTCTGATGTCTTTCTCACAGCCCCTAAATCACAGATGCATCACAACAGATTTGTACATCTGCTACTTGCATAGGCCAAATTCTTCACTATCCAGTTTTTTCCACACCAAACTGGGCACAGGCTGGACATGAGTTGGTGAAACACCTGTACAAGAGGCTGGCCAGCTGCAGAAGGAAGGAAGAAATGTGGTCTGGTTAAAGTGGACCAATAGCTGGTTTATTCTSTATGGAAGCAAGATAACTGCCTACCTATGGAGGTGAGGGTTTATTCTTCTGCCCTTGGTTTCCCACAAAATTACAAATAATCTCTAATCTAYCTCACCTTAAATTCAGTGTGCTCCCATGCAATGTTTCTACTTATCTTTTAGTTCTCATCAGAATTATAGTATATGCAAGGAGAAACACACAGATGCATTACAGCCACAAAGCTCCATCTTCATAAATTATTCTCAAAGTGAACCAAAGCACTTTTTCTATTACTTAACAGCTCAAAGATGATAATCCAAAGCTAGGAATAAACAGACTGTTTCTGCAGAATTAATTCAGGGAAAGGGTAGTAAACAGATGGGAAAACGTACCAAAATAGGTACAACTAGAAAAAAATATTTGCCCCAAGGAAGACGGTAAGAGAACGAGATCGAAAGAGAAGAGTCTTTTCAGTATCACTAGATAAAAGTCATAGGTGAGAGACTGGCCAGCTGGCTGGTGCTGTCTCTAAACAAGCATCCAATCTTATCACCACAACAAAATTTGTTCTTTTCTTGAGCTTCCAAAGACTCCTACATATTGCTACAAGTTATTATKTTGATATTTAAGTTCTCTTAAGCTGATACATGCTTGGGAGAAGCATTACCTTCCTCTTCCCCACACACTCAGTTTTCCTCTCATTGCTGCTGATACCTTTCCCCCTCTCCCATGTTCTCCGTTCCTGTGAGTAGCAATTTATGCACACTCACCAAAACCCAGGAGTCACATAAAGGAATCCRGGTTCTGTCACTAAAAAATCTGTTCAAGCATGTCACACATTTCACCATACCCACACAGAAGACTCATAACATGGGCTGTCCAAAAACATCCACCACCTGAATTAACCATACCTTCTGGCTTCAGGCAGCCTCYTCTGCCCAAATGATTGCCTCCCAAATGAGAACACTGCAATCTTCCCTCTCGTTTGTCCCCTTGCTCATASATGGATTTTCTTCCTCTCATTTCCTCTTTCCTTCACATCTTTCTCCCTGAAGTCCTCCCTCCCACAGTTCCATTTTCCCCCTTCCCACGTCATTTTTTATTCCCCATTACCCACTCAGCAGTGGGGTTCTACTAAAGCTGTCTCAGAAAGAAGCCCGTGGGAGGCAGAAATTCTGCTAGATCTGTGCTTCCTGACTTTCAGGGGCACAGCAGGAGCCCAGCTGGACCAGCAAGAGGCAGGACAGTGGAACAGGGGCTCGTCTAAATGCAGASAGCACCAGCCAGGGATAACCACATTAAAGACCTCAAGTTTTCTTTCTTGGCCAAAAAGAGGCCAGGCAGAACTCGGAGGAAATAACTCCAAGGCTAAGACACACACACAGATATATATATTTCACATAGGYGAAATGGCCTTCAGCCACACAGCTGTGTTTGCAGGGCTAAAGCAAGGGGAAGCAATAAAGCAGCACTGGAGCTGTGGTTGCAGAAAAGAGGCAAGGGGAAGGGACACAACAACGTGTAAAAGTGATCAAAAAATGAGATTAAAAGAACAACACCCAAAAACATCCTCATCTGTTCAGCCATGTTCTCATCTGTTCAGCCATGTTCTCATAAAACTCCTTAGTTTAATTGCAAAAGCATGATTAAGGATAAAGATACATTTCAGCATAGCTCCAAACAGGCCTGTCACTTGGATGATCAGCAAATCAATTTTCTAAAGGATTTGCTAATAGTGTTTATATAATACTGAGGGAAGAACGACTCTGAAGCACGTGCAATCAAATTGATTTCAGTGGAGCTTTCATTATGTTTGCTTATAAATGCCCATTCTGTGAATGTATAAAGAAGTTTCTCGTTAGATGGTGATACAATGTGAACTATTTAGCCCAAACTCATAGCCTGATAAAATAATAATGCAACAGAAGATTGACTAAACAATTACACACTTGAAACCGTGACTCACACACAGCGTGAAGATGGTTGGCATTTAAATGCATTTTAAAAAATCAAATGTCATTCTATTAAAAAAATGGTGCTTGTATCAACAATGCCTGGCACTTGCACACTATCTGGTATGAGTTAATTGCAAGGGCTATAAGTTACTAATTATTACCATTTTACTGTCAGTTTCCTTAATTAAGCTTTGGTTTCTCCAGCAATGTGCTTAGACTTCTGGATGTATTTAAAAAAGCCCAACCTATATTTGACAGCTAGAATATGACATGACCTGCAAAAGCATAGAAATACAAAAGGACCCAAGACCAGCTCAGACTTTYCATGACCTGTTACATTGGTGAGCCRTGTACAATGGGGGAACTCAGTGATGGCACTACCTCTTCATCTCCCCTATGTTCTGCTTCATGTGCTCACATTATCAAAACTRCAGCCACAAGTTCAGCACTACTGCAGTATCCTGCTGAGAAAACCTACTTCCATTGTAAATGTTTTGTGATTTTAATGTAACTTTCCACAATGACAATCCTAAAATAAATCCTTGCTTTATAGCAATACCTTTTCAATGGGAAGCTGAGAAAAACGTAAAGACTTTTGTCCTCCCTTCACAAAGTGCACTGACTGCTCTCTGAATTAAACCTACCCTCTGTTCAAAGCCATTCCCTCTTGTTCTGTTCCTTGTAAAAAGTCCTTCTCCAGCTCCCTTGTAGGCCCCATTCCAGTACTGAAAGGTGCTGTAAGGTCTCCCTGGAGCCTCCTCTTCTCCAGGCTGAACAATTCCAATTCTTTCAGCCTTCTCAGGGTGCTCCAAACCTCTGAGCATCTTCGTGGAACTACTCTGGACACACTCCAACAGTTCTTCTTATGTTAGGTATTCCAGAGCTGGGCACAGCACTCCAGGTGGGATGTCAGGAGAGCAGAGTGGAGGAGGAGAATCCTCTCCCTTGACCTGCTGGTCACACCTCCTTTAATGCAGCCCAGGGCATGTTTGGCTTTCTGGGCTGTGAGCACACATTGCCAGGTCATGCTGAGCTTCTCACCAACCAACACCCCCAAGTCCTGCTCAGGGCTGTTCTCCATCCATCCTCCACCCTGGCTGTGTTTGTGCTGGGGGTTACCCTGACCCAGGAGCAGGATCTGGTCCTTGGCCTTGTTGAATGTCACGAGGCTCACACAGGCCCACCACTGTTGCCCTGTTCTTCCAAAGTTCTTCTAAGCCTTGTGATGTTTACATTTTTGTAATGGAACTTCTCACGCAATGTCATGTAAATAATGATTGTTTTGCATTCCTTTCTGGAGGAAGAGAGAGTTGATGAACCGTTAGTTTGACCACTGTGGTTGGAGAAGTGGCAATTTCACCCTCCAATCCATGGTCCCTTTTAGAATTCTATAAATATCAAGGTCCAGAAATTGCCCTTTTTTGCCTTGGACATCTCAGCGTGTGAGTGTCGTTCATTCCGCGTTGTATTCTGACACACCTCTCCAGCCGTCAAGGTCCCTCTGGATGGCATYCCTTCCCTCCCACGTGCTGACCACAGCCCATGGCCTGGTGTCATTAAACCCACCAAGGGTGACCTTGGTCCCACCTTCTATGTCACCAGAGAGGTTTGACAGTGCTGGTTCCAATTCCAAACCCCAAGGAACACCACTCGTCACTGGTCTCAACAATCGAGCTGCTGACCACAACTCTGAGAGTGCAACTGTCCAGCTGATTCCACTGAGTTATCCATCTGTCCAATCCATGTCTCTCCAGTTTAGAGGCAAGGATGTCACTCACGACAGTGTCAAATGCTTTGCACAAGTCCCGGCAGATGACTCCTCCTCGTCATCCATCAACACAGTAACCCTGTTGTAAAAGGTCACCAAATTTCTCAGTGTGAARCTGTGTTGGCTGTCACCAACCATTTCTTTCTTTTCCATGTGCCTTAGCATGGCATCTTGGAGGATTTGCTCCATGATCTTGCTTTCCGTTTCCTGGGGTGGGTTCCACAGAAGTTAGCACAAAACTTTTCTCAGGGGAATGCACCATGAGGATGATGTAAAAGTCAGAAATTGCACCTGTGGATCAGGTGGGAAGGGACCACAGTGGGTTTCCTGGCCCAACCTCCTGCTCAAGCAAGGTCATCCCAGAGCACACAGGACAGGATTGTGTCCACGGGGTTCTGGAATATCTCCAGTGAGGGATACTCCACAATTTCTCTGGGCAATCTGTCCCAGTGCTCACTTACCTGCAAGTACAGAATTTCTCCTTCATCTTCAGGTGGAACTTCCTGTCCATCAGCTTCTGTCCATTGCCCCTTGTCCTATTGATTGCCACCACTCTAGAAGAGCCTGGTCCAATCTCTGACACTCCCTTCAGATTCTGACATTGATGAGGCTCCCWCTCAAGGCAGAAMAAGCCCAGCTCCCTCAGCCTTTCCACAGAAGGGAGAAGCTCCAGGCCCTTGATCATCTCTTTATAGCCCTCCACTGGACCTGCTCCAGCAGCTCCACATCTCCCTTGTACTGAGGAGCCCAGAACAGGGCACAGGTCTCCAGATGCACCTCGCCAGGGCTGAGCAGAGGGGCAGGATCATGGACCTTGACCTGCTGGCAACAGTTTTCCTAATGCATCCCAGCATACCATTTGTCTTCTTGGCCACAAGGACAAAATGCTGGCTCAGGGACAGCTTGCTGTCCAACCAGACCCCCAGGTCCTTCTCCACAGAGCTGCTCTCCAGCAGGCTGGCCYCCAGCCTGTACAGGTGCCTGGGGTTACTCCTACACAGGTGCAGGACCCTGAATTTGCCCTTGCTGAACTTCAGGCAGTTCTTCTCTGCCCATCTCTCCATCCTGCTGAGGTCCTTCTGAAGGCTGCAGAGCCCTCTGGGGTATCAGCCACTCCTCCCAGCCTGGTGTCACCTCTGAACTTGCTGAGGRTGCATCTGGCCCTTCATCCAAGCCATGGATGGGTAAGCCAAACAACACGGGGCTCAGTTTTCACCCTTAAGGGATATTGCTCTCCTGTGCCATGGGTTACAGCCCTCTGAGATCTGGCATTCAGCCAGCTCCAAATCCACCCCACTGTCCACTCATCCACTCCACACTTCCTGAGTTTGCCTGCGAGGATGTGAGAGACAGTGAGGAAAGCCTTGCTGAAATTGAGGTGGACAATATCCACGGCTCTCYCCTCATCCATCCAGGCAGTTTTTCATCTCTCCACCCATGGAGAGTTCATAAATGATCTGGACAAGACCTTCAGCAGCCTGGCCTAACTTGGAAATTAGGCCTGCCTTGAAGAAGAGATTTGACTGGATGATTTCCTAGATTTCTTCCAATCAAAATTATTCTATGAACCTTTTACCATTTCTTTTAATAGGAACAAGACATTTCTGAAGTTGTAATTACTAACAAGGAATACAGGAACTATTCAGTTAATAAAATTGCTTCTTGCTCTCTGCACACCATCACGGTCACAAGTTGAGTTTTTAACGGGGAACTTCCAACTGTGAAACCCTGGAAGGTGACCTAGTAAATCAAACAGTATTTGACATTCTTCTGCCTTTACCCCATCAGCTGAMTCTGCCCTGTGACTTTAAGAGACTCTTTTCAGAGTGGAAAAAAATAATAATTCTTACCTGTTTCACGTGGGAGAGATAYTTTGTTTCCACAGAAATTGGAAGGGTTTTCCAAACTACCATCACCAGAAGAGTAAGCCTCCCAGTATCCCCAGTTTACAACTTAAATGAGACCTATTCCATTGCCTGGTAGAGTCACCTCCAGCTGTCAGCAGCCACACTGGTTATAAATGAGGGGCATGTCTGACAAAGAGGAATGGGTCAAAGAGGTGTCTGTTATCTGTATGGAAAACATTCTCTGCTGAGCTTCCTCCTCCTTCTGAAAAATACTTTGCTAAAAAGATATTTATGTTGGGGTGAGGGTAATCCACTAAGCCAGATGTCTGAAGGCTGAATTCAATGTTTTAAATTTGATTTAATGTAGTATGTGGTGGCTGAATAAACAAACACATGTAATGAGCTATAAACTCATGCCTCCAACTCAGCCTAAGAGTTTTACTCATGGTCTAATAAAATATGACAGCTATATTGCCTTGCTTATTAACAAGCATAGCAGTTACTTAAAAGCACTAGAAATACATTCTTTACCAATTTAGATATAAATCCCTTTAGTAAGTAGATTTTACAACYAATCCTAAGACCAAAAACCCCTCGGATATGTGACAACCAAATAAGATTTAAATAGCTCTCTGCACATATTGTGGGAGGCACGAGACTCCACAGAATGATTTATTTTACACAGATAATGGAGTCACTGTGACTTGTGAGGCATCCGGAATTACAGCCAGTGGCAAACACACACAATTTAAAATCTTTCTCCAAATAAATCTCATCACGACAGTTCAAGCATACACAGAGATCCTGCTTAAGTCTGTGCTGGAGCCCATAGACTGAATTCTATGATCTTTTTAATTATTATTTAAGCACGGCAAGGTTACTAAACTGTGATATACCTCTCTCCCAATATAAAAGATAMAGTTTGCTCCACAGCCTGGGCTGCCTGGCCTAATATCTGTCTGTCAGCATTAATGTGACAAACTTCTGAAAGGAAAGTTGTAAGGGAACTGTCAAGCTATGTTATAGCCAGGGCGATCTGGCTGTGCTCTGTCTTTAAAAAGAGTGGAAATATCAGAYTCATTCCTTAAACTGTCCTGACTATAAAACCTTGAGGGACAATGTGCTTAGCTGCTTAGGCAAGAAAAGACATTTTTAAGAAATATGCATAACACACAGCAATAGCATTTGTGCTCCCCTTCATCAAGCCTTAATCTGATTTTATTTTTAAGCACATAATTATCCAACATTCTCAGAGAAATGCATTAATGACTCATTAGAGAACAGAACTGAACTTCAATGTCTGAAAAGAATTCAGGCTTGACCAGAAGTCTGCAAGGAAATGACAGACTTTCTTTTCTAGATAGKCTCTAAAGCACTGCAGAGAGGTTAAATTGAGATGACTGACAGCCTTCACCAGAGAGAAGCACAGGTTCAAGTCAGATCACAGATCTCTTTACAGCTTTCAGGTAGGGCAGAGCTTGCCTCCAAACCTAAGTTACAGAAACAATAGGACMCAGATAACACAGAGAACATTGACAGATCAGCACACAGTTTGTGACCAAAGTGTTTTGCTCAATTGAATTTGCTATCAAGCCAAGTTTATGTGCATTTTATGTATCTTCAAAGTTAAGACTGTACAATTTATTAAAAGTTAGGCTAGGAATTTTATGAAGAAGCCTAAGTTAGTCAGAAGCCAAATACTCATCAAATTCTACGTCCACAACTCTTTGAGAGCTTTTGAATTTTTTACCTGAGCTGTTGAAACTTGAGGGCTAATAAAACGCAGTCCACATCACCAGGATGCTACAGTGACAAAAATCAGAAGTGGCAACATCTTACATGTGTATAGCACCTTCTGTCAGAAAGTAAAGACCTTTTAGGAATAGTCTTAAATAAAGTGACAGGCAGTATTTGCAGTTTAGTTCCATTACTCACACTTAGCAAATGAGAAAACAAGACATAGATAATTCAAGATATCTGATAAACATAACACAGAAAGCCATTAGCAGAAACAACACCAAATACAGATCTCAAGGGCTTAATTCCCTGGTGTTTGCAAAAAAAAAAAAAAAAGATGCTTTGATTGAAACTACAAGTCAATCTTAGCCTATATCACTCTGTTCAGTCACAGCCCACTACTGTTTTTAATTATATTTGTGAACTTGTAACTGTTAAGTGAARCCAAAGTTATATTAAGTAGTTTATCAAGATTAATACTATCCAAAAAAAAAACCAAAATAAGGTGGTGTGGAGGGCATAAACCAAAAAAGCTCCATCCCCTGCTGCTTTATTCTCCTTATGCTTGGCTCAAGTAGTGCCATCACTTTCAACACACGCCGCTCTTGCTGTGCCAAAGGGCTGTTCCTGGATTCATCTGTGTTCTCACCTATATCAAAACACTCCAAAAAGCATCCAGCGTGGCACAACTTCTCACACTGGCACTGCCAATTTTTTCCCTGGCATGATACCCCTGAAACTTCCTGGCAATCCTCAGGTTATGAAGGAGCCACATGCAAATATATGCTTGTACAACTTGAGAAAGAGATGGCCCACCACGGAAATTCTTTTATTTTTAACAGTAATGTTCTTGGTACTTATGAATTGCTTTGCCATGGTATTACAAGATGAAMCACTTTGAAAAGCTCCTTTCTTTAAACTTTCCTTTAAATAACAAATCTCAAAGCAAGCCTTTTCATTTTAAAATATCACCAGAAGGGAAGGACTCAGATTACTCAAAACCAATAGGCTTTAAGAGAACATAGTGCTGCAGGACTSAACACAAGCATATCCCTTTTTAACTGAGGAGAAATAAGGCAGAACTTGGTCAACTTCAGTTAACTTCACTTGAGACACAACTCAGTGGAGCTACACTAGAAATGAATGTGCTGTGTCAAGTCTTGTTGGGAGTTCAAACAGACTTGCTACGGTTTAGTTCAATGTTAACAAGAAGCTAAAACCTCAGCTCAATATCATTTAGGAATGGAATAAGACTGATCAGTAAAAAGCTGTATATAAAGAAGAAAAAGAGCTGAGGACAGCAAAACAAAGTGCCTGTGAGAGTTAGTAGGAGGACTAACACTGTTCTTGAGCTTCCAACAAGATCACATGAGAATATCAAATTATGTAGTTAGTAGAGCAAATTCTGCTGTTAGTTGTATCACACACATCTATAGGGTGTTTCTAATACTGTGACATTACACCCAGAGGTAATGTGGTCACTGAACAACCAAAATGCTGTAAAAATTCCTGCACCACAGAATGTCACATTGGTTTAATGCAGTACATGAAGATTTTCAAGCCTTTTTCTTCCATTTAATATATATGAGTGAAATTCCAGCAATAATACATTAAGCTCTGCACAAGCATTATTGTAAACAAATGTTTCTGATAATATCTAATTTGGTTTTGTTGGGAGGTATTTTTATGACAGACACCTCTGGCTACCTATACAAGAAAATCACCCAAAGGCAGGAAAAAATATTACAATATATTCCAGGTATCTGGAGGACTGCGAGCATTTTGTTCTCAATTCCTTTAAATTCTCTGAGCAGCTTCATTCTGTCTGCTTCCAAAGAGTAAGGAGCACAGGAATGTACAAACAGTCTAACTTCTCAGAGGAAAGGCACCAGAAAAGCACAGTGTCCAAAAATAAAAGTCCTCATCTTACTCTCTTGTTTTGGTTGTGCAGTTTTTTATTATGCTTATTAGATCAATATGAATGAAACTCATAATTCATCTGACTTCCCAGCAGGAAWAAAATGAAGTTTTACTTAATCTGCTGTTAAATCATTCCAGATATATGCCCAAACCTCATTCAGCTTCAGGTTAGAACAACATCAAGTCCAAATGCTACAGTTTTTTCTTATCCTTTAAAAGAATTTGCAAAATATAAACTCTTATGCTCAGAAATCTTCCAGAGTGATAGGACWTTCAGATTTTTCATCAACTTATTCTTAGCAGAAGAATGTCTTAAAAAAATAAACAGAACAATATAATTAYTGGAACATTCCTCTGCCATTATTAGAACCTATGTGCAATATATTTACTGTCCCTTACCAGTATGTTATAGTGGAAGAAAAATCAGGTCACAGGGAAGGAGTAGGAGTTTTGTTTCTTGGGAAGATTTTCACTACTGAGATGTTTAAGGTGAAAGAAACTCCTATGACTCAATACATAACTTGGAGAAGAAACCAGACTGTATCATTTCTTCTAGAAAGGATAATAAAAATCCTTGTGTTCTGTGCATGTGGATAACCTGGACACCTAAAAGTTTATTTTGGCAGGGTGTTAAATCTGTTATTCCATGACTTTCCTTCACAAACCATGTATTTTATTAGAATTTTTCTATTTACTAGAAGAGATAGTGCCAATTCTTTTGCTCTTACAACACAAGAGCATTTCCAGCCATTTTCCATTTCAATCCCTCAACAATTTTTTAACAGATGCAAGATACATGCAGGATAAACATTAGTGTATCAAGAAAAGGTTTTCTTTCCTAGTCGCCTTTTCAGAGCTCTAGTACTCAGGGATTGCTCTTCATGAGTTTAAAGAATGAAARTTAAAAAAATGTTTCAATAAGAGTAAATTTGCAGTAACTGCAGTCATTTATGGAGGAATTATTTGCCAGATTTGCTATAAGTCCTTTATGAATTCACACTACATCAACTCCAGACTCAAAAAAAGAGGACACAGTGACAGACTTCAAACACATAAAACAACCATTAAAATTGCAGCAGTTTAATTTGTAGCTAGAGATCCAAAGGAGAACACACTTCTAACTCCTAGCCCCTTGAGGAAGCTGTGGAATTCTCACTTTTGGAGACCTAAAGGTTTGCAGAAGAGGAGGAGAGAAAACATGAGTAATAATCTAAATTTTACTACTCCTTTTTTCAGAGTAGTGCAGTAGCTGGCTGCTAGAGATCCTTTCCAGCCTTGCAGTACTTGACATCACAACAGCACTTTGCAATACCATCACAGCTTTGTGGTTTCCTTAATAAAAAAAATAAAAACAAAGAACTCGTAACAGGTCCACGAAGAGTACAAAATAATTAAATTTCAAAGCACTCTTGCAACAGAAGGATTTCTTTCAGAGCGCAAATACAATTAGGCTAGCAGCTTTACTTCCATTTCAATAAAAACAAACTCTGCAGCTCCCTTGCTTGTCAGTCAAAGGAGGTTTTTTTTTTTAAATCATACTCCATCAGGTAGCTGTGGAAGCATCCATGAGACTCACTCAATATTCCAACTTACCCTGCTCCATCCTGAATGCTTACAGCACGGAGTTATCGTGTAGCACACGCGAAGTGTAATTAATTCTAAAATATGTAACAGCTCAAAAGAATTGCAAGTTACGCATTAGAATGATCTCACTTCTTCGGAGTTACACATCTACGCCTACTGCAGGCACCCAGCAAACAGCACGGAACGAGCAGCAGCCCCGGGGAGTGAAATTAACGAAGGTGGACCACAATGTGCAGGTCGATTATCCGAAGGACGAGAGAGTTTCCCATCCAACTTTTTAGGAAGTTATTAAGGGAAAACCACCGTATCTGCTTCATCAGATACGGGGCGGTTTCCCCGTCACAGCGCTCTGTTCGCAGGCGAGAGAAGCAGATGATGTTACCTGAGGAGCGCCGAACTCCGCCAGCAGCGCGGGGCCGGGGCAGCGGGGACCCGAGCGCCGGGGACCGGGCTGGCACAGACCACGGGCTGCCACAGACAGACAGAGAGACAGACAGAGCCCGGGATGCCACAGACAGACAGAGCCCGGGATGCCTCCGACAGACAGAGCCCGGGATGCCTCCGACAGACAGACAAACCCCGGGATGCCTCAGACAGACAGACAGAACCCGGGCTGCCACGGACAGCGACCGAGCTGCCACACAGACAGCGACCGAGCTGCCAGAGACAGAACCCGAGCTCCCACAGCCCCCGGGCTGCCAGGTACAGCCCCCGGGCTGCCACAGCCCCGTGGCCGCGGCTCCGTGCGCTCCCAGCAGTGCAATTGACGCCGTCCCCCAGGCACAGGGCTCAGGCAAGCTCCGGCCGCCCCGGCCCCACCGCGGGACGCTGCGCTCCGGCCGCCCGGGCCAGGGGCTGCTCGCCCCCTCCTCAGCCCGCCCCGCTCCCTCACGGCCCCGGGATCCTCCGCGGACCGGGGCCGGAGCCGCCTCCAGCGCGGGGGCTGCGGGGCCGGGGTACTCACATGCCAGATGGCGAAGAAGATGAGGGCGGCGCACAGCACCAGCGACAGCATGTAGCAGAAGGCGGCGAAGGTGAAGGCCATGGCGGGGAGAGCCCTCCGCACCCCTCTCC
>JACDOX010000086.1:1587989-1621921 GCA_014549065.1 Cardinalis cardinalis | reverse complement strand
GGCCCCTCGGCCGCGATCCGCGCCCCGCCGAGGCTCCACCCGGGGCGGGTCCCCCCGGCGGGATGCGCTGCGGTCCGGGCTCGGCGGAGCGCGGCTGGCCGGGGGCTCCGCTGCCGCTCGAACGCGTCTGCAGGCAGGGAGAGCCGCGTGTTCCTGACTGAAATCCTGTCACGACAGCGTGAGAGGAAGGAGYGTAGGCTGGGATCAGTTCGGGCCAAATCTTGAGAAGATAATTATGTGCCTAAAGTTGAAGTGCTTTGATGGGGGTTTTTGAAGTTTTTTGGTTTGTTTTTTTTTCCTTTCAGGGGCAGCTAAAGAGGGTGAAGCATTCCCCAAGCTCAGACCAGCGGTGGTGTCCATCCTCTGAGGCAGAGGGGACGCGAACACAGCCCAAGAGCTCATGAACCAAAGCAGAGTAGCTGAGCAAAGCAGGATCTGTCTGCCCTTTCCCATCAGCTGAAAAAGGCATTTACTGTTGGAGTGAATAAATAAAGCCTTTCTTAACTGCCACTGCTTTCAGGTATATGCAATATCCAAATTGCTGAAGTACATATGTAAAATAACAAAGGAAGAGCAAGCTCCTGCCTTCTCTTATTTTTAATGGATAGATCCATTAGTACCTTGTCTTTAGCAGCATCCACAGTGTCTCCAGACACAACTTAGCTGTTTCTGCAGATCTGGTTTTGATTTACCATCAAAAGTTCTTCCACCTCTTTGGAGCACATCAGCTGGCACAATAGAGCAGGTTTGCAAGCAAAAAGTTTTCATGAGAAAATACCAGAAAACCATCAGAAATCCCATTTAAAAATATCTTGAAAACCGTGGATGAAAGTTATGTATTTGAAAGTTTATGTATTTGAACTTATATGTTTGTATCCTTACGAAACTGAAAAAGAATTTCAGCTCACAGCATTTTTTATCCATTCATTTTATGGATTAAAGTGATTCAGTAACAAAACTGTTTAGAAACTTGCCAGTGGTCACCAGAAGTCAGACTTCATGGCACAAGAGAACATAATTCCATCAAAGCCAAGTCCAGTGGAAGCTTTCTTTGTAAATGTTTCCAATATATTTTTGTTTAAAAGCACAGTATATTATTTGTAACATATTATTTGTAACATAATAACCACTTTTATCCTGAGGAAAGAGTGTTGATTTGAATCAAGAGTCAAGGCCAGTAATTAATAAACCAATCAGGAATAAACTGATGGATCTAACCTTTCATAATTGAGCTGCTCCAGACTGTACGTGTGGTCCGATGTTTTAATTAAGAAGGACAGGACATGGCAAATAGAAATGAGATTTATGTTATACAGGGATGCAGTAAACCTATTTATTGTAATTCTCTAACCTTTTAATTTTTTTGTACCTGAAATCCAGTAGAGCATGTACTTGTGGATGTAAATGGTTTGTTCATAACCATACCTTTTGAAAARAACAGTGAATGAGGTACAGGAGTCATCTTTGGAAATATTTATTTATTTATTTTGCCATGGTTACTTTAATATCTGGATATATATTATCCATGCTAAGATTCAACACAGAAAACACCTGATTCTTCAAAGGAAATGAAAAGAAAACATTTCTTTCTGGAGCATTTATATGTATACACCTCCACAAATATATATGCATACATATGAAAAATATAAATTTACTATAGCTGTCATAAAAACTGAAACAGAAACAACCCTTAAATCTCAGTTTAGCACCACACTCCAAGGTGAATATTCCCCTATTTTTCACTCTCATCTTCATTAATATTCCAGCTATTTATTTGGAGCTCTTCAAGGAGAACACAGGCAAAACACTTGTTTCTGATTTTGCAAGGAGACAGTTCCAGAGCCAAAGACTTCCCAGATCACAGAGGCTTCCCTGATACTGACTTTGAAACACACATTGCCCCTAGCCATATTGCTAGCCATTAATCACTGCTAGTGGCTGTCAAATTACAAAAGATTCTGACATACACTGAAGGCAAGAAATCCATAAAGATGCATTTAGAACATTTTTGTCTTACTGAGTTCTTCTTACACAACACCATGAGAATACCTTAAGTATCCTCAGATGTTTAACCCATGGAGAGTGATGGAAAGACGTACTCCTCGCTCAGCACATCTCTGATTTGCACTAAGAGATTTGTCTGAGTAATCACAAGAAACCTTCCTTATCTCCATCTCGTTACAAACTCATTACAGCTCTCTGTGGTATGAGGACTTCACAGGAGGGAGCTGTTTCTTTGTCATTTATGAATGAGACTACTGCAAATCGTGAAGCAAAAGGTGAAAATAATATGGATGTGCCTGACTATTTTCTCCCTGGTTTAAGCCCCCGTGAGCACAGCAGGAACACCGGACTATTAGCTCCTCGTGCACCTCCATGGTCTTGGTCCTAACCTTCAAATAAACTAATGGACTTGATCTGAGCTGCATGAGAAATTACAGTCCAGCACCCAGCTGTGCTCCTTTGAAATGATGTGCAGCACAGCAGCCAGGATGCAGGGAGAGGGAGCTGAGGGTGGAGGCTGTGGGAGCTGAGACTGCAGCATTATCTGCTCAGGGGACCTGGAATGGGCAAAACAGATAAACACAGAGCATAAGATACCTATTTTATACATATAAAATATATTTTTGCCTTRATGGAAAACTGTTGCTTTCAAAACCTGTTATTTTAACACTTCTTGAGACCCATGTGGATTTCTACTACTAAAAAATAAAAGGCTCAGAGGTTCTGCAGCACTCTCAGGAAATGCAGTAGTTCCTGCTCTCTGATGTTCTGCAGCTCATTTYAGCAGCCACAGTCTCAGATTTAGCCCTTCGTCTTTCACTCTTCCGTCCTCAAAATTTCACCAATGCTCCTGCTTCCTCCATGGTATTCCCAAGCCATTTCCAGCAGGGATTGCTGCTCTTTCTTTCTCTCTCTGTGGCTCACACCTGTAACTCAGGAATGCAACAGAAAAAATAGTCAGAAAGCTGAACCATGAGATGAATTGCAGACCAAGTAGAGAGTCAGTAAGAAATGGAAAGTAAATTCTGTTCAGACTGATTAAAAAAGGGTTTCATCTTTAACCAGAGTCTCTTTCTTTTAAATATATTTGATGATGGGTACACACGGCATTTCAGGCTTGACAACAGTTCCTAGCACAAGTTTTTACTTGAGCTGGCTTTGTCCCACAGTACCCCAAAGAGATCATGACAGTGCAAATGTAAACCTTGTGGAGAAAAGGGTTTGACAAAGATTGTGAGGGCTCTTGCTTTCCTTGAGCAGATTCAACTTCGGAATGCTCGTTATCATTCTTTGGATCTGGTGCTTGTAAACAGAAAGAATTGCTCTTTATTTTGCATATTTGTTGAAAGATACGATTGCAGAACAGTCTGATCCCAATTTCACACAGAGTCATCACAAGCAGATAGATGGTGGTGCTGCATTTGTAMAAATAGTACTGAGATGCTGATTTTCAAAGCTATCACTCTGCAATCACCATARCTCAAAGCACAAACAGGATCGGGGACTTTTTTACTTAAGGATGGATTTTTACTTGGTGAGGACCTCTATGAAGGAGCCATAAAAATTCAGTTACTAGGTAAATAATAACAGAGAACATCTGGTGAGCAGTAGACAGCCCTGAAAAACAAACAACACCCAATTGTGAAAACAGATTGTGAAAACAGATTTAATAGATTCACGAGTTCAGCATGTCCTTACATTAGCAGGTCTCAGAGCACTTGAATTTATGTGAAATGACCTTTTGTGCTAGATAAGAAAAGAATTTGAAGGTACTTAAAGAAATTTCCAGTGGCTAATTTACAGAACAGCATCGGAGATGAGAAGGGACTGCTAATGAGTCCTTTCAACTCCCAAATAATTACCACAACTGGATAAACCTAAAGGACAAGTTTTTATAAGGCTTGCAGTCCTTGAAGTGGGAGGCTAAAATCCATCCACAAGGTGATACACCCTCAGTTAAAGTAATTCATAGTTTTAAGATTTATATATTATTGCTGCATTCTTGTTCTTGAAGTGCAACATGTTACTGAATGCCTGTTAAAGCCATTATATTAATTATAGTAGAGAACTCTCATTCACAGATTATTTTTTAATAATACATGTGACTCTCTCTTTTGTGAACCTTAAGTAATACTAAATTATTAACAATGCTTATATACAAATTGCCATAATTGGGCTTTACCACTAATATCCCACAGAGATTAATAGAAGCATTTCATACCCTTGTGCATTATTATTTCAGATTATCTGCAGATTCTAGATGAAACTACTCTGTTATTTCATGGTCAGTTCATTTTCAAAAGGTTACCTTTGCAATAATAAAGGCAAGTGACATTTTGTTAATGAAGTCTCATKTTCAGATTTCCAAGAATAAGATGGTTCACAAACCCACTGACAATAATCTCATTTTACTGCCAGCTGTTCCCACCTTTTTTTGTAGGACCTGGATGAATAAATTTTAAGTACATTTTCATAAGATCACAGGAAAGTTTATGTCAGAAGGGACTTCATGCTGTCTCTAGTCCAACCTCCTGTGCAAAGCAGTGACAAAGGCAAGGTCAGGCTTATTGCTCAAGGCTTCATSTGGACCACTCTGGAAAGCCTCCATGGACAGAGACAGTCCAGCTTCCCTGGACAACTTGTTCCACTGCCTGTCTAAGGTCATCTCCAGCAAAACTGCCAGGTGCCAGCCTGTTTCATTGCCAGGGCTTGTTCCTTGCTTAGTGCACAACTTTACATTTGTCCCTGGTGAAGTTTGTAAGGTTCCTCCCAGGCTACAAACTCCTTGTTATAGAAATCCACTTTTAAAATCGTGGATTAATATGTGATACAGAAATATTCCTAAAGAGCAAAATAAGACTGTTCAGAGCATGACACTACAGTAGCTTTGCTTCTGCTGTTCCCTTGCCAGCCTGTATCAGAATTTTACACAGAATCTCACTCACACACATAAAGGCCACTGGCAAAACTGGAGCTTCAGGTTTGCAGCTCAGATCCCCCAGCTGAAAACAAAGTGATCTCAGTAGTGTTCTGTGCCATGCTCTGATAACCACAGAGGCAGGACACTCATGCTGATTCTTCATGTCACCGGTGATCTACTAGCAAATAGAAGAGTGTTTGTCATCAGGGAATCTGTGACTTTTCCCATTACCTTCAGGGTTAGTGGAGCAACTTTGTGAGCACAGATGCCATTCCACCTCTTAATTCTTAAGATATTCTTTTCTCCTCTATTGCTCCAACCTCCTCTGTCCCTCTACTGCATAGTTCTTTCCCATTAGCCTGTTTTCCCCTTATCTTCTTGTTAGCTCATAGTCTCAGCCTGGTCCATCTATTGCCTCTCACTTCCATACCTCCTCCAAATCAAGCTTTTATCTCCTGGGAACTCATCAGGACTGCTTCCTCACCAGCGGTGAAATATCTGACAGGATATTAATCCTCCCCGAAGGACAGGATCTCTGCCCTTGGTTCCAGGACAGAGGAGAAAAGGCAAGTGGAAAAAGCAGTTGCAGGGGAGGTCCTGATTTAAAGTGAAATGGATTGGGGAAAGGATTGCTTAATTATAGTATTTCGTGTCCCCGATGTCTCCGGGTGCGTCCTGCTGGCTTCCGCAACACTCCAACACTTAATTACAACACATCKCTAATGTCTATGTGTGGAATTTTCAGAAGGATTGGAATTAGACGAAACCATAATTATTCATGGTAACAAGAGAAGTCATCTTCATTGTGCAAAAGTTACCTCTTTCCAGATGTGAAATCCATCCAATACATGGAAAGCAGGAACCTTCCATAAATTAGTAATGAAATTTTCAGCATTGGCAAAATAGCATCTGTATGTTTTTCCCAAGGAGATTTTTCTGAACTGGTCAAGACCTYCAGTCTGGAGGGGAAGCCAAACATAAAAATGGGAGCCCATGAAGGGAATAGAAAGATCTTAATATGGAATATCTGAAACAGTCTTAATTGCCTTTGATATTACCTATTTTGCTTCAAATCAATACATGGAAAGCATTCAGAAGTAATTCTTGCTAACATTGCTTAATCCTGCCAGGAAGGAATTTAATTTGTGTCTGTGCTGGGGAGAGAGTGGGTTACAACTTCATCAATTCTGAATAACTGAATTCCATCAAAGAAATGAAAAAGGAATGACAAATTTTCTGAATAAGCTTTCTCATAAGAAATCCTTCATTAGTCACTGAAGACCCTGCAGACCTCTAATAAGACAATTTGCATAAGATCTGCATTTGTCCAAACACTGAAATAACATTCTGGGCCAGATTCCTCCGATTTTGACAATGTTTCATTTTTTTCCCACCCTGTAACACTCTGCTAATCTCCAAGACCTGCTGGTGCTCCCACCCACTGCAGGCTGTATCAGATCACACCCCATTGCTCCATCACTGTGAACAGAGATGCCAGAACAAAGTCAAATATGCAATGCCCTTCAAAAGTTCTCCTTCTCAGAGGATGATTAAATTATCTCCAATTAAACGAAATGCTCTTTGTCTTTCTGTACTGAGACTGATATTGAATGCTCATCCCTGCTGTCCCAAAAATAACAATCTGTTGCAGAAAACCTAGACCTGGTGTCTTTGCTATAATTTAGGAAAAAAATCAGTATTTCACCAAACTGACATATGTGTTCTCAGTGAATTAATGGTCTTAGTCATTTTTAACTTGCAGGCATAAATGAATAGCTACAATATGGTCTGCATAACTAACAGTGTTGACTAATGAATATATAAACATTAAATTATGGCTTTATTAATTCAGAAGAGTTGTTTTTGATGCAGTTTCATGAGAGGTGGGCTCATCTGTGGAACAAAAGGAAGGAGAGGCCATGCAGGTGTACAGCAGGATGTGCTGCAGTAACAGTAGGAATTATCTGGTTGCCATCAGCTCAGGACCCCTGTAGMCCTGTCTCCTTGTCCTCTAACTCATTAAATTAGGATCAGGTTTGACTGATCTCTATTTGAAAATAATAGATAAATCAGCTCCCAAAAAAACATGAGTTGTATTATTAGCACATCAGCAATGCAACTCTTCATCAAACACTGAATTTAAACCCTCTCCAAACTGATTCCCTAAGCTTTTGTAACTTTGGAACATATTCCTCATGTTAAACCAGAGAAAATAGAAAAGCCATAAATAGGGATATTTTTAACTGTAGGAGTAAAACTAATGATTATAGCACTCTGTATCACTTAGAATTTCTAGTCACTTCAGCTAAAATCCCTTATAAAAACTATTTTAGCATTTGACAACAAGTACTGAAGAATTCATATTGTAAATTGGAAAAATACCAGAAGAAAAGGTTGGAGGTRGCAATGGAGGAGTTGGGAACATGTTTAGCAAGAAATCTCATGAGAACACTGTGCTGAAAAATCATTTTTATTCTAAATATWAATCTTTAATACATTTAATACATCCTGGCTTTAACATCCTAATATATTTTTATTGCCAGTCTGAAGAAGAACAAGCAAGACAAGGTGATTCTCTGCAATTTACCTATCTCTTACAAAGAACAGAAGGTTTGAAATCCTGTTGAAATGTTCCAGGGCATTTTGTATTGCAAGTATTTCAGTTTCTGTTCTGCCTCCTACTGGTGCCAAGCAATAGAACAAGAGGCAAGAGGCAGAAGCTGGAACAGTGGAATGCTCCCCCTGAAAATTAGGAAGGACTTCCTTACTGGGCAAGTGGCAGAGCACTGGAACAGGGCACCCAGGGAGGTTGTGGAGYCTCCTTCCCTGGAAAAATTCAAAAACCATCTGGACACAATCCACCTGCTCTAGGATGACCCTAGGGGGGTTGGACCAGATGATCCCCTGTGGTCCTTTCCAGCCTGACCCACTCTGCGATTATTTTTCTTTCTGTAACCTTGAAATGTCTAGATAAACTTCCCAAAATCACAAGATTAATTTGGGTCTAGATCTTTAATATATTCTGTATGCCCCCTGAAATACTCAGTTTAACTCTAGCAATAATTAGGAGAAAAAGAGTTTGTGATGTCATAAGTTAAAAACCTGCCATTGTGCCTATTTTTATTTTGTGTCATTCAAAGTCACCTTTATCCCAATGCTGTATGTTTTGTACCTACATTAAACAGTTAGTACAGGCTTTCTTTTGTTAAACCAATTGTCACTTTAATGTGACAAAAGTGGCTGAGCAGTGACAGGTTCCAGCTCTAGTCATCTGTGCTCTCCAAATGGAAGGATCTGTGTTGTTTCCTAAAGCTCTCAGCTGTCACTCAGAGCTCTGAAGCTGCTGTTCACTGGAAGATCAATGAAACACAGGTCTCAGAGATTACTAGAGAAATGGAAGAGCTAAATGGGATCTTAACTAGTCATTACCTGGGAAGAGAACTATGACTCACACCAACTTCAGAAAGTTAAACAGCCTTTTGGAAAATATCATGACTCACAAGCACTGCACACACAGGCACTGCACACACAGAGTCTTCTTCTCTGTTCAAGGCGTTTAGCTCCTCTATAGAGAAACCCAGCTCTCATCTCCTTGAACCTACAACAGCCTTATATCAATGTAATTACCTTGACATCAGCCAGCTCTCTGAAAAGTAGAAGCTATATGTGTGTTCAGAGAAGTAGATGCTATATGTGTGTTTCTTGCTGACTGGGCTGCATAAATTGTTGACTGATAAACTTCTGTGAAACAACACATAGCAGAAATTAACTTTTTCTTTCTTCCCAAAGAGATTTTGTAAGAGTTTGCTTTGGATTGCGAGTAAACTCTCGCAACTCTCAAAATCAAATGAACTCCAGGTAGGTTYTCTTTGAGGACATAGTGTTCTAAAAGAAAAATCTTTTTCAACAATTATTCCAGTGAGGGGTTATTTTGGCTTCTGAAGCATTCATTTTAGTGGCAATAATTCTGTGTCCATTGAAGCAATTAACATAAGCAAAGCTATTGAGTTAAGCCAAGCTAGCCAAGCTGGGGGACTCAGGCTTGAAATGGGAGCAAATAAGACATTTTAGCAGTACAGGTGYTTCCAATCCATCAGTCACTGCTGTAATTTACATGCATGCTGCCTTCTGAGAGGTACTTTGAACTTTCAGGGAACTGAAAATCAGAAAGCACTTGTGTTAATTTGAACTGCAAAAGGATTTTCCACTGAGATGCTCTCAGTATGACCCACGTGCACTCAGTGGAGATCACCCTGTAGGAAAAGGWAACTCACTGGACAACCTTCTGAGTTTCTCCACATATTTGTTCTGGCCTGGATGGAAAAGCTAATTTGTGATAATTAGGGTGTAAATTTCCAAGCACTGCAGCTTGGCTGCCCTAGTTCCCACTAAGGCCACTTTGTCTTGCTGGMAGAAAGCAATCTGGCCTTGAAAGTACTATAAGCTATTTTTCCTTTAACACTGAAGTGTCCCCAGCAAGAATAGTGTGAATTAGTGAAATAGAAATTCACACCTAATATGAGTTTCTATTAACTTCCTTCTGTTGAAATGCCCATAAATAGGGCAGGTGGCTGGAGCAGATTGACAGGGTAATAGATGCCCAGAAAGAAAAAAAATTATATCATAGAAGTAGCACAAGTCACTTGGAAAGTGAATTAAGAAGAGCTACATCCACAAATAGTGTTACTGAACTCCTCTCACCTTGAAGAGGAGGAAGAAGTGCATCCCAAGGAAGGAAGGCAGAATTACTGCAAATGACCTGAGGCAGCTGAACAGAGTTTGATGTGCTGCTAACTAAGTGCTCATCCGAGGAGCCAAGAGAGCTGAGCACGGCAAGGTGTGCCCGACACAGGCCGGGAGAAGCTGTCCTCTGATGGTTGTTTATCAGACTGGCTGAAATGAGCAAATTCAATTCTTATCAGAAAAGTGTCTGCCTTGCAAAACTCAGCAGCATGAGATTCCCCTGCTAATCATCTTGGTGCAAGCGAAGAGGAACGAAAAACTTAATTATCCTTCTGCTCCAACAAATGGAAACTCCTCACTAAAATCCAGAGACTGCATCGGGGACTGTCTATGCCTTTGCTCATTCCTGAACTATCCTACATGGATTATTTCATCCTGCAGGGTTGCCAGGCCTGAATTGAACCCAAACACATTAGACTGTTTGCAGTTCTTTGATTGTATTTACCAGTATTCTTTGTTGTCAGGTGTAGGACTTTATTTTAAATCAATAAGAATATGCTCTTAACTACAAAAGCACATGGAAACTGCATGAAATGTCCCATTGTTCCCCACTACATAGCCAGGGTCTTCTTTAAAAAGATAACTTTGAGTTTAGAAATCCCAGTTGCAGGAACACTAATTTAACAGTGCTGCAAGGCAAAGATACATTCAGCTTGTTTGAATTCCTAGGCAAGGTGTGAAACCAAGCTGGGAGGAGTATCCAGATACCAAAGAGCAAAAAAATATAGTCAGGGAATTGCTCTTGGTTTGGTATCTCCAGATAAACCAAGAGCAATTCCCTGACTCTATTTCAGTCCAAAGCTGCACAGATCATAGTTGTATAAACACATTTKATGCATTTTATGTCTCTTTTGTTAACTTCAGTGTCTTTTGTCTCTGAACATCATACGTGCCTTCCAAACCCTGTAAATCTGAGGTATCTGAATTTACTGTCATATTATGTTGTGAAAGTGGATTGCCACACAACTCTATATCTGAATATTTCTCAAATTCACAAGTGCAGMAGATATTCTCCCTTCTGTCCCTATGACTTCTTCAATGAGATTCTGCTTCAACATGCAAGTATTATGGCATCTCTATATACTGTGAAAATGTGCTTCTCCACAAAAAGTAATATTTTACTATCTTTGACAGCAATAAAAATGTTTCTCACATACTATAGGACATAGTGAGGCAGTCTGAGATACGCATGAAATGTCCCTCCAKGAAAGTGAGTTTATTTAAGGAGACTGACACACATTTTCAGTCTGGTTTATATTTCAGAAGTTGTTGTAATCTCAGACTGACTGTGAATTTGAGAAATCCTGAAAGACAGATGAGATTCCAGAACACTGGAAAAGATAAAAACTGTCTTAAGAAAATGGAATAGCTGTGGAACAGTCAACATTTTGGCACGTTGAACTGTTTATTCCATTATTTTTCTCTTGATTTAAATTAAACAAGTATCCAAAAGAGAGCAATAAAAAAATAGCAAGGACCAATGATTAATCAAAGGAAAATCGTATGAAACTAACCAAAATTCTTTCTATAACAAAGTAATAGGTCTTGGGAAAAAGAATGAGCAATTAAAGGTATATATGTTAGCTCTGAAATATTTCACAGTGCTGTCTGATTGTTCTCACTCTTACTATTGTATATTTAAATTATTCCTACCTAAATGAAGTAGCTCTCATTTTAATTTATTGAGTTGTGTATATTTTCACCCTGATTTCTTGAACTCTCATGATGATTCTCAATTTCCATGCTACCCTTTCACAGGCAGTTAAGGGATCCTCTGCAGCTGATGGCTGGATGCTATTTAATAACCCTCTCTACCATGTTATCCAAAATATTAATGGAAGTCTTGACTAGTGCTAGACCTGAGGTAGGAACCTGCAAATCCCATGTGCAAAATCCTTTCATTTTGATGATGAATCGTGGTTAGTAAAACCAGCTGCATTTTCCCAGCATGCTGTAGCAGTACTCAGAAAAAATAGCTGCATGTTTTATCACAAATGGAACAAACAGGATGACATCAATCCAAAATGAAAACAGAAAACATTGTACTGGGATAAGCCAAAAAGTAGCACTGAAGATGTGAAGTGACATTTTGGGACATTACACTTTTGAAAGCTGCATGCACATATTTGAGATAATTCAGGAGATATTAGAGCTATTGGAGATAAACCAGAAAGAACTGAGCTCATTCCACCAAAAGAAAACTCTGCAGACACACATGAAAACATACATGTAAAGTGGTAGTAAGTGTGGAAATACAATATCCACCACAGACAGGGTAAAATGTAATGGTCTGAAATGACAAAAAGTGATTTAAATTAGGAGTTAAAAATTACAAAGAAATGACAGTGAGAATACATCACTAAACTTGCATATTCCCTACATGACATTAATGGTGATGTAAAAATGCCAACCAAACTGTGCTTCCATAACCCACCTTGAGAACTGTCATGCACACAGATCCAGGGATATCTTCTGCTTCATCAGGTTGTTCAAAGTCCCATCCAGCCTTAGATGCTTCCAGAGGTGTTCCAGATGACAAGGTTTAAGAACTATGGAGACACAAAAACCACAGCAATCCTACAGATGATTAAGGAACCATCCAAATCTATTGTTTATAGTCTTACACAGATTTTGACAGGTGACTATAAAATATGGGTTTGAAATCATTATTTTAACCTGCTATTGTGAGAAGCCAAAAGTTCAGGGATGTAAATTTTCTCCAAAGAAATCAATGGTAATGTAGAATCTACCTACACAAGATATTTATGCAATCCCCATTATGGCAGTATTGTAAGTACTCGTCCCAATATTTAATGTACTTCTCTTCACAATAATGCTGTAAGGTCAGCAAATCTGGGAGACCACACAAGCCTAAATACACGATTTGTGAAGCCAAAGAGAAAATGGTCTGGGAACYAATCATGAGGGGTAATCCAGTTGTATGTCCTAGGAGGAAATCCCACTTCTAGCTCCTGCTTTTAACATTTCAGATCTGCCCAAATCACTGAATTCCAAAAAATTGGGAGGACTTCACATATACAGATCAGTGGAGCATGTGCCATCAGTTCAGCACAGAGCAGGACAGGTGCTGTTAGACACTTACCAAGCTGTTAATATGCACATTATTTGCTCTCACCTGAGTCTTGGTCATCTGACAAGATGATTTTTTTCCTGCTGACTGAAACAATAGCAACTGCCTGTAAGAACATGCTGTTCTGGAAAGCTTAGCAGGTCTGTTGTTTTCCTGTTTTACTCAATGAGTGATTACATTTAAAGTAGATAAATAAGCTTGGAAATGTTACTTATTTAGGCATGCAGCTACCCAGCTGAACTTAGAATTCAAATAACCAAATTATTTTATGAATCTGACACTAAAAGAACTACAGGATGAGCAGACATATCTCAGACCTAGGTTTTCTCCTTAGTTGCATGACTCTTTCTCTATGATCTGATTTTTCAAAGGAAGATTTTAAATTTAGGAGAATAGAAATCCAAGACTGGGCATGCAGGGCAGAAAAAAAAATCACGTGGTGACCATCTCAGCAAGGCTTGAGTGCATTACAGAAATATACTACCAGTAGCTCCCAATTAATAAATTTCTAAAAGTGTCTGTCAAACTGCCATGTTACTTTTCTTTGTATGTTATCAAATGAGGATCCAACCCTGAAGCATTTCCAAAGTACAAATAATACTTGTGTGTTACATACACAAATAATAGTGTTTACTTCTTTAAGTGTATCCACAGCTGTCTCATGAGCATGAACCACTCAATTTAGGAAGGCTTTTGAATCAGACCCATGCTCACTCATTACTTTGAAATCAGTACTCAAAGAGCCATTAGAGAATATATTTTGCATTTCATTTTTATTTTGCAGAGGATTTTTTCTTGAAAAACCTGTAAGACAGTTGAGTTCCAGCTTCTCCAAAAGAACAGAGGCAGCTACATTGGTTATTCTAGGTTTGAAAACATTTTGCATGGCCATTGAGAGGTCCTTCAGATAGTCCAACACTGATTTCAGCACAAAATCTTTTCACAAGGCAAATATCAGGAAACTTTGGAGCTGAAAAGCACAGCCTTCAGGTAATCCAATTCTGCAAATACAAACAGCTTCCTGAATTAATTATTAGAGAGAGTATCTTCCTGGGCATGAACTCTGGGGCCTACAGCACTAAGTAGGGAAGGAAATGCAATGACAACAGGCAGGAGAAAATCTGCTACTGGCCCAAATGTTTATTTTTGTGGAAATTCAACCCCAACTTCCAGCATTGCAACTTTTGAGAAGCAAGGAGGTGTCTTAGACAATATCGGTGCTAGAATGAAATTATAGATGTTARATTGAAGGCATGCATAATAACTGTTAAACTGAAAGTATGCCTAATAACTTTAATTTTATGAGCATGGACCTAGATGTTGCAATTTTAACAGAATTATGCAGATTTGGTGCCCCCTGCTGTCTTTTACTACCAGAGTGACCCATGAAGAATATGAATAAGTGATTAAACACACGGAATGGCACAAAACACCSCCAAAGGGCAAATTAAGGATGCTGTTCAAAAAGGCACATTTAAACTAGAGTGTGAGTTCACAGACTGCTTTGGTGAAGCAGCCAGGAGCTGAGAAGAGCAGAGCTCTCTGTTGGGAACGACCACAAAGAGGAAAAACATCGATTTCACCACGACCAACAGGAACCACACAGAGAGCTGAGCTTCAGCCTTGGCACACCCCCATTGCCTCAAACCAGAACCAGAGAGCAGACTCAGTTTCTTGTGAGGATAAAACCAGACAAAATCCCTGTAGTCTCTCTTTTCTTGCTCAACACCAGCTCTGCTATATTCCTGCCTCTCACCCCCGAACAGGAGAGTTCAAACAGACCCTAAATACTTCAATATGATGGGAGCAACTTGACATCTCAATAAATAYGAGTACCAGTGGTGTCCCCAGGTACACACTGGGTGCATCCACACAAGTTTGTGTGATCAGCTGAAGTGGAAGAGACACCCCAGGAGCTCACCCAGCATAGCAGGCCCCCACAGGGACATGCCCAGAGCTAACCTGAGGCACAGCCTCTCCAACACACTCAGCACAGCTGCTCATGTGCCAGCACAACCTGCTTCTCTCTCCAGAGCAAACCTTCTTGGTTTGCCACACTGCATGCTAAAGKGACTTCAAATGACCCTCACCTGCTGAATCCCACTGCCTCAGAGGTGCTGGTCTCACCTCTCCTGCCCCCCAGATCCTTTGTTACCAGTCCACCCATTTCATAAGCCCCAGCAACCTTCTGGCTTCTTGCTTAACTTTCTGACTTGAAAAAGTAATCTCTCCCTCTTTCCCCCACCCCAGGCTGGTTTTCAGATGGATCAGTTTATTGTATGGGCATGTGGGTGCCTGGCCTGATGTAAGAGGGGGAGGAATGTCCCTTTGGCAGCAGTACAGTCTCAGATGGGCTTAAGCTAATCATGAAACTTCTGTCCTAAATCAAATAAAGCCATGAGGTGCCAATGGGTGCAATTGCTTGTCCAAACTAGCAGAGTACATTTCCAGCACAGCTGGGTTAAATCCTGCTACAATCCATGGCCAAGATATTATATCACTAACTTTWGAAAATTTCTCTGTTGGTCTCTTGCTGTTGTTCACACTCCTACAGGAATACTACATTGTAAGTGATGATGAAGCAAAGCACAGTGCTCCATCTGAACTTCTGCAAAGCAGCAGACAGGACTTTTCCAGGAAGAATATCTATTTAAGTGATTTCCTACTACAAATCAACAGGCTATCAAGTGATGACTTTGTCTGCTTAAGCTCAAAGACATTTCTTTAAAGGGGCCTCCATTCAGTAGTCACAAGTAATCAATCAGTCAGTTACTTCCTCCCTTGGCTATCTGTGCTTGAAGATGGAAAAAGAAAAAAAACAAAACCAAAAAAAAACCCAACCCTCCCAAAAAACCCCAACCAAAAAAACCCAAAAAACCAAATCTAAACAAAAACTCCACAGAAAAGGGACAGTCCTGTCTTGCCACAACAGGGGTGTTCAGTGACTTGAGACTGGTGCCTGTGTTCCTGAAATCAAGGGTGCTAAAACAGCATTATGCTGTACTTCAAGCAGATGTGCAGCAGAGGATTCTTCATCATTTCATATTCTCCTCAGGTTGGAAGGCTTTTAGGACTGACATTGAATCTGTGAGTCACTGACTGCTCTGGAAAGGCTTACTGGTGAATAAGATGAAATTTCTGTCATTTATAGTGTCTGAGAAGGTTTTTCAACTTCAAGAGAAAAGAATTTATTCAGTTTCTCTGACACTTATTTATACATACAAGTTTTAAATGGCCATTTTCAACTCTTGAACTCCTGTGACTTAGTGGGAAGTTATGATCTGTGTTACATCTGCTGTAGCAATATTTAAACAAACATCCTTAATAAAATCTTGCTCACTCCCACCATCTAGAAATCCTATTTTGTACTTCACACATTTCATTTTCATACCTCAGAATACAAAACACCAGAAGGCAGGAGTTTGGTCTGGTAACTATTAAATTAGTCGCACCCTGATACAAAATCAACTTTCTTACTACATCCTTTATGCTTATCAGTTTATTCAGTGAATTGGCTGTAAGGACTGCCTAAAAATCCATTTCTATCTCCTCTAAAAGTTGTTTAAGTCAGCAGTCTGTCCTCTATTCACCTCTTTTCAGTGTGAAACACAGCCATGTCAGGGGTTGTGCAAGAAGAAGATTATGAGGGTGGATCCACTTGTTTTGATCTCTGGCAGAGCACTGTGGCTCACCCTGCTACCACCAGGCTGTGGGGTTGCTCCTGCAGCCACCTTCTTGCTCCTTTTCCACTCCTAAGCTCTCTTCTTTCTCCCCTTTTCTTGTTTTCTCCCTGAAATTAAGAAATTAATGTGCATGTCTAGGAGGCACCACCTGCAAAGAGCCAGACCTTGATGTTCTTGAGGGTGAGGAGCCAAATTTTAGCTATGGAAATGAACTTGAGTGCTGGAAGAGCTGCGTTGACACAGAAGGGAGGCGTGCAGAGGGATGAGCGTGGAGGTTTAAGTCACATCTTATTATCACAAGACCTCAGGGCACTGGCTAATCAGCAGGGGTGTAGCTTTATTGGGAAAAGTGTCTTTTATGATATTCATGTCTGTATCTGAAACATTCCATTTCAGTGAGACACCAGAGGCACTTCATGAGCTGCCGGAGTGCTGCAGCACAGCCATAAATAACAATTACTGGGAGACTCTCTTCCAGGGCATGCCAAGCCCCAGTGTGTGGGAAGGGATAAAGCACATCACTTCTCATGTCTTTCAATATGCTCTTCCCAACTTCCCAATAGAAACTAAGGTGAATATCAACATACATGGCAGACTTCTTTCTTCTCTCAGCATACTCCTTTTCCTGTAACCCAAGTATTGGGACACACTTCCACCTAAAGTATCTTTTACCTAAAAATGCAGATTTGTGCACTGAGAGTTGTAGTTTTCTCCTCATAGGATAAGAAATCCCTTTTGGATAGAGAACTCAGAACAGGGAAGCCAAACTCAGTTCACAGTGTAAACAGAAGACTTTGCACTTACTCCACTTGTTGGACATCCTCTCTAGAATAGGATGGCAAATTGCCCTAGGCTTTGTTTATGCTGGCTAGCAAAATATGCCATAAACAAAGCAGAAGACAAACTGGTTTCTAACATGATTTTTCCAGTCTTTGAGGAATAAAACAAAACTTTTTAACACTAAAACCCAACACAATCAACCAGCCAAACTAGTGGAAGGATTGAAATGAGCTACATGTAATTCAAAAAACCAAACTAAAGGTAGGCATCAATGACCCAGAGCCAGAATTCAAGAATTCAAGTCATTTGGGTATAGAATAAACAGTAGAGGGACACCAAGCAAAACCAAATTTCTGCGTATCCATATTTCAGGATTAGGTTAAAGAGCAAAAGGTCTGTTCACCATCTCCTTCTGGAGACTAAACCAGGATTGAGCCAAGGGTATATATATGCTAGTATATCAGTAAGCACCAGGATATATTCTTCTGTTAGAACAACATTTTATCACATACATTTGTTCTTATCAGAAGCTGGAAGACAAAAGCACTCTTCATCCTGCACTTAACAACAACAGGTGCCAATCTGTTAGCAGCAGAGTAAACACTGCACTTTATCAAGCATTATTTCATTTTCACTCTTCTGTTTCCATCTCTTTGTGTCCTTGTAAAGATTGGGCAGCAGGTGTGAAACAAGGACTACTAAATGTTACAGAATTCCAAGTAATAACATCCAAACCCTGCTTTGTTTCATGATAAACAGGTTTAGCTCCAACATGTGCAGTTGTTTTAAGGTATTTTTATCCTGAATTGAGCAGTTAAGGATGTTATGACAAGTGGATATTTCATGTGAGCCTATTAAATATGAAACACTGATGATCATAAAAATAAAAAAATAGTGTGAAATAGATAATATTGATGTTCTTGCAAAGTGATGCTGTAGCACAGCCATTCAGCTTGTGTTTCTGTGTATGTGTGTCTCTTGGTTCTCTCCTCATCCTAATATGGCTGAACTTGGCAGAATGTCTCATTTCTCCCCTTCTGGCTGCAGCTTCCCTGCATGAAAACTGGATAGGGTAGTGTCGCAGACATCTTTTATGAAAAATCCTTTCCTTAGGATTTTTCCTCCTGAGAAGCTGAGAGGCCTCGGGAACAAAATGTAAACATTGATTATCTGCTGCTGTGGAATGCAACAGGTGCATCTGGGATTGGCCCATGCTGGTTGTTTCTAATTAATGGCCAGTCACAGCCCAGCTGGCTCGGACAGAGAGCCTGAGCCACAAACCTTTGTTCTCATTCCTTCTTATTCTATTCTTAGCCGGTCTTCTGATGAAATAATTTTGTCTATTCTTTTAGTATGGTTTTAATATAATATATATCATAAAATAATAAATCAAGCCTTCTGAAATGTGGAGTCAAATCCTCGTCTCTTCCCTCAACATAAGACCCCTGTGAACACCGTTACAAGGTAGAGATGAATAAAGGGTGGGATAGAGACGTCACCCCAGTTCAGGATGAAGACAAGGCACACACCTGGGGAGCTGAAGAGCACTGCTGAGGCATGCAGTATAACCAGAGATAATGCAGCCAAGACAGGGCCTTAGGCAGCAACTGACTTTGCAGCTCTGTCTAATCTCCAGGCTTAGAAGGGGATGCCTTCGGACATTGCCCCTTTTGCTGTGTAACTCTTCTTACCTGTAAGAAAAAGCTTCAGCAGCTCCCTGAGACATTCCCAAACAATAGATACAGTAATCTGTTTATAATGGGCACCTGCTGCTTGGTCCACTGCACTGATATTCTGAATTTTAACAGCATTCCTTTATTTTAAACATGCCACCAAGAGTAAATATTTAATGGGCAGTGATCCCTAAACAATAGGGTTTAATTTCTCATTTACCAGGAATATGAGAGTAAATCTGTATTCAGGGCCCTGTAATAAAACACAGCTCATAAAGTAATATTATGCTTTGGAATATAAATATGAGGCATTATACACAGCATGCAACTTAATCATTCTTGACTCTGGCATAAATGGTTGGAGGTGAATGCCACCTAGCTTAATACTAATTACACCTTGCACCTTTATGAACAGACTGAAGCACTTATCAGCCATGCACACAAGCAATTTGTTCTAAGCCACACAATGAGTCAGTGGCAAACAAAGGAGAGGAAACAAGGTTCCTTTATCTGCCAGACTTCTGAGCCAGCTTCTCCCCAACAAGAATTAAAAGCCATTTCATCCTTCATAGCTACTTTTTGTCAGTGTTTCAGCAGAGTTATAAACTCAGCCTCACAATGTATTAAAAAGCTTTGTATAAGTAATTTATACGTGTGCATATGTGTGTGTGTTTGAAATATGACAAAACATAAACCTAATGGATTAAAGCCTCACAACTCCTAAAGTAGCTTAAATTTAGTATCTGAACACATTACCAAAGAAAAGAGTACTACTCTAAAAGCACACATTTATTGTATAAACCTCAGTACTTTGTGCAGCCTTTAGGATTACTGAACTACATTTTTATACTTCTTTAAATAACCACTGGGTGTCACAGTTATCAACAGAAAGTGCTTGGGGGACTTTCCCAGGTTCATTTCAATTGGGATTCAGATCACCAGAAGTAAAACCAATTCCTATACCTGTAATGTTAATATCCACTCCCATTCCAAGAGGAGAAAATGGCTTCCTCAATTAAAAAAAAATCAGAGCTAATACAAACTGTGTTCTTTAAAAAAATATAGCAAAATGGAGATTTCTCTTTCAACTTTAGCCTACAGGTAAGATTTTGTCATACTGCACATTTGTGAAGTTCACTGCTGGAGTGGAATGAGGCTAGATTTCATGGACTGGAGGAAAAGTTTCCATAGGCTTTCTCTTTCAAAAATTAAGTGACATGAGAAACAATGATGTCCTCTCCACTTCATAAGAATCCCATTCTCTCTAAATATTTTGGCATTATAAATAGCATTATAACCTTATGCTTCAGGTCTCAGCTCTCAGAGTCACACAACTAGCAGGAGAAGGTGAGTTTCCTTAATTTAAAAGTAAGTGTATGGTCTTCACCATAGAAAAGAAAATGTGACCCCAGTGACTATTCAGATTTGCAAATAACAGCTTTAAATCATGCTAACTGCTCTGTGTCTTTGTTCAGCTGTCAGTCCCAAAGGAACAAAGGATTGTTCACCTCCCAAAATCCCCATGAGATGAGGATTTCACCCACCCACGTGTGTGTGTCACACCTGCAGAACTGGAGCGCTGCTCCGCACACCCAAAGCATGGGCAGCAACAAGTAACCAAGCACCCAGTGAACTTGCAATTTCAGAGACTGTGTCACCATATAGGTGATGCAAATGAGTCATGAGGAAAGGCTGGCATGGCTGGGACACCTGGGAGAAGACAAAGTGGACAGCCAAAGCGTTGGTGTCCTTAAGTGCCTCGGAATGTCTGCAGGATACTTGGGAAGCCTCTGTTGTACCCGTGCTAAGGGATACTGGTCTGGAGCAGATGCTAAGAACACTCAGGGATTCATGTTTGGGATAATTCTGGACATCAGAGTCTTGGGGATCTTTGCCAGGACCTGTAAGATGTAAAGAAAGAAGGAGGAAGGTATTTCATGGATATCTCCTGTATCTTGGAGTATGACATTTGAGGGCTGAATCAAGGAGCGTGGGTCAGTTACCAGCTGCCACATTTCTCCTTCCCTACTTTTTCTTACCCATCTTCAAAAACGGAGACAACTAAAAATGGAAGCAGAGAACTGACCTAATCCCTGAAAATCAGGCTCCACAGAAGCACCCACGGTTCCTGGCCACAGTTCAGGTGAGAGATGCAGGCTGAGACATGGGCAGGTGAGACAGAAATGCCAAACAGGCACTGTCATGAGAGATGTGCAACACATGGCAGGCACCAGCCTCTCTCTCTCTCTCTCTCTCTCTCTCTCTAGCAAATCACCCGGCCCTGCCCAGCATTTTCTAACTCCTCCATTTCAGCCATTTGCTGCCTGAGCAGCTAAAATGACTGTCTCAGCCAGAAATGTGATTTTTTTACTTTTTTTTTCCCTTTTAATCTATATTCATCCAAGTCCAGCTGCACAGAAAAAGGCACATGCAGGAGGATGCAAGCATTATCTAATACATAAAAGATGGATGCAGAGAGGAAGAGAATTAAGCTGTTCTTCATGCCCAGCATGGCATGATAAGAAGTAATGGGTGTGAACTGCAGGTGGGAGTTTTAGACTAGACATTAGAAATGGCTTCTTTTACCAGTAGGCATAATAAGGACTTGAATAGATTGCTTGAGGAGGCTGCAAAAGACTTCAAAAACAGGTTAGACAAACATTTATCAGGAATCATATTGGTAGGATTCATGTTTGCAGACTGGAGCAAGGAATGGATTGTTTAAAGTTCTATTCTCCTGTGATTTTTTGATCCAAAGATGCCTAATCTATTTTTTTTTTTTTTTTGCTAGGGATTGGTCTTAAACAAATCTCACAATCTTAAAAACCTGCCAGCAAAATAATAAGAAGGACTTCCTAAAAAATAAACATTATTCCAATGCCTTTTCTTAGTCAAAAAGCCCTCCCACTCTGCAACACATTCAGCTACAAAGCTGAATAGAGTCAGTAAAATACTGAAAGCATTAGCAGCACTGCTAACACTGTGGCAATAATACAGCAAGTGATCTGAAATCCCCATTTCTTTTGACCAACTTCTTGCCACTTGCACCTTTCTGTCCTTCTTGGCACCCCAACACAATACATAATTTTCTAAATTACTTGAGCTTTTCTGCACACTTTCATTAACATAGCAGGTGCAGTTATTTAGAGCATTAATGTCCTAGCAGTACTGGAAGCTGGGAGTGACCCCACTGCAAATTAACAGTTCAGACACAAGAGGTGAATGGTGCTTTAAAATACAGCTGGAAATTTTCCACTGTACCCAAACAGGACTCAGTCCAAGGTCCTTGTCCCAAAGCTGCCCTCTTAACACAAGTCACTTGAGTTGGAGGAGAAAAGCATTACAGATTAATTCTGGTTTGTGGAGAAAAGAGGCTCTTTTCTTCCAGCTGAAGTTAAAAGCTGCCAGCAAACATCAGCGACCTATTTGGAAATTTTGGACTGATTCCTCATGTGATTTGACCCTGGACTTTTTCTCCACTTTCTATTGTATTATTTCTATGAAGTCAGTCACCAAAAGCTTCTCTGAGTCAAATTCATTCTTTCTGCTCTTTCTCTTCACACTGCTGTGCCACTATTTGTCTTTTCTTTCCCATTCCCATCACTTCCCAGCAATAATTTCCCTTCCAATAGTTTGAAAGACTGATGCCAACATTAAGAATATATGTATGGGGGGAGGGAGGGAAATCCCCCCTATTCAACCTGTTCTGTCCATGTTACCTTTCCATTTTGTCTCCTCTTTCAAAACTGTATGCTTGCAGGGGCATGGACAGACTTAAATTCAAACTAAATATCTACTAAAGTCTAAATATCTACTAAATATCTAAATATCTACTTTGCCTGGGTCTGCTGGGATTACTGGTACATGGACATTAAAACATTGCATTTATGTAATGTAATGTAATGTCAGACTGTGGCTACAATTGCATACCTCATGAAACAGAGGGAATAATCAAGGCATTCTTCTTGAAATATTACAAAAATTTATGAAAAAAAGGAGATGCCAAAAAAGGACAGTATGATAAAACATATTGAGAATGTGCTGGTCACATGTCAAACCACACTGACAATTTCTGAATACAGAACTGGCCACAGAGTGGGTCCCACAGCATGTGTGTGGTAACTGCATCACCTGTGCTGCATATTCTCAATAACTTTGGTTGAACTGCCTGAATTATTACTCATGTAACCCTATAGTTAAATGCAGGATATGGCTGCACGGCTCAGCACAGCACTCCTACCAAGTAACTCCAAAACAAGATGCTGCAGAGGTGTGTCACCAGGGTGCTCCACCCTGTAATGAGCACAGCAGCAGCTGGGAAGGAGGGCTGAGGTGGGAGACCTGCACCTTCCATAGCCCCAGCCCACAGCCCAGTGCCCCTCTGGGAATGGGAATGAGGAACAGCACAATTGTTAGGTCCATCTCACTTCAAAGACTCTAAGAAACAGCCTTCTGCTGTCTGTGTAGCACAAATGGATATAAAGATAAGATCTGCTTCTCTTTCAGCTCTTAGAGACCTCTCTAAGATTCCAGTCCTGCTTGTTCACAACCACCCAAATTGCTCTTCTTCTGCAGAGCTAAAATGATGGCAATGCAATCAGAAGTCACAGCAAATTGAGTGTTACATTATTATTGATTAATTACATCAGTAAACACATTCTAATTTGTTTCAGTGGAACCTATGTGGCCCCTCACAGCTAAGAATCACAAAAAATGTGTACTGAAGCCAATAGAGCTCACACACAGGTGTAAGTCAGTGTTAAAACAATGTAAATCTCATCTAGGTAAACAAAAACCAGCCTCAATAGGTCATCTACCTGAATTCACTAAAATAGCACTCTATACCAAATATTACTTGGGCTAATCACCACGAGTCATACCCAGTGAACCTCATTTTAATATTCCTTGTTCTTGCTCCTCATTTTGATGTTCCTTGTTCTTCCTCACAGAGAACTTCTGCAGTGTAAAGAGAGCAGGATTAGGCCAAACAATTCCACGAGCTCATTAGCTGCACACCACAAACACAAATCAGACACGTGTAAGAATACAGAGCCAGTTTGGTGAGATACCATGGTGCCAAGTCAGGTCAGTCAGGTTATAATAATTTTTAATTAACACTCTTCCAAGTTTCAGTGTTATTTATTTGCATGCCAGTGTCACCCAGAACAATCCTCCTTCCTCCCTATGAAAAGGTTGGAGGAAAATTGAAAGAAAAATTTTCGGCCTGATCTGGACAAAGGGAAATCCAATGTAATGACAAATGAAAATGATAGGTGAGCTTGAAAACTCTTAACAAAAACAACTTTAGAAACGAGAAGACTGATATCAGTCTGATATCCACTGATAAAGGAACAAAAAGCATAAATCAGCACAGGTTGAACACCACRGAAGACATGATTTCTACTATTCTATTTTTGATTATGTTTATCCAAGCAGCAAAAATTTCCTATCTCAGAGGTTTTATATTGCCTTGCCCCTGAAAATGCTCCCTTTTGAAATATTGCTAGTGTTATTCCCTAAGGAATACAAAGGTCCAATGTAAAATTCAGCAGGTCGTGCATTCTAGATGGTTTCATTAAAAAGAAATGACTATTTTAATTATTTTTTGAAAATGCTTGATAATGCAATAACTATGCCATATTATATCAAGGCTTGTTTCAAAAGCCAAGCCATGGAAGCTGTTGTTGACAATATGAATCTGCCCCAATTTACTGTCTTCTAGTCAAAAAAAATCCAGACTGAATATCCATAGGGTTTGTTCCACATCTTAAATTATTTACAATTTAAATTAATGTTTATAGGTACTTGTGTTAGATAGGTAAAATGATAAAAACCATTAAAGGTGTTGAAAGACCTAGCCAAAATTGCTATTCCTATGACAAACTTTTGATCATRTGTGAAGTAGCATCATCTTATTATCCACTTAATATTTGCAATGTATTTCATTATCAATATTTTGTTAATATTGATAAAGCACAGATATTTAATACATTATAAAAGTAAGATGCAGAGCAGTATATTAGTTCTGTGTAGAAGACAGATTTAGGGTGTTTTAGCATCAAATAACTCAGAAGATTTCAGGGAAGTCATAATGTGTTTACACAAGATATTTTAGGATATCTGCATAGTAAAACTTTTTTAACAAAGAAGTAGATGATCCTAAGTCTCTTAGTGTTGAAATAATGCTATCAAAACATTGTTGAAAAAGGCATGCAAGTATGTGTTATGGGGTAATTGACCTTATAAAATATAAAAATTAATATGAAAAATGGGCTTAGTGAACAAAAGTGCCTATTTTAGAGTTTTGTTGAAAAGGCTTTACTTTCAAGATGGATTACTTGTATTTCTTCTTCATTTTTACAAAAAATTAGACATGATGGGGAGAGAAACTTCAGACAGTTCTGTATACACAAAATGCTTACTGCACTTAATCAGGAAAGTTTTTTAAGCTTTCACCTTGCTTTTTGTTCACCTGATTATTATTTCCATAATAATTTTAATAGTGTGCATATTTTTAAAGTCACAAAACTAATTAAGCATCAGTGACTACCCTTTACTATCAAATGAACTGCACATAGGCTCTAGTTAGGCCCAAGGGTCACAAGAAACATCCCCTGAAGAATCAGGAGGATGGAGAGCCCTGGGAGCAGCTTCAAGATAAGATGTGGTAGGTCCAGACCCTCAGAGATCCACAAAGGTCATCCTGGATCCTTCCTGCTAACACCCCCGGAGACCTTCTGCTCCTTCAGGTGACCTGTCAATACTGGCCTGAACACCCCTGGCTGGCTGGTTTCCTCCCACAGCTGGGTCTTGGGAGCCATTATGACCATGAGTTCAGATGATGACAGATCACCAAGGAGGGATGTGATGGCACAGCTCCAAAATCCACGAGCCACAGGCTGGCCTCCCAGTAACACGGGAATAAGTGCTTCACTGCCACAGCTCACTGAGGCTGTCAGTGGCACACTGGCATCTCACAGCCAATGTGACACTGTTTGAATTTCCAAATTTACAACCACAGTGGTAGAATGTAGGCCAGAATTCACCTCTTTTAACTCTACTCACCTACAAGTGAGTGATGTGCTCTAACCTCGCTGGGCTAGGCTCCTGCAGTGTCACTGCAAGACACCAGAAAGCCACACATCCCATCCCATGATAAGGATCTGGGATGAATCACTTTTGTGGCTGTGTCCACCTCTCCAGAGGAAGCCCAGGAAAACAGCTAGGCCAACTGCTTAACTTAGAGATGTACAAAGTCAGGCTAGATTAATGCCATGAACTGTGTTTTTCAAAAAGAAAGTTCCATCGAGGTTTTCCTGCTAACACTGTTGTTACAATAACAGCAAAGCAGATTTATCAAGCTATCTACTTTGCATTTGTGTCAATGCTCCTGGCAAAATGAAATTAGTTCTGTTCAGCTGTGTCTTTGGCACTGCACATCCTTGGCAGAGGCCTCCCAACAACACATGGGTATTCTTTTAGCTTCAGGGAGAGGAGTCTTTGTCTTTCAGGACAGAAAGCTTGAGCTCATTTCAGGATGCATTTGTGAGGCTTTGAAAGGCCATGGTGTGCAATATAATTAGTTACTCTGAGGTGACAGATTTGTTATAATCTATAAAACTAGGTTCCAACTGTGAAAACGCAGTAAACAGTGCTGCCCACAGAAGTATGTCTATGCAGGCACTGAAATATTTAAAAGACCCAGCCTTTGATGCTAATTTTACAAAACTCCCCTTTCCTCCTTCCAGCTGGAACTCCTTCCCACCATGCCTCCCAGCACTGGCAGTATCCAGCAGGACACACTCCTCTCTCAGACAGGCCACTCTGAGGAAGTGCTATCAAATAAATCAGAGTCACTGACAAAAAAAGGTGTTGGTATTTATAGAAAATGAGGAACTACCTCAGAAATTCTACAGATGGAATTGTGCCTATTGTATCAACGTGTCCTGCTGGATAAAAATAGGAATGACAATATTTAGGGTGTCCTGCCCATTAGTCCAACTGGTGATGAGTAATGCAGCCAAATGCACATGAGTAAATCCTACCTACCACGCCATGCTTCAGAAACTCTCTTGGCACTCTTCTTGAAGAGAGAAGCCACAAAAACATAAAGGTTTAATCTGCATGTATTTGAAATTATCATATCATTTATGAGGCAAAGATTCAAATAAGGTGTATTAGTTGCTCCAAATACGTCTCAGTAAAAAACTATCTCTTGTATCCTCTTCAGAAAACTCTCAAGTGTTACAGAAAATTTGGTGAATGTTACACTTTCAGTTGGAGAAATCAGGTTGGTTTAGTACAAAAGACCCAAATACATTAGTCAAAGACAAAAAACTGAACTCTGATACTCAGAGCCTTTGGAAAAGGATCTGAAGAAACTCTTCTGGAAATTAAAATGTGATGTTCAAAAGTTATTGAATCACATGGATTTAACATCTTACTGCCTGGTGTTAGCCTTAGACAGAACTTGAGTCTTGCATGAGCATCCTCCTGAAAGCCTGGGTGATCAGTCTTCAGCATCATGCAATGCTCCTGCCCACTCCTGCATCTCAGGCCAGTGTAGTTCTGGAACAACACCCTCTTTCAAGCATGCAGAAAAAGTAGTTTTGTGCTGGACTAGTGCTGGTGCCTTGGGTTCTTTATCAGAGTAGGTATTTGAAACTTCCTGAGGTCTTAAGTCTGAGGGTAAGAGCCAGAGCTGATGTACCAGAAAACATTAGATGAAGTGGTGAAGACTTTTTACTACATAAATGTATGGAGCCACACAAAGGAATCTTTTCTCTAATTTTGTGGCTCTTTATTTCTGATGTAAATACTATGCACCAACAAGGGAGGAGGAGTTTCTACAGGAAGCTGTATTTTAAGTAAAGGTACAGTAACAAGAAAAAGTAACGATTTCCCTTAAAATAAGGGTCACTTAAATAGTGCAATGACATTCTTGTGACACTAGCCTTTAATCTCTTGCCCAAAGTAAGGAGGGTCTGGTTCACTTGCTTTTTTAAACATGGACTTGGAACACCTTATATTTCTGATTAAGAAGGGGAAAAAATTAGTAAGTAATCCCAGGGCTCCAAGGAGCTATTCACAAGCCTAACGTTAAGATGTAATCTTCTGGTGATTACGTAATAGTTTCCCCTCTGCCCATTCCAGAGTGGATATGAGATACTACAGTCTACATGCCTGGTCTTGAATGTTCAGTTCCAGGTGTGAGAGCTCATTGCAGCTGCCTAGAGCAAGGCCAAGTGCACATGTCATTCTGGGAGAGACAGGTCCTAATTCCAAGGCAATAGAAGGTGGTGTGCCACCCCACTCAGGGTTAGGCTCTAGGAGCTATGTGGGAATTGGCAGA
The DNA here is from genome assembly GCA_014549065.1 of Cardinalis cardinalis. Lineage (NCBI taxonomy): Eukaryota > Metazoa > Chordata > Aves > Passeriformes > Cardinalidae > Cardinalis > Cardinalis cardinalis. The sequence goes on along the minus strand of JACDOX010000086.1, from coordinate 1,593,675 downwards.
CACAATTAACAAGGCTGAAATAACAATTGCCTTGAGAGCCAGCACAAAATAAAAGGCAAGGGAGCAGCCCTCAAGTAGGAAAAGTAAAATAACTGCAAGAACAGCAGGACAAATCTAATCTCACATAAAAACACCAACAACTCATCTGAGACCCGGACATGAAACCGACACGTTGATATTAAGGAACACAGACCGCAAGAAACAAGAAGCTTGGAATCCTCCATGGAATAAACTCAGTGATTGGCTTTTCTGTGGAATATCTGCCAGCTCCTGCTGCACACAGTGGTCAGACGGGGATCTCATAAGTGTTAGAGTGAGCATTTACAAATACCAAGATGTGGAGAAAAAAAAAAAGAAAAATCCAAGCACACTGTTATTCTGTCCAGTGCAATCCACTGCAGCACTGACATGGTGGCCTGCTGCCTTTTCAAATCCTGGCCACACCTGACTCCTAAATATATCTGAAAATGCCTGATACATCACAGGATACATAGACAGATTTTGCAAGGAGATATCTAGAACAGTCCCAGACAGATAAATCCCACATGCAAAGCAAGTCTGACATGTCAGACTCACAGCATATGCAAAATTGTCTTGCTCAGAGAAGTTGCACAGTAAGTACCAACCTGGCAGCACACCCCTTGCACACGCATGTTTAATCTGTCCTTACRGAGAAGTCTGAGCTCTCCCAATACATCCTGCACATCCAGAAAGCACCTGTGGCAATGGAAATGCAGGGGAATCCATGCCAGGTATGCTCTTCCTACGAGAAATTGCACTGACCAYGTAAAGATACAACACACCCTGTATTAAACAGGACGTTCTGTACCACATGGGATCCCTGGCTCTTTCTGACATTTATTTTGGTGACCACAGCACACTGTGCTTACCCAGGAGAGTGCAGAGGTCAACATCAGTGTATGCACATGAATCTGGTGGACAGAAGACAGTGTGATTACCTAATATTTAATTAGTTTGCAATGATAGCACTACTGCCCTTATCCTCACTATGCATGCTCAGCTACAAAGCAACAAGATGGCTGTACTGAAGCTTTGGGATATAATATCAGTAACCCCTGAGACATGAGAATTATCGAGTCACCAATACTGCTCCCCACCAACTCAAGGATAGTCTTGTAGAAAGTATATTTATAATCATAGCAAAATTAAAGCTGGGATAGATATTTTGAAGGTAACTGGTTCAAGCTCCTGCTCTCTCCACACCTATCTTCAAAGATAATCTAGGTTGCTCAAAGTCTTTTCCTGTCTAGTTTTGTTTCCAAGGATGGAAAATCCACAGCCACTCAGGGAAAATGTTCTGCTGCTTGACAATTCTCACTTTGAACTTTCGTTTTCTTGCACACAATTGGAATATCTCTGGGTGCAGCTTCTCACTTTTATCTCTCATCCTGTTGGTGACTATCTCAGAGAAAAGCCTTGTGTCATCTTCCCTATAATTCTCTTTGGGAAGGTGCACATTGTAATTAGATCCTGCTGTGGCCAAACCCACTTCCTCACACAGCATGTGCTTCAGCCCCTCACAGCCCCAGCAGCCTCTGCTGAACTGGCTGTTCCCAAACTGGACAGTGTGAATCCAGCGGGCCCTCACCAGTGCTACACACAGAGCTCACACCTGCTGGCTAGATGGAGAATGCAGCCCTGCAGGTGTTGAAATCCCATGAGGAACTTCTTTTGTCCACCAGGATGGCCAGGCCCTTTTCTGCTGGGCTACTTCCAAGCCAGCTGGTTCTCAGCATCCTGCAGCCTGTCCCACATTCAGGACTTTGCCCCTGTCTCTGTTGACGAACTGGAGGTTCTCACTGGCCTGCTCCTGCAGCTTGGCAAGCCTGCTCTGACTGGTGGCCTTCTGTGCACCAGCTGATCTCCCCAGCTTGGCAAGGGGAGCAGCTGAAAACTTGCTGAGGGTGCACTCTGTACCACCCCCTGCGTGGTGACCTTGTCAAACGAGACTTGCTCCAGTATTGATCCCTCTAGAGAAGACTTCAAACCTCCACAGCCTTCAAGCCTGGGGGTACAGCCAGCTTCTTCTGCCCACCCCACCCATATCTCTTCAGTTATAAGGTTATTGAGGAAATCCACCAAAAGCCCTCTTAAAAAACAAGCTTGAATGACATCCTCTGCTTCCCCCATGCTCACTAAGCCCAAAGTCAGTGACACTGGGTCAGACACAACTGAACTTACATGTGTAACTTTAGCCTTTGTTCAGTCACCTGCAGTCTTTAAACGCCATGGACTTTCCAAAGTCACAGGGTGTGAGCACAAAATAAAACTGGTGACCTCCCTCAACACTCCAATGAGTGTGATGGGGCCCAGTGGACTTGTATACCTTGGGAGATGGGAAAGGGTTTTTTCCCAGCAAAGTCCAAGATTAAAGAGGTCTCTTCTTTTTCCTTGACCTTTATGGCTAGTTTAATTACCCAGTCCTGCAGCAGGCCCACATATTTGCTTGTCTTCCTTTTGCTGCCAAATCACCTGTAGAAGCTCTTTATGTTCCCCTTCATGTCCTTCACTTGCAACTCCAGCCAGGTTTTGGCTTTCCATATTCCAGTCCTCTACTAAAATACTGACCATCCTCCTCTGCATGAAGTGATGAAGAATCTCACACCAGTGTAATTTGCTTACTATCTGCTGAACGGTTTCTAAAAATGCTGTTTAAGGAAGGTGCTTATCTTTCATCCTTATCTCAGTTTTTGGAAGTGGCAAGCATATCCAGGTGCCTCTTGGAGAATTTATTTAGCTGGTACCGTGGAAAATGTGATTGTTCTAAATTGTTCTTTCTTCCTTTGTTCTTTGTTGTTAGTTGGTTTGTTTCCAGTAACCTCAAATTTGATGCAGAAGAAAAGGGAAAGTATACACACCTGATAGGGAATCAAACAATTAATTACCTTCAGCATTCAGCTTTGACTGCTAATCCATCTCTCGAGGATTTTCTTTAATATTTTGTAGTATTACAGCTCTGCTGAAGCAGCCTCACATGGTTTTATATTATTATCAAATAACCCAGGCTCTTAATGAGAGTTCCTTCCTATTATTCAGATCTGGACTATGTGCTCCATCCTCCTCTAAAAAAWATGGTGGAGAAAAAAAAGTAAAGAAAAAAAAGACCTAAATCAGCCAAAGTTTATTAGTTCTAGCCAGCTCATAAACAATAAGTTCAAGGGTTGTTTTTTCTGACTTTCCAGATCTAGAAAATAGAAGTGTTCCTTGCTTCTCAAGCATCTGTATTTAGTCTAGAATGTCCCAAGACAGGTTTCTTACACTTAAGATTAACACTAGTTCAAAGTATTCTACATTGGTAACTTCATTTGTTGTTTTTGGCAGGGAGTGATTGCTCTCCTCGGTTTTATAAACTATCACAATAAATAAAAAGCATTTCTGCAACATTTTTTCTATGAAAGACGTGGAACTATACAATAGGAAATTGTCTGAATTACGATATAGTCAAAACTGTACATATTCTGCACAGTTGTGTATTGTAACTCTGCTTCAGTAACATGGCTGGTACTACAACAGTATTTAAGGTTGCCAAAATTTCTCTTCAAAATTCCTCTTCTGGGTGTTTATAAGTTTGTAATTTTTTATAGTTGAATTGGTGCATTAATTCTCTACTTTTGGGAAACTTTAAAGATGCCTGAATAGGATGAACTCATACTTCTGTTATTGTAATAGAGTCATCTGTCACAAGTGAGACATGTTTTGTATTTACCAGTTGATTCTCTAATTGCTCAAAAAGCTGCACACTTATTTAGATTATTAAATTTGCCTTCTCTCATCTGGCTGCAGAATAGAATCAGATCCAAATCAGGGCTTAGCTGATGAAAAACTGACAAAGCATGGTGCCATTACCCCTCTCACAATTCTCTTCTTCCTGTGACTGTGCCAGCCRCAGACCTGTCTTCCAAGATCCCCTCCTGGTGACTGGAGAAAGTCTAGGAGAAGTAAAAAACACCTCTTTGACTAGGAAAGGCATGGGTGACAAAGGACAACAGGAGCAGACAGTGGGAAGGGGTTTTTGCCCTCCCCTTCCCCTGGGCACTGAGGCACAGGGCAGGAAAAGAATGATGAGCAACTTTGCCTTCCTGAAAACCTAGTCTTGATCTTTAAAGTTCACTTTTAGGTGCCTTCACAGGGTCTGTGCTGCTCTCTGCAACTGTTCCTGTCATCTTTAACCAAGTCTTTGAATTATGGATGCAGTGATGGCACCTGGGGAAGACCAAGAAAGAACTCAAGAATGCTGAAAACACACAACAACAGAAATGAGAGTATACACAGCAGTGAAGTGACTAGAACACAAGCCTTGTGTTCTCCAGCAATGGTTGRTGAGCTAAAAACACAAAATCAACATTCCCCTCTCTGGAAGACTGATGTAGAATTTAACCCTACAGCCACACCTGGGCAGAGGTCAGGGACAAAGCCCTTTCCAACCTCTCCCTCTGATGTAAGAGTGCTTTAGCTGTTATCAGCCAAATATCTTCTGTAGCCTCTAAACAGGGCCAAGGTATCTACTCCAGCTGGCCAGGCCTCCATGAGGTCCCATCTGCTTCTCTGGTTTCATTCCTTTCATGCAGCTTGTCCCTCCATGGAGTTTTCCACTGGTCTTGGGCCTCTGGTTTCCCCCAGCTGGACTTTTTCAAAGTTCTACTCAAAACAAAGCACGGTTGCTCAAACGTACTAGTTTAACCTAAGCCAGTACTCCTAAAACCTCAGCTTCTGAAGGGGAAGAAATTTAGATATTAACTTGAGCTTTTAATAAGGAAAAAAGAGTTTTGTTATTTCCCTTTGGGTTTTGGAGAAAAGTTCGAGCATACCAAAGATAAAAATTCTAGGCTCTAAACCAAATAACATAAAACATATTATTTCAAGATGCTATTTTTAAAGACCAAGATTTCACTCATCTCATGACTTTTGACCAGAGGCTTGGCTCAGGATTTGAGTTTGCCTTCCATCACACAGGAGGGTTAGCAGAGAGAGACCCTTAAAATTCCCACTGTCTTCTGACAGCCTGTCCTGACAAACGAGCCCCAGCTCTCAACATTCCTGTAAGATCTACACCAAAACTGCTGTAGATTTCCCYCCTTTTTCCACGTCAACCATGCAAAGACTACAAGAGACAAGACCGTCAGCAGGCCTGAAACCTTCCAGTAACCAAGCTGCGCAACACCAGGATGCGACTTCATGAAGCATTTTCCTTTTTTACAAACCCCCAAAGACAGAGTCATAGGATCAGGGTTGGAAGGGACCTTAAAGACCATCCCGTTGGGCTGGGACACCTTTCACTAGACCAGCTTGCTCAAAGCCCCATCCAAGCTGCCTTTGAACACCACCAGAGCTGGGGCATCCCTGGGCAACCCGTCCCAGCGTCTCATCACTCTCACATAAAAGCATTTCTTCCACACACCCAACCTCATTCCGCCCTCTTCCAGTTTGCACCCATTTCTCCCTGTCCAAACGGCACCAGGAAACCACCTGAGGCCGGAAATTACCCGGTCACCTGCACGGTGTCACAGGGACGCCCGGTCCCACCGGGACACCTCGGGGCAGCTCACCGCACCTCATGCGGGACCACCCTCACCCCTGACGCAGCCAGGCGCGGGCACACACCGGGCACATGCCCGGGACCCCCGGCAGCCCCTCGGGCACGACGCCCGCGGCCCCCACAGGCGCC